>CM033475.1:173877635-174477635 GCA_019447015.1 Hymenochirus boettgeri | reverse complement strand
GCGTGCTCACTCAATATCGTAAGACTTTACTTCCTGGTTCTCCTATAGTCTTTGCACATGTACAGGTTTTGCGCAAACGTGATATTTCGATATCACGTTTGCGTGCTTACGTTTTTTGCTCCCGATAGCCTCAATATCCCACAAACCTTTCTGGATCTAGTCCCCAATGACCTTATTCGGGGGAAGAAATACCTCTACTGTACTTTGTACCAATTCTAAAGTCTAAAATGATTATCAGAAGTATAAAATGGGAGTTAAAAATGGGGGAAATTCTCAAATAAACAACTACGATATTTTGAACTATGATTTATGATGTACTATTAGTAATCCTATGGAGATATGAAACATTAAACCTTAGCAGGTACCTACATTCCTGTCTAGCATATAAACATCATAAATATTATTTAATATAATTTAAAACATTTTCATACGTACTATTTTATAAAGACTTATGATAAAAAACTTATTATAAAAAACTCCAAACATCAATGTCTCTGTTCAGTCCTTCTGGGGCTATTGTATTGAGTTTATATATCCAATTTGTCTCTAGTCTGGACAGACCTGCTTGTACATTTCCCCTTCTTTCCGGTACTTTATAAATATCTATTCCATAAAATTTCAAATCCTGAATTTTAAAGAGTTCACAGTTTTTGAAGTGAATATACGGGCTTAAATCTTTCTTTTTGCCAATATTATAAAGGTGTTCCCTTATGCGGGTTTTTAATTGCCGTCCTGTTCTTCCCACATATTGTTTCCCACAAGGACATTCAATTGTATATATTACATTAGTGGAGTTACAAGTTATAAAATGTTTGATCTCATATTCTTTCTTAGTGTTGTTACTTATGAATTTTGATATTTTCTGTTTTTTAATTGTTTTGCAGGCTGTACATGTTCCACATCCAAAGAAGCCTTTTGTATCTGAAATTTTAATGGTTTCTTTTACTTCTTTCTTTAGATGGCTTGGAGCTAATATTTCCTTCATATTTTTACTTTTACGGAAAATTATGTCTGGTGTGGTGGGTATTATTGAATTGAGGTGTTCGTCTTTTAGTAAAAGATGCCAGTGTTTTTTTATTATGTTTCTGATTTCCTTGTGGTTCCGATTGTAGTTTGTGATACTTCTGACAATCATTTTAGACTTTAGAATTGGTACAAAGTACAGTAGAGGTATTTCTTCCCCCGAATAAGGTCATTGGGGACTAGATCCAGAAAGGTTTGTGGGATATTGAGGCTATCGGGAGCAAAAAACGTAAGCACGCAAACGTGATATCGAAATATCACGTTTGCGCAAAACCTGTACATGCGCAAAGACTATAGGAGAACCAGGAAGTAAAGTCTTACGATATTGAGTGAGCACGCATGCGCGGAAACAACACAGCGCATGCGTAGATGTCACACACGCGCTATGGGGAAACAGCAAGGAAACGGAAGGAAAAACCCAGCGAAATGTAAGTAAATTTAAACAAGAAAGACTCAGATATTGAATATACCCTTGAGAAAGCTAGATAGGTCTAGCGAAACGCGTTGGGCACGAATACAGACAAAAGGAAGGGGAGAACACCCTCAGGATCTCTAAATAATATAACCCTAATCCTATAGGTTATACATATATAGCACTTCAGAATACAGGGATTGAGAGAGGACCCCCACCTTTGTTTCTTTTTTATGATGAACACTACTTTTTAAACAACCTTTTATTGGCAATTTGCACATTGCACTTCACTATTGAAGATTTGTATATCTTTTACTCTTTGTTGGAAATAAAGCTGTGGTTAGCACCCGGAATCTTGGGACACGTAAGTCTTTTATTTTCAGTTTATATGGTTTGTGTACAGTTATTACACTGATAAGTTGATAATACACAAAATATATTTTTTCTTTTTTTTTTATATTTCTCTGACTTGGGGTGAGAGGGGGACAGCGCAGCTACCATATACATTATTTACTACAAGTTATTTCTTGTTCAGAAAGGAAAGAAGGAAAGGAAGAGGTGTAAAGGTGACCATACATTAGGCCGATTTTATGTACAATCCAACATACAATCCGACATTTCCATCAATTGGCCGAAAAATTGTACATTTTCCCATTCTTATCACACGACATTAGATCGTAAAATCGATCGTAAGTACGATCGGGAAAGTCGGTTTTTAAGTCGATTGGTAAAATGATTGTAGTGTTTTCTGAAGTTCCGATTAAATGTGAATGTAATGTTACCTCACAATGGATGGCATTCGACATTAATCACAAAACTAACTGAATGTCGAACAATATTTATTGTACATCTTGGTACAATTAACATTGTACATCTGTCTATAAAAATATCGGTCGGTTTAAGATCGTAATTACGATCGTAATAGTGTTTGGCCACCTTAAGTCTTTACGTTAAATATGAATTAAGCATAGTGCAGACATGAAATATTTGCAGGAATTAGTGCACAAGCTAAAGCCTTCCAGACTTTTATCAGAATGTATGAAAGCAGACAGGTTGATGGTAGGTGTTCCTTACAACAACAAGGAAACAAGTTGTATGTAGCTTAGATAGATTCCTAATACAATAGAACAGAATAAAAAATCTTGTAGAATCCACCCACAAGTCCCAAGATAGTTAAGCATAGTATTATCAAGATGATAGGCTCCTAAACTTGTCCTGGTTGGCCCCTGGTCTCAGATTTGCTGGTGGGCCTAAAAGTCAGACACTGTTTTTATTGGCTAAAGCTAGGTACACACATGGGCGTTAAAGCTTCATGCAAAAGCACTACTTTACCACCAACACACAAACCCAAGGATTTGGCCAGTTTCCCAAGAAAATGTTCATAGGTCATTAATGGCTCTTTTATTTATAATGAGGAGTAGGGAGCCAATAGTGGTCATATAATGTAATTATTAAAGAAGGAGTGCAAGGATATCTTATTTGGATTAGCCAATAGTGGTCATTGTATGGGTGGCCATCCAACCATCAGTCCCTCAGGAATCAGGCTGGGTACACATGAGCAGATTTTTCGACCCAACCAACTGGTATTTCTGTGTATCAGTCGATCAGGGCAAAAAAGATCTGTGGTGATATCGGTCTCCCATTTGCTTCTTATATATACCAGTCTGTTGGTGTTGGGCATAAGGGCATCTTATATATACCATTCTGTGTGAATTGGGCATGAGGGAATCTTATATGTACTAGTCTGGGTGAGCTGGGCATGAGGGCATCGTATATGTACTAGTCTGTGTGAGATAGGCATGAGGGCATCTTATATGTACCAGTCTGTGGAAGCTTGGCATGAGGGCATCTTAAATGTACTATTCAGTGTGAGCTAGGCATGAGGGCATCTTATATGTACCAGTCTGTGGGAGATGGGCAAAAGAATGAATGGCCAGAAATGAATTAAAAGGGGATGAGAACCCAGTTGTACTTGATTATACAAAGGAGGATCACCCAATTAGTTCCCTCAAAGTGATGATAATCGATCAACTTAAATCATCAAGAAGAGGGGGACACAGGGCCAACTATTATGCAAAGAGGCTGAATGGATTTACGTACAAATTAAATACAAAAGCCCCACAATTTAAATGTGTCTTGTAATAAAATTGAATGTCCTAGCATAAATGATAATAGATGTACAAAGGAAATATTTTGTGCTTATTTTGATCAGTAATGAATGTACCAATTTAATATATAAAGCAGAGTTGGTATAATGAGTATACCTATAGTACTGTATATGTTTGTTTAAGCACATTTAATGCACTAATTGTGCACTTAATACACTTTAAAATGTTAGAGATGTTTATAAAACCACTTGTATATTGTATAATCAACTTTGAAAAGATATGGATAATTTGTAATACATAGTATGCACTTTATGAATTTTAGGGTGGTAGGTGTATATTTTATAATCATTGGTGTAATATTTACAATTTAAAAAAAGTAAATGGGGGGGTCATTTTACATGATGATAATATATAAAGGGGTTAGCACTTATTTGCACTTTATTGTTGTTCTGATGAAGACGTCCTGTGAGACATCGAAACGTTGAAAATAAAACTGATATAATCAAAGTCTGCCCAGGAATTGTTTGAATTTGCATTAAAAGATCATATATTTCTACTTACCATAGTCACATATATATTTTATGTATGTTAAGTTCTAGTTTAAAGCCCTGTACACATGCTAGATGGCTGACAATCTAATGTGTCTGTGGAGGCATCTGCCAATATTGTTTAGTGATCCATCCTGCGTGATCACTTAATGATGTTGGGTAATGACAAGCATTGTTATTGTTCTCCCAGTCATAACCCTTCCCCATAGTGCAGCACTGGCCGCTTTGCCACTGATGATCGTTACATCTGACAATGCTCCAATAAAGATTTATCTAACATTTGTAGAAGGCGTAAGTTTATAACTGATACACCCCAGGCCAAGCATCACTCCTGCTCTTAAAGTTGCGCTAACCGATTTATTCAGCATTTTGTCTTGTGTATAAAGAAATACTGACTTCCTGTATTAGTAGAGACCGTTATGGTCTTGCCCTTGACCCAGTGCCTGGGTTGATTCAGTTGCTCAGTAGAGATCTGAGCATGTTTGACCCATCCAACAGCCAATCAGTAGAAATTACTGTTAGGAACATTCCAAGGATGTGGTGCATCCTGGGAAAAAGAAGGACCGTTAGTACCTGAAATGTCAGCTCACTAATATCAACAGCAGGGAACAGCAAAGGGTATGAAATCAACTGATTTTTCAAAATGAGAGAGAATATGTAGAATAACTAAGAAGGCATTACACAAACTAACAATTTAACAAATATTGATAATTTCCACTGAACTGTCCCTTAAAGGTCATTGGGATGAAAGAATACTGCTCTTTTTTCTGAAAAGCATATGTATTTGCACTGAACTTTCCCTTTAACATTGTACACCTGTCTATCAAAGTATCGATCGGTTTAAGAACGTAATTACGATTACTAAGGCTCAAACAAGGTAATGGGGCATTGAGTCAGCACAGGTATTGTCACAGATACATGTTTGCAGACCAGGATAAAAATACCTATAAAACTAATTATAGACGAAAGAACCCACGAGGTTCTCCTACTGCATTTAGGGAGCCCAAATAGGAAAAGGTAAGGAAAACTACCTCATAAATAGGAACCAGAGAGGGGGATGGATGCCCAGCATGAAAAATAAAAACATAATCTTTATTATAGCAATGCTAAAAACATACACCTAAATATACCCTTAAAAATACACCCCACTTCGCAGTGGCTCCCCATTCATCCCATCAATGCCCCAGGGTAGTAACAACACTAGGCTATAAAGAGTGGTGTCGCTGTAGTGCCTTCCCTCTTCCCATGTCAAATAAGAAATTGAATCTTGCTTATTTGTAAAATTATAGGTGGGAGACAACTATCAGTTTGAATCCTGGGTCATAGTTGATTTTCTAAGCGAAGAGAAGAGCAATTTGGTGGGTTAATGGGGTTTATTTGGGTTCAAATTGCATTTAACTTTATTCATTAGGTTTCAATGGACTTTAGAATTATGATGTCAATTATTCAGACACTGAGGGTCTTAAAAACATATTTTTAAATCATTTAGGTGGGAATGGCTTGGGTAAGATGAAAAATGGGTTGAAGGGCCTATATCAATGTGATCGGGCACGTCTCTCCAACATTGGATGTGATTTTTAATGGTAACCTTCAATTGACTAAAGACCAATCTTTTTTGAGGTGGAGAAGTAATGAAGGCTGAGCAATATGTTGTTCCATCAAAAACAGATAGTGGTTCTAAAATTAAGCTTGGGTAGTGTTTGGATAATAAATGTTTAGAAGAAATTATTATAGCTTCAATGTGTATACAAATGCTAAAGCCATTCTCAGCTTGTGTTTTTTGTCTGGGTCTTCATTTGGGTTTACAGCTTCCCATTCCCATGAGGGACTGAAAAGGTCAACTATTGTGGGATGGCACGAGACCTGGGAGTATAGGGGATGTGGAGGGTTTTTCTGAGGTAAAAATTTTATTGGTCTAGAGAATTGTTGCTGGGCAACAATAGTCTTTAGACTATTGGTTATAAAGTGTGCAAAAGTAGATACATAATGCATAAAAGATTGAAGACTTACCTCGGTGTTTTGAATCAATAATCAATAGGCAGAATCAATAAGGCAGCTGTTATCACATCCATCCTATGAAAAGCACATAAAAGAGAAATTTAAAAAATATGTATAAATAGAGCCAAAGAAAAATAGTAGGAGAAGAAAACTGCTTTTTGCAGCTAGAGGAATATGTTATGCTTTAAAAAACAGAATATGTTTTGCTAAAAGCTCATGGCTTGGATTATTTGTTCCACCAAAAAGGTGAGAACATCAAACTTGTGTAGTGCTTGGTAAATAAAAGGTTTTATGAAATGCTAGAGGAAGATGAAAGTTTTAAAGTGTTTAATAAATTTTAGCCTTGCTCCACCTTATTTGTTGCCTGGGACTTTATTTAATGGTGTTTACGGCTTGCAATTTCCATGTCAATGACCTGACACTTGTAAAAGACCAATTAAGGATACGCATGTAGTGTTATCACAATGAAAGCAGGAGATCCCATTGTTTGATCGGAATTCTTCCAATGTTTTGCTAGGTCAGCTCTTATAGATAACCCCAATACAAGTTTTCCACAGTCTACATGGGTTTGCTGCCACTTCATTGAACACAGGACATTAGGCAACCATTTGTTTCCATTCTTAAAGCATTTCAACCTTGGCTACTTTTTTTCTAAATATACTGATATATACCGTACTAGGATTTTAAAGAAGTGTTGACATCTGTCATAGATTCTTAAGTTTGGTACAAACGTGCGATCGTCCTTGCTGACCCGTAACTACTGTTTAATGTATGGTTGCTCAGTCGGGCCTCACTGATGATCCACTGAGTCGAATTATCAATGATGCCCGACCAAATGAGCAGTTTGTCCAACAAAGTTCCCATACATTTCTAGCCATCCAAACCAGTCATTCGGAACACAATCGTAAGTGGTGGGTCGGCTCCACAATCACAGTTGTGTAAGGACCTAAAAGGGCAAGTCCAGCCCCAAAATAAAAACTTACATACAGGTAAATCACCCACCAAAACCCTAAAAAGTAAGGTTTTAAAATATGAAATATAAAAGTGTAACCTGAAATCCTGCACAATGTCCTGTTTCCGCTATTTCTGCTTCCTGGTTCTTCCAGTTAGCAACTGTCAGTTATGGATTTGACAGTTGACATCACAGCCAATGACTGAATGTTAATCCCCTGTCTGACTCTTCTGAGCATGCCCAGGCTCAGTACAGGCTCAGTACAGGTTTCTAAATTGCTCAGTTTCCATGAGGCATCCAGAAGCATAGCAGGCATACAGTAATGAATTCATAGGACAAACTATGCTATATCAACATATTTTAAAGAGGCCATTCTTTCTAAAAGATGTTCTTATTAGTGTGGACTTTTCCTTTAATGCATATGTTGGACAGGTGCAGGTGAAAATTAATTGGGCACTGAAACGCATCGCATGTAGTGGTGCCGGTCACATAGGCTATTACATGCCTGCACTCCCACTAGCAGATCGCAAACCGCAATCCAAAACGTGCTAGAGGGAGTAGAGCTAAGAGTTTGAGTCTTAAAGGTGGCGGCCCCAGTAGAACTGACCACTTTAAAAGGTACACTTATAAAAACAAAACAGCTCAGAGCTGCAGGTGCAGCATATTGAACTTGAACATGGTCTTAGCACAGCTCTGTGCAATGCATTTTACAGGCCACCTTTGCTTTTAAGACCCAAACATGTATTAAATCTATAAGTTGCATTAAAAACTAACTGTATCATGCTTCTAAGGAAAAAACCTTTTGTTGTGTAGATATTATTATTATGTAATAATATGGGGGCAATATTTACACCATTTTAACAATAAGAACTTTTAATACATAGGCCTGTATATGTGTTCGGGTCTTAAAGGCAAAGGTGGGTATAGGGTTTTTGTTAATGCAAAACTTCCCACAGGCAGCCCACCTGCTGCATTAATTTTATATAACATGTTTGCATCCCTCTAACAGTGCCCCTTTAATTGGCATTCCCTCCAATAATTCCTATTAATATGTACATTTATAGAAACAACATGGTGCAGAGCTGCAAGTGGTATACCCTCCAACATTCCCCTTTAATACGTGCACTTATAGAACAGGGTGCAGTGCTGCACTTTCCACTAATATTGCTGCAGCTGACAGGGAGAGGGTGTGGTATCGCCTTCATTAGCGATCGTTAATTTCTGATCACTATCGGAAATCTTGTAAATGTACGACAGCGAACGTAAATCTATGACCGCCCGTAGAATATCATTACGGTAGTTTACAGCATGGTATACTACTGCCACAGTCGCACAGTAATGAAAACCCGTGGTATCGCAAGTTTTTGAATATAGCCCTCCAACACTTAAACAATACATTGCAGGTAAACATATAAAGGTTATATAAAACATATACACAGGTCTGTAACTGAATAGTGCAGGTTTATTGCTAAACATGTGTGCTACATGTGTCTGACCCACTTGTCCTTCCTCAAGTGCTTGAGTGGGTCTGAAACATGTAGCACGCATGTTTGGCAATAAACTTGCTATATTCACAGCTACAGACCTGTGTCTTTGTATGTTTCACCTGCAATGTATTGTTTATATATCGGATTTGGTGAGTGAAAGGTGTAGGTGGGACATACATTATTTCATATCCGAACACACTAGATACCCAGACCTATATACATCACACTACAAGACTGCTACTAGGAAAGTGTTAATCAGCTGCACCACCAATTTGAATATTGATGATTTAATATATTCCTACATCATAGGGGTTAAGAGGTGGGAGTGGAAATCACACAGGTGCTGAAAATGTAATCAAGGCAAAAGTACTGGCAGGCAAGGGAAAATGTCAGCTTCAGGTTTGGGGAACAAACAGAACCTAAAATGAGCTCATAGAGGTAAAGAAAAGGCCCCTGAGTGGAATCTTCCATGCTGAGAAGGATGTTGAGGCAATTACTTTCTAACGTAAAATTAGATTTTTTTAGGTTTAGTTCTCCTTTAAGGTGCTACTCTCTCATAGATAAATGTCCAATCTGTCTCACTGTCATTTTTACTCTTTATTCCCTAAGCTCAGTTCATCTCTCTCCTCCATCCCACTGTCCTCACTCTATTCATATCTCTCCATCTCTTCTCTCTACCTCCGCTCACTGCTCCCATGCACTATACCAGCTCTTTACCAACACCAACTTCATTATCGGTCTGACACAAATAAACGTCACCACCTCAAATCCATCTCACATATGCAGTTTTTATTTGTTTTGCTACTCCTTGTTGCTGGGGATGTATCTCCTAATACTGGCCCCTGCAATATCTCCTTTCCTATTGTCCTAGCCCTACTCTCCCTTTACTCCCCTTTTCGTGGATCTACACCCTCTAACCTTTTATCTGTTCCTCTAATACACTCTTCATATCTGCCCTTCTCCTGTGCTTTGCTTAATGTTTGGTCCTTTTCATACAAATCCACTATTATTCACAGCCTTTTCTTTTCTAAGAATTTTCACCTTCTTGCTCTTACTGAAACCTGGTTCTCCCAACACAACTTTGCTATTGAGGCCTCACTTTCGGGAGCAAAACAAAAATACTGTAAGATGCTTATAAATAATAACAAATCAAACCCACGCCGCCTGTTCTCAATCTTTAACTCCCTTCTCCATCCCTCGCCCACTGACTCTCCTCTCTCTCCACACTCCCCCCAAGACTTTTCTGACTACTTCATAAATAAAATAGATTCCAGCAGTATGCAGATTCCTAACTCTCACCATAGCTCTCAGATTCTTTTATCCACACCCCCTTCTACTGCTCTTGAATCTTTTGGTCCCGTGACCCAGTCAGAGGTCTCATCTCTGCTTTGGTCATGTCTGCTCACTACATGTCCACTTGATCCCATGCCCTCATTCCTACTAAAGCACTGTAATCAGACAGTCACCCCTATACTAACCCACATATTCAATGCCTCCTTGTCATCTGATATTTTCCCTTCCTCCTTTAAACACGCCCACGTAAAACCCATAATCAAAAAAGTCTCCCTCAACCCTAATTGCCTTGCTAACTACTGCCCGGTCTCTCTAGCCTCTAAGCTACTAGAACATCTCGTCATCTCCCGTATCATTAATTATCTTAATTCTCATAACTTACTGGACCCCTTGCAATCAGGGTTTCGTCCTGGGCACTGAGACAGCCCTGTGCAAAGGGCCTTCAGGCTGCCAAAGGCCACTTTTCTATTCTCATCCTTCTCAACCTCTCCTCTGCTTTCGACACAGTTGATCATTCCCTCCTAATGCAAATTCTTCACTCCTTGGGCATCTGGAATGAAGTGGCATCCTGGCTACGATCCTACCTCTTGAACAGAACCTACTCTGTGTCATATGTTGATAAAACATCTTCTCTGGTTCCTCTTAATGTCAGGGTTCCGCAGGGCTCTGTTCTTGGACCCCCGTTGTTCTCCCTCTATACAATTTCTCTGGGAGAAGTCATCAGCTCATTTGGTTTTAACTACCATCTGTATGCCGATGATACGCAAATATATTTTTCCACCCCCACACTTAGTCCTGACACCCAATCACGCATTTCCGACTGTTTCCTCATGAATGGCACACCAATGCCTCAAACTAAACCTGATTAAAACCGAACTAATCATTTTCCCACCTAAACCTGGTCCTATGCCACCTTTTTCCATTTCTGTGGACAACACCCCCATTTACTCTATTCAGTCCTCACGTTGCTTAGGGGTTATTATTGACTCCTCTCTCTCCTTTTCCAATCACATTAACTATGTTGCTAAAACCTGTCGCTTTTTTCTTCATAACATTGCGAAGAGCCGCAAATTCCTTTCTCTTCCAACTACTGCTATGCTTATCCATGCTTTCATCCCATCATGTCTGGATTATTGTAACCTTCTGCTTTCTGGTCTTCCTGCTTCCCATCTTTCTCCTCTTCAGTCCATACTTAACTCTGCCGCATGCATTGACTTGCTCTCTAACAATCGGGATATTAAATCTCCTCTCTGCCGCACATCTACCTGGCTCCCCATTAAACAACGCATTATCTACAAAATCCTTCTCTTAACATTTAAATCCCTTCACTCTGCTGCTCCTTCTTATATTTCTTCTCTTGTGTCCCCATATGTCCCTGCCCGGACCCTCAGCTCATCACAGAACCATTTCTTATATAGACTCCCCACTCACACTGCCTCCTCTCGCCTTAAACCTTTTTCTCTTTTGGCTCCCATCCTCTGGAATTCTATTCCCCTCTCTCTACGTCAAGAAACCTTAATAAACAAGTTTAAATCAAACCTGTCAAGCTATCTCTCTGAGCACTGCACTACATAGGACTGTTGACACTGCACCAGTTATTACTTTAGCACTTCCACCCTTTCCTTTGTATCTGTATGGTACCCACCTAAGAAGATTGTAAGCTCTAAGGGCTAGGCCACACTAGCGCGTTTTTCACGCGTTTGCGCCCGCGATTTTCGCTAAAATGGAAATCGCGGGAACGCAAAAATTCCTGCGATTTCCGATGTGCATGCGATTGCGCGTCCGTTCGCGTTTTGGTAACGCATGCGTTCACCATTTTTGGTGCGTTAACGCATGCGTGTCCATAACGCGAAAAGGCGAAAACGCAAGCGCAAAACGCGAGCGCGAAACGAGCAAGATTCGCACACACAATCGCGTGCGATAACGCTCGCGATTTTGTGCGCGATTCCTGTGCGTTGCAGTGTGGCCTCACCCTAAGGGGCAGGGACCTCTTTTCTCATGTTACATGTTTTAGCACTTGTATATTTAGTGATGCTCATACTTATTTATATATTTATGTATTTATTTACTGTCCCCCTTTTATGACTTTTTGTATTATATATTGTACAGCACTGTGTCCCCTAGTGGCGTTATATAAATAAACATATACATACAGTCTATCTAGAACTGCCTAGACCATTCTTTCATACAATTAATTTGAGATCACAAAATGAATGAACAAGATAGCAACATCTCAAGATAAAAACCACTGCTTGTAAAATGTGGTCTTTAGACATTAGATAGATATGTGAAATACATCTAATGTCTTCCTAGTGTATGGCCAGCTAAATTCCAAAAGTTGGAAAATTTTAATAGTTTGATAACATTATTTGTTTCCACAAGGGGTTAACTATTGAAGCCCCCACCAAATCTGACATTAAGGAGATTTTGCAGAATCCTCTTCAAGGCATGACCGAGAGAAAAGATTCTTACTATGTGAAGGGTGTATGGAGTAATCATTTTCATGTAATAACCTTGTTGCTAGGAGAAGTTTGGAGCCTATCATAATCTGTGATTATCTTTCCTGGTATTGCAACATTTACTATGATATTCTGTCAGATTAGACAATACTGTTCCAAGACGGCTTACATATTGAAAAACGATCAGGGACTGGGAATATAAATAATAATAATTTTAAAAATGAAACATTGAGAGAAGAAAAAAACGAATGAGTGCGTGGTAAACTAGTGACACAAGTAACATTTTGGAATGTCACATAACTGGAGGTGGGGCTTATTTCATTGTTTACATTTATTATCAAAGGATGTGTGGCCATTAGAATTACAGGAACATTTGCCTGTGGTTATTGGAGGAATGCTGGTAGAATGTTTAGCTTCTGGCAGTAGGTTAATCTCATTGCTGCCAGTAACATACAAAGCCTAATGAGTACATACATGTGTACATTTTCCAACATGATTATCTTTATTAAAATTTACATGAATTGTTAGAGCTCCTTCCTAGACTATTAATTATTAGCAATTAATTATATTTTCACTGGTATAACTTGTATATTATGTTGCATTTAAAAGTCTTTTAATAAATATTTAGCTCATTTGCAATTCCTTTTTTTTGTTTTGTGTTTGCCTTTCCTCTTAAAGCTGCAAAACTCATTTTCCATGGTCTAGTAAACAAGTGTTCCAATCACTCATTCCAGATGTCTGTCTTGGTTAAGATGTTCAGTTAAAGGGACACTACCTATGTGTATGTTGGTCTGTTTGAACTAAATCTGACTAAATAAGGGACACAAATTTTCTCCAGGAATCACAATAACCCCAGTGTATGGTAATCATTTGTGACATACTTGTCAAATGAAATCTTATTGTTTCTTCTTGATCAAGATAATAAGCAAGGGGGGTGCATTGTTTATAATGGAGGACTGGGGAAGTATTAGGTCATCAAGGCTGAAATACAGATAAACAGAGAAGGTTTCCTGGTTGTGCGTTTGCATTGCAAGAACTAAACTACTGCTGGCGTCTGCCATCATTTCTACCATTAAGAAAATAGCAAATAATTGTAAGACAAGAGTTATGACATTTTCAGAACCATATTTTACAGCCAAGAATAATATGTCATGCTGTCTACATATTACCGCTTCCATATTATGATAATAATGAGGTAAATGATGGTTAGATCTGTGTGAGTTCTTTATTTGCAGCATTCGGGACCTCAATCTGCATTGCTGGTCATGAATTAGTCCATTGTAGACTTACAACAGTAGGTGAAAGCCTGGTAATTCAAATGGTTCAGGTGGTTTAACCAGATGGTTATAAGCCCTCCAGACTGGAGGGCTGACGTAATAGTGTCTGGTGAACTGGAGGGCTGACCTAACATTGTCTGATGAACTGGAAGGCTGACCTAACAGTTTCTGGGGAACTGGAGGGCTGACCAAACAGTGGATTATGAACTCAGGGGCTGACCTAATAGAGTCTACTGAACTGGAAGCCTGACCTAACAGTGTCTGTGAACTGGAGGACGAAACTAAAAGTATCTGCTGAACTGGAGGACTGTAGGGTTCAGCAGCAACTGTTAGTTCAGAGCTCCAGTTCACCAGTCAGTTAGCCCATCACACCCACCTCCACAAGCCACGTTTAGCAGAGGATTAAAACATTATTATTTTTATCAAAGGGGGCCCAAAAACTCACCATTTGTCTAGGGCCCACTGCCACTTTCTCTTTATCTGGAGATGCTAGTTTAAAATCAGAAAGGTATATCTCAAGCATATGATAGAATAAGATACAAGAATTTGGATATAATCAAAGCAACAAAATTTTGAGGGAAATATGGTTAATGTGGGTATAATTATCCTATAGGGCAGATTAAGACCCAGCATGCAGTTTGTAAAACAAAAGCTTTAAAAAGGGTGCTAAGTAGTCATTAATATAAGGCTGCTGTAGATCTGAGTCCTATCACAGGGGCATCACTTCCATATTTTTAGGCTTTAAATTGCCCTTAAAGGGCATGTCCACCCCCCAAACTATAATTTAACCCACTACTGGCCCCACTGTGTTGTGTGTAAAAATCCTTACCTCACATCCCAACTCCATATGGTTCTCCTGTAATCCCCCCCAAAGTCCCAAAAACTGGCCAGCAGGAGGTTAGCAGAGTCTATATAGGACTCTGCCTCCTGTCTCCCCTCTGGGATAAGTTTGGCATGCCCACCCTCCTCCTCTCCCTCTTGATTTTGTCTCCCTCCCCCTAGTGTAAAATCCTTTTTATATAATGTACTGCTCCTTCCCCCAGCCTCAACCGCATAACTTTTATTTACAGAAAGTGCCCCAATCTTTACTTACCATGCCTCTATCCTTCGCCGGTCTGAACTCCCGGCAGCCACGTCCGTGATTGACTGCCTCTCAGCCAATCATGGATGCGGCTTCAGGTCCCGCCCCCCGCTTGCATTTCCATGCAAGCAGAGGGTCGTGGCAGTGCGGCGAAGGATAGAGGCATGGTAAGTAAAGATTGGGGCACTTTCTGTAAATAAAAGTTATGCGGTTGGGGTTGGGGGAAGGAGCAGTACATTATATAAAAAGTTTATTACAAGGGTGGACATGCCCCTTAAACAAACTGAAACAAAGTCCGTCAGGACCTGTCAGCTCATGAATGTTTTATTAAAAAACGGGAGGTAAGACACAGCTCCTTTACCTCCTTTAATAAAACTGAATGGCAAAAAATGATTTTACCAGTGGAGAGATACCCTTTAACATTTTATTATGAATCATTCTGGTTTTCAGGTAGAACACTGATCCCCAGTATTAAAGGAATCCTATGATCAGAAAAATTCATGTCATCCATTATTATTGACATGGGATGTAATTAGAATTCAAGTTCATTGAATAGCTTTAAAAAAGGCCTGGATAAGTTTCTAAAACTAAAAAACATTGAGAATTGCTGGTATTAATGAATATAGATCTGGTTGACTCAGGGATACTTTCCGATTGCCGTTTGGAGTCAGGAAGGAATTTTTTCCCCCTTTTTAGCTGGTTTTTTTTGCCTTCCTCTGGATCAACTGTAGGTAGGGTTAAAAAAAAGATAGTGAATAGGTTGGACTTGATGGACGTATGTCTTTATTCAACCTTAATTACTATGTTACTATGAATGGTTTATTAATAGTGTGCCATAGGATAGTTAATCAGTAACACTGCTAAAATGAATTAAATATCATCCCTCCACCCCTAGGTCCCACATATAGGCAAAGGCTCTTGGACAAGAGGGGGTAAGGGGGAATATTCCACTATTTCCACTACTGCACCATGCATACAATGGTTACATCCATGTCATTGGCAGTGTTGCTGATTGTTACTACAGAAACTGCAGTAACTCGGATTGTAGAATTTCTCCAGAAATATCCCTCTAGCCAGCAGGCTTAATACCAGAAACGCTTTGGTGCAGTTTAAACAATTTGTTACATCATGTAGCTTATCTAATCCCAACATTTGAAAATATTGTTATATTGCAGTCCCACACTATAAAAATACCAGGCAATAATCAATACAAACAGTTGGTCATTTACAAATATAGCATATCCATAAAGGAAACACTAAAACTGAAAACCGCTATTCATGATATTTGACAATAAGTTGCCAGTCTCTAAAACATACTGTCCTGCAAGACCTGCAACTGCTGCTTTCTTGGGGTCAGATCTTTATTTGCCAATTCAGCGAAGATATGTCTTTAAAAACCCAGATTGCAGAACCACACGGTCAGTTTCTAGCCAAAGGCAGCACTTCCGTGTGAGCTTTCACTGTGAGCTGATGTCTTGAGACATTTTGCAATGTAGTTTGTTCAGTCTGAGCGCTCTGCACATATCTCTAGCCCCAGAAATATTAAAGCATTTTTAATATCTGTCACATTCTGGTGGTCAGCAGAAATCTTTGACAGCAGAGATCCCTACAGCCATGTTTCGCTGAATTCACGGTTCTGCCAATGAAAAATGAAGCCTGCTGTAAAGTTGAAGCTTTTTTCCCCCTTTCTCTTTAAGCACCAAGATTTGATCACTGGCACTGAATGTTATAATGGAATTCCTGTGTCACTGTTTATTGGTTGGCTGGGAGAAATATCTTCTGCTGCAGACAGCATGAAAGAAATAATCATTTGGACATACAACAAACCAAAAGCATTCAGCCTTTCTTCATCAAAAACAATTATTCACTCCTGGCTTGATTCAAGGTATGAGAGCCTACAAATACATATTCTTGGTATGGGCACAACAGATAGTGCTGTTGAATGCAAACAGATAAATTGAAGACTGACCCCATTCAATGAGCACATTTACTAAGAATCTACATGTCAGCAACAGTAACTATTATAAATTAACTGTATCGTGTACAGGAAATAGAGCTGAGTCACTTATTAACAGAAACAAGGACACAACAGATCAATGTAGAAGGAATCCAATTCATATTGTAGCCAGTTTGCCATCTTCATAGAAATTCACTATTTGGGAGGCCCTAACACTACTGCTATCACTAATGTACACCACATTGTGGAAATCATGATAAAGACCAATGCTCATTTCTACCCAGAACAACCAGCCCCATGACCAAAACGTTCTGGCTGTCATTAGATCAGTTGTTATGTAGGCAGATACTGGTATAATTCACATGTGATCCAATAGGACCCACTTCCTCGTATGGTGTATTTGTCATAAATAGCTTTTCGACAAAATAAAATGAAAGAGAATCATGTATGGAACAGCGAATTGTAGAAGATGTATCTTATTAGGCTAAAGGTATAGCAGGAATGATGGCACTACTGGACATCTCAGATCTCAGGGCAGTTCTATTCAGCATAAAGTATAAAAGACTTTGTTGAAAATCCCCAAATATGTGACCAGGGTATCACAGACATTTTGACAGTTTTCACAAAAAATATTCCTACATAGACGTTCCCAAGCAAGTGTTTCATGCTATGGAATAATGGCATTCTATTCCATTTGGTTTGCATTGTTACATTTTGAACTTCCCTTGACACTTAAAAGTGTGGCCGTTGCATTATTCCCTATCCTGTCAAACAAACTTATATCCCTAATGCTGTTGAAACTAACTTTACACCAAGCTTGTCTCATATGATTGTGGCATTGCGTTCGCAAATACTGAAAGGCTTTTCTGATATTTCTGTGTCCCTACATCATTTCATTCTGATATTCAATCATGCCAACACTTTCACAACTTATACAAAGTCAGTATTACAAATTCATAGATTTCACAGTTTAGCAAAGAACTAAAAAATGTATTTGTGATGAAGATAAAGTCTAAATATTTAAAACTAGAAGGAACGTTCGGTGATGAATTTATACACTGTGATTTGATACACTTTAAATCTAATTTTCTGCCGGGAGGAATAGTACTGGAGTTCCAACCTTTATCATCTCATATTCTTTATTTGAATGGCGTCCAATTTTCACTCTAACAGGGTGATTTGAACTGTACTCTCGATTCTATAAACATTTTTATTAAGAGCAGCAAGTATGGAAGATTATAACTAGTTCTAAAAAAATATCTCCCATAAAGACAATCAAATTAGATTATTATTCACTTAGTGGCACGTCCAATGGACACATTATAAATCCAGCAGAATGCAAACTGTTACAATAATTATCAATCTAAAATTGCATTGCTTTTCCCCAAGCTATATATTTCAGTGTTAATATATTTAAAAGCTTTTCGTGCCAAAATAATAATTAAATATAATGTTTCCTGAGGTTCCAGTAGTGAACTTCCCACAACTCATCTTCTAAGAAGTCACTATATTCTACATTACTTTTCTAACCTTAGGACAGAGTTTTGTACTTTAGCTAGAATATTTAAGGGAAAAATCTGAAAATCCTTACTATGAGTTGTGGTGGGTTTTCCCAATCCCTTGTTAAATCACCCAAGAGCTTGAGTAGTTTGTGCAGAGGGGAAAAATCTATTGAGCTTAATTTCTCTGTTTTTTTGTCATTAATATTGATTCGATTCGGTCCACACATGCTGAGACCAAGGGGCATATTTATAAAAGAGCGAAAAATAGGGAAATGTTTTCGCATTCGCTTTTCGCATGGGTTTTCGCCAAAAAGACAGTTAACGCTATTTATAAAGGTAGCGTTAACGAATGGCGAAACCGTTTCCGCGAGCTGTCGCTAAACCCTTTTCGCCTTACTTCGCAATGGTAATTTTAGCGAAAAGGGAGCGAAAAGGCATAACGCAATTTATAAAAGAGCGAAAGGTGGTTTTTGCGTTAAAAAGAGCGAAAGATTAGCGCGACCCTGAAGGTGGTGAAAAGTCATTGTTTGAGCGAAAAGGCATTCTAATGGGTAATATGCCTTGAAAAAGCGAACGCGCATTAGAAGGGCGATCGCGCATTAGAATGTAATATGCCTTGGAAAAGCGAACGAGCATTAGAAAGGCGAACGCACATTAGAAAGGCGAACGCACATTAGAAAGGCGAACGAACATTAGAAAGGCGACCGCGCATTATAATGGAATATGCCTAGGAAAAGCCAACGCGCATTAGAAAGGCGAACGCACATTAGAAAGGCGACCGCGCATTATAATGGAATATGCCTTGGAAAAGCGAACACGCATTAGAAAGGCGAATGTGCAGTGCAAAAGAAAATTGTATTCCAATTGAGAAATTCTAAGAAGATTGACTAAATAAGACATGGCTGACTTCTTGGTAAATGTGAGGTGGCCATTTTGAACTTGACATCATTTTCTAGTGGGCTTTTCTGGTTTTGAATGGTTTTGCAATGCAGTCTTCTTAGATGCGTTAAGTTTTCGCTGCGATACTTTTCGCTCTTTATCGCGCCCGTTCGCCTTTTTCATCCGCGAAGTGTGTTTTTTTCGCTTTTTTATAAAGCCCCAAATGGCGCTATTTTCGCTGCGGTGTGCTGCGATAATTATTTGGCGAAAAATACAATCCTTTATAAATATGCCCCCAAGTCTTGGTGATAATAAGGGGCTCTTAGCAAAACTAGCTATCCCATATCAATCATAAGGTGTCTTTGATTACAGGTCCACTTGGGGTTTCACTGCATATTTGGACTCCATAGGAGTTATTTGGTCTGCTGTGTCTCATGTTACATTCTCTGGGCCTGGCCACATGCCAGATTTTTTAGGAAGCTTAAAGCTAGGTACACACAGTACAGATCAGTGAAAGATGACAGACAGGATCTGCGAGATCCTGTCTGTCATCTTTCAAAGATCTGCATACACACATCATAGGGAGAACGATAGGGACTGTGTGTTTCCATCGGCCGTGCTAGAATCCTCTATAGGGAGTCTAGCGCAGCCAATGGAAATTTTCGGTCTTTTCAAACGAGCATTTGGCCGACCCAATCATTCGGCGGCCGCGCACTCTTTTGGGAAACGAAGGTAGACACAATACCTATAAAGCCCCGATACCATCAGATCCGATGGCATCGGGGCTTTTTTATCATTACTGTGTGTACCCAGCTTAAGGGGTGTTACAAGGGAGAGCAGCAATCCCAATTTCTAATTGTATGCCACGGGAATTCTATCATTGTAAAACACAAGGCAGATCTATACTAGGAATGTGTAATGTACATGCATGTGGATTCCATAATGACTTAAAGGAGTTTACAGTCTAAATTTGGATTTTTCCCCCCAGTAGCAAAGGAATGCAAAAGTCGTCTGTTTTACGTCACATGATAACACAATTCTGAAAAGACACATGCACATGTTTCAGTCCTTCACTCTGTTTAGACTTTGTGTAGTTAATCCTCCCATTATATCCCATTGATACTCTACTGAGCACTTTTTAAAATTTGGTTTGAAAGATATTTTAATTTCTTCCACTCTGCAGGCACTTCAGCGCTTTGGGAGTCTCAGGTTAATTAACTATTCAGGAGACTTTTCCAGGCAGAAGATTCTGTAAATCATGTACTGTATCATCTGCCACTAAGTTTTCCAGCTGTGCTAAGATCGCAGTTACTAATTTCACAGTCCTACACAGCTCTAGGTATTTTAAGGCATTCCCTTGTCCTTTTATATTTGGTATTTCTGCTAATCCAACCGGAACCAGATCAATGGTCCCTTTAAATCTGTGCACTTTTGCTTCTGCACGCAACAATGCAGACCTGAACACACAAGTTAAAATAGTGTGAAGACAAAAATCAATCAGATACAGATGTGTACTAACAAAGTGGTCAGTGTGTTTACTGGATAGTATAAAGAAAATGCTTCTTTTTTTTCATGCGATTCCGTGTGCGATGCATTCTAATGCAGGACATTCACTAATTGATTTACCTGCCTGCCAACAACTTTAGCAAAATGAATTGCACAAGCAGGGGAGCATCATTGGAATGTTGCCAGGTAAAGTTAATTGATGGCCTGATATTAGACTAATTCAGTAAACGGACATCAAATCACCTTAATATAGGGAGAGTGTATGGGCAGCATTACTCTTTATCCAGCATGAATATTATTATTATTGTGGATTTACTGCATATAGCGCCAACATCTTCCATAGCGCTTTACAATTACATTCAGATCAGGCTCTGCCCTGAAGAGCTTACATTTATTTGACACATACAAAGCACATTTACTTGACATATACAAATTATCAGTATGTCTTTTTTATGAATATCCAGTCCTTCACAGTAGCTAAGTACACTCAGTGTTGCTGAACAAGTTTTGCCTGTTTAGCACTAGCCGTAAAATACTGTGGTCTAGCTACTCTCTCTACAACAAGTTGTTACTACAGGTCAGCCAGGTGAATACTGCAAATATACAGCCATCCTTTTGGATTAGTTTAACTAAGCGTGAACTGTGCTCCAAAAATGACTATAGATAAATTGAGGTAAATTGATAGGAATTGCTCCCCTGAGAATTTTCGCAATTTAAAAAAAAAGGCTGTTTTCACACAGTGAAAGAGAAGGGCTGTAGATTCCCTTACCTTCTCTGTCAGGACTTCACACAGCAGAGAGGAGGAGGAACTTCCTGTCTCCCTCACACACTGAGGGAGTCTGAGGCTGTGCTCGCCGGTGGCACTGTGCAGGAGAAGCCTCAGGAAAGTCAGCCTCCCACCCATTAACTTTCTGGTCAGTCATTTCTGTATATCTTAGGCTGTGAAGCACGTAGAGAGGTGGTTGATGGCTCATTTTAAAGGTAGGAAACTGGCATTTTATTTAAACTTAACTTGTTTGGAGACCACAGTTCCCCTTTAACATAGACTAATATTTATATAGAAACATAATAAGAAAAATATCAATCTAAAGACTGACTTCTGTTTAATTAGCTCTTTGCACTTGTCTTAGCCAAAACATTTTACTGAAATCTTCTTTTTATGGTTAGTTGCAGTTACAATATGAATAACCAACGATAAACGATATTGGACCTGCATAATTTCCAGTGGTAAAGGGCAATTATGGGTTCCTCGTAGCATTTCCGGTTTAACAGGCTTGTCTTAATACATTGCTGCATGTCTCCAGCCCCAGCAATTGTAAATCAGTCACCTATGTTATCATAATATTTCTTGTATTCAAAAAATGTGGCAACTCTCGGTGAGTCATTCATAGAAAACTGAATAGTTGGCTTGGCCATTCCCCGACAGTTCCAAAACCTTGGTGTGCTTGATAATAGGATAGATTTCACGTTCACTGTCTAGTATTGAGCCAGTGTGTGCATTATTCAGGAAAAACACATCACAATGAGAATTTATTTCAGATCGTTTAATTTTACATGCAATAAGGAGTCACAATAACACGGTCATTTTATAATGTAATATTCAGTATATAGAAATCTTTAGTTGTATTTGGTGATGAACTAGGATCTGTACTTTGATTTTATGGAGTGGGGTTATCCAGGGGGTTTATAGTGTCGTTTAAAGACCTGTAATAAATTGGTACTTTATATGGTCACAAAACTGAAAGCGTGTACCTTCATAATACACCTTATATATTCCTTTATTTCATAACCTCACACACTAATAAATATGCTCATTTTACGAACATTATAAAACTTTTTTAAATTCCATTTCTATTTCTGTCCTTTTGTACACCTAGAAGCATTGTAATGGTGTTTATGCATTTAGCCCTGTATTGTCTCAAAAAAAACTTCTTTGCTAGATCTAGATAACAGGTTTATCTTTAAGATGCTTCAGCACAGAATTCAAGTTTCAACATTGAAATTTCGCCCAATGTTGGGCACACTGTACAGTGTTAAATGAACCCTACCTTTCTCTTCTAATGCATATGGTTGTCCTGCATGGCCAAAATACAGTACAGGGAACTGAATAGTATGAGCCTTTTACTGGGGTAATCTATTTCTGCCTCTAACTGCTCTTCTGAGAGGTTTCTGGCATGCCACCTGCTCCTCCCTGCTGCTGTTCCGTGCACAAACGTTCATATTGTCAAAAATGAGTATGCAGCTGGAAATGCCCCCAAACCTAGACCTCGCTAGGTTTATCTTTGCCAAATCCGAACCTAAATCTACTTACCAACCTTCATTTCAACGACAGACTTCTGCTGCTTTTTTCTCAGAAGCAGCAGAATAGCCCAGACCGGCAGCCGCTTAGTGACTGGCTAGGTCTCACTCGCCATTTTAGAGAATTGAATGGTACTGGCAAATGGGTAAAATATTAATATACCATATTCACTTTTTTGCAAATTCATGATTCTATTAGATTCATTGGGATTGGTCAATAATAGTAAAACCCAGTTGGATTATCAAGCATGTGAGTGGCCAGAGATAAATTTATTTAAAAAAAAACAAATACATTATATTTGCATTGATTCATAAAGGAAATAGGATACATGCTTGGTGCCAGAGACTATGACTTAGTCATAAGCCGAAGGAGATTTTTTTTGATGTAAGTAAAACTTAATCTACTCACACACGTATAACTAAAGTATTTTTTAGGTGTGGACATTGAGCTAGAACCTTGGGCTGTGTTTTTGAATTTTCCTTTATGGAATTGTAAGTACAGTTCTCATGTCTGTTTTTTTTTTGACAGCCAGAAAGTCACTCCTGTGCCTCAGGCACCAACAACTGGTTCTACACCTGTCGCTTTAAAAACAAAAATATGGTATTGATGTTAATGGATCAGTGCGGGGAAAACTGGTTACCTGACATATAAATAATATATATATATATATTCCTTGAGAAATATATATATTTTTGATAAAGAATTAAATATCTTCCTGCTATAATTGCCTTTTATTCTAAGTGTTCTAAAAAGGTGACAGTATAAATTAAACTGGAAGAAACACTTCTACTGAAACCTTGAACTGCCCCTCAGTTGAAGACATGTTGACGATGCCTTTCAGATCTTTCCTTTACACATCGCTCCTAAGAATGAATGGATATTCATATGGCTCTAAGGCAAACAGTAAGCGATATGATATATATACCATTTACTTTCTGTCTGGTGAACATATTTAGGAAACTTACTGAAGCAGCAAGTGCATTGAGATCATTAAACTTTAATGCACAGAAACAGTGTTTTAATGCCAAACTGGATGTTAAACACACACACACCTTATAAACATTGCATTAGGCATTAGATGCACACTGTCAAATTCCTGTTATACACAATCAAAGAGAAGGCAGATATGCTGGCTAGGAAAAATTCTAACTGCACTGATGTACAGTAACATGGTGTTTAAGGCTTCTCAAACCTTCTGGCTGGATAATGCCATTTAGATGTCACCTCTGTGGAAGAAGTTTGGCAGGATTACAGCAATAATTTTAAACAGAAATGGAACCATAGAACCTAACCATAGAATAATGTTAAAGGAGAAGTACAGGTTATAATTACATTTTGGTTTCAATGGATGTCTAAGTCTGATAAATGGTGTTACTTTGAAATCCCTTTTTACCTCTTAGAATAAGGTAAACATTTAAATTACAGTATACTTGGGGATCTAATCACTTCCACTTTCATTCATCCCACCACGCACATTAGGTCATTAATCAATAGTGTAGTATAGTATAGTATTTGAGATTGAACAACGTCCACTGGAAGACAGTCCATAGCTTTACCATTCTCACAGTGAAAAACCCTTTCCGAACTTGAAGCCTAAATTTCCTTTCTTCAAGTATTAACGGATGTCCACGTGTCATCTGACATGTTCTATTGGTGAACAATGCCCCAGATGTCTTTTTTGTACACAGGGTTCCAAAATTGCGCTGCATATTCCAAATGAGGCCTTACCAATGCTTTGTAACGTGGGAGAATAACATTTTCCTCCCTTGAATCCATACCTCTCTTTATACAAGACAATACCATGCTGGCTCTGGCTGTTGCCGCCTGGCACTGCTTGCTATCTTTAAGTTTGTTATCCACCAAAACTCCAAGATTCCTTTCCAACGGGGATTCACTTAACACAGAGCCATTTATAGTATAAGTAGCATAAGGATTTTTAAATCCAAAATGCATCACCTTACTTTCTCAACATTGAATCTCATCTGCCACTTAGCAGCCCAATGTGACAATCTATCTAGGTTGTCATACTCAGTACTTATTAGCTAAAGGCTATATATAATCATCCCATAGTCTGTATGGGGATTGGTCAGCCAGGCTGCCATACACATAACAATAGTATAGGCTTCCTCTAATTGAAGTTAAATGAGCCAATGCTGACAGATAGAAAATGTATGTCCATACTAACCGATGGCGGTAGTTCACTGGAATTGTGAAGAGCTGTTTTCAGCTTATACACCTTGCAAATTTTAGGAAAGTCCTGTTTAATCTGAAGGGATTTGTCAAAGATTGGCAAGGTGTATGGCCACCTTAAAGCTGCAGCTTCTAACTAAAGTTAACATTGTTTTACAGCATACGTATCCTTTAAAAAAAATATTGGCATTTCTTCTATGCCCCACCAGAGCCTACTTTTTCTGCTTAAAAGTTGCTGACATCTTGAATCTGTTTAGTTGACTGTTTAGCGCTGCCCCTCCAAGATTCCCTGATTCCAACATCTTCAGTAGTCGCAAAAGGTGATCTTCTGCTTCCAAGCGCGTGCGCAGCGAAATGACGTCAATCTCACACGCCAAGAAAAGACTTTGCAGGAACTAAGAATTCCTGGTTTAAGGCTGCTGGTGTTTTTCTCCATATATTTATTTTATATATTTACATCATATACTTTATTTATACATTGTAACTAATGACATAGATAAGCAGCTGTTATAACTGATGACATAGCTTTGCACCAATTATAACTGATGGCATAGCTAAGCACCGAATTCAACTGATGGTATAGCTAAGCACCAAATACAACTGGGGGCATAGCTAATCACCGATTACAACTAATGGAAAAGCTAGCAACCAAATACAACTGATGGTAAACTAAGCACCGAATACAACCGATGGCATAGATAAACACCTGTTATAATGGATGACACAGCTATGAACGCATTCTAACTGATGGCATAGCTAAGCAGCAAATACAACTGATGGCATTGCTAATCACTGATTACAACTGATGGCCCAGCTAAGCAGCAAATACAACTGATGGCATAGCTAAGAACTGAATACAACAGATGGCATAGCTAAGCAGCGAATACAACTGATGGCATAGCTAATCACCGATTACAACTGATGGCATAGCTAATCACTGATTACAACTCATGGTATAGCTAAGCACCGAATACAACTGATGGCATAGCTAATCACTGATTACAACTGATGGCAAAGCTAATCACTGAGTACACACCTGATGTCATGCTAGCAAAGCACCGAATACAACTGATGGCATAGCTATCACTGAATACAACTGATGGCATAGCTAAGCACCAATACAACTGATGGCATAGCTACGCACCAAAACAAAACTGATGGCATAGCTAATCACTGATTACAACTGATGGCATAGCGAGCACCAATTACAACTGATGGCATAGCTAAGCCACCGAATACAACTGATGGCATAGCTAATCACTGATTACATACAAACTGATTGCATAAGCTAGCAAACCACCGAATACAACTGATGGCATAGCTAAGCACTGAATACACCGATGGCAATAGCTAAGCAACCGAATACTTCTGATGGCATAGCTAAGCACTGAATCAACTGATGGCATAGCTAAGCACCGAATACAACTGATGGCATAGCTAATCACTGATTACAACACTGATGGCATAGCTAAGCACCGAATACAACTGATGGCATAGCTAAGCACCGATACAATTGATGCAAAGCTAAGCACCGAATACAACTGACGTTATAGCTAATCACTGATCACAACTGAGGCCTGCTAAGCACCGAATACAACTGATGGCATAGCTAAGCACTGAATACAACGTGTGCATAGCTATCACCGAATACTTCTGATGGCATAGCTAAGCACCGATACAACTGATAGCATAGCTAATCACTGATTACAACTGATGGCATAGCTAAGCACCGAATACAACTGATGGCATAGCTAAGCACTGAATACAACCGATGGCATAGCTAAGCACCGAATACTTCAGATGGCATAGCTAAGCACTGAATACAACTGATGTCATAGCTAAGCACCGAATACAACTGATGGCATAGCTAATCACTGATTACAACTGATGGCATAGCTAAGCACCGAATACAACTGATGGCATAGCTAAGCACCAATACACTGATGGCAAAGCGAGCACCGAATACAACTGATGGTATAGCTAAGCACTGACACAACTGAAGGAATAGCTACAACCGAATACAACTGATGGCATAGCTAAGCACTGAATACAAACCGATGCATAGCTAGCACACCGAATACTTCTTGATGGCATAGCTAAGCACCAATACAACTGATGGCATAGCTAATCACTGATTACAAAACTGATGCATAGCTAAGCACCGAATACAACTGATGGCATAGCTAAGCACTGAATACAACTGATGCAAAGCTAAGCACCGATACAACTGATCGCATAGCTAATCACTGATTACAACTGATGGCATAGCTAAGCACCGAATACAACTGATGGCATAGCTAAGCACGAATACACTGATGGCATAGCTAAGCACTGAATACACCTGATGGCAAGCTACAACCGAATACTTCTGATGGCATAGCTAAGCACTGAATACAACTGTGGCATAGCTAGCACCGAATCCACTGATGGCATAGCTAATCACTGATTACAACTGATGGCATAGCTAAGCAACCGAATACAACTGATGGCATAGCTACACACTGAATACAACCGATGGCAATAGCTAAGCACCGAATACTTCTGATGGCATAGCTAAGCACTGAATACAACTGATGGCATAGCTAAGCACCGATACAACTGATGGCATAGCTAATCACTGATCAACTGATGGCATAGCTAAGCACCGAATACAATGATGGCATAGCTAAGCACCGAATAAACTGATGGCAAAGCAAGCACCGAATACACTGATGGTATAGCTAATCACTGATCACAACTGAAGGCATAGCTAAGCACCGAATACAACTGATGGCATAGCTAAGCACTGAATACAACCGATGGCATAGCTACACCGAATACTTCTGATGGCATAGCTAGCACCATACAACGTGGCTAGCTAAGCACCGAATACAACTGATGGCATAGCTAATCACTGATTACAACTGATGGCATAGCTAAGCACCGAATACAACTGATGGCATTCTAAGCACTGAATTCATCCGATGGCATAGCTAAGCACCGAAACTTCTGATGGCATAGCTAAGCACTGAATACAACTGATGGCATAGCTAAGCAACCATATACCACTGATGGCATAGCTAATCACCGATTACAAACTGATGGCATAGCTAAGCACCGAATCAACTGATGGCATAGCTAAGCACGAATACAACTGATGGCAAGCTAGCACCGAATACAACTGATGATAGCTAATCACTGATCACAACTGAGGCATACTAAGCACATAATACACTGATGGCATAGCTAAGCACTGAATACAACCGATGGCATAGCTAAGCACCGAATACTTCTGATGGCATAGCTAAGCACCAATACAAACTGATGGCATACTAATCACTGATTACAACTGATGCATAGCTAGCACTGAATACAACTGAGTGCAAAGCTAATCACCGAATACAACTGATGGCATAGCTAAGCACCGAATACAACTATGGCAAGCTAAGCACCGAATACAACTGATGGATAGCTAATCACTGATCAACTGATGGCATAGCTAAGCACCGAATACAACTGATGGCATACTAATCACTGATTACAACTGATGGCATAGCTAGCATCGATACACGATTGCAAAGCTAAGCACCGAATACACTATGGCATAGCTAAGCACCGAATACAACTGATGGCAAGATAAGCACCGAATACAACTGATGGTATACTAGCACCACCGAATACAACTGTGGCAAGCTAACACCAAATACAACTGATGGCATAGCTAAGCACCGAATACACTGTGGCATAGCTAAGCACCGAATACAACTGATTGCATAGCTAGCACCGAATACACACTGGGCAAAGCTAAGCAAAAAGCACCCGAATACAACTGATGGCATAGCTAGCACCGAATACACGCTGGATAGCTAATCCCGATTACAACTGATGGCATAGCTAAGCACCGAATACAAACTGATGGCATAGCTAAGCACTGTACAACTGATGGCAAGCTAAGCACCGAATACAACTGATGGTATAGCTAATCACTGATCACAACTGAAGGCATATCTAAGCACCGAATACAACTGATGGCATAGCTAAGCACTGAATACAACCGATGGCATAGCTAAGCACCGAATACTTCTGATGGCATAGCTAAGCACCGAATACAACTGATGGCATAGCTAATCACTGATTACAACTGATGGCATAGCTAAGCACTGAATACAACTGATGGCAAAGCTAATCACCGAATACAACTGATGGCATAGCTAAGCACCGAATACAACTTATGGCAAAGCTAAGCACGAATACACTGATGGTAGCTAATCACTGATCACAACTGATGGCATAGCTAAGCACCGAATACAACTGATGGCATAGCTAATCACTGATTACAACTGATGGCATAGCTAAGCATCGAATACAACTGATTGCAAAGCTAAGCACCGAATACAACTGATGGCATAGCTAAGCACCGAATACAACTGATGGCAAAGATAAGCACCGAAATACAACTGATGGTATAGCTAAGCACCGAATACAACTGATGGCAAAGCTAAGCACCGAATACAACTGATGGCATAGCTAAGCACCGAATACACCTGATGGCATAGCTAAGCACCGAATACAACTGATTGCATAGCTAAGCACTGAATACAACTGATTGCAAAGCTAAGCACCGAATACAACTGATGGCATAGCTAAGCACCGAATACAACTGGCAAGCTAAGCACCGAATACAACTGATGGATAGCTAAGCACCGAATACAACTGATGGCATAGCTAAGCACCAAATCACTGATGGCATACTAATCACTGAATACAACGATGGCAAAGCTAAGCACCGAATACAACTGATGGCATAGCTAAGCCGAATACAACTGATGGCAAAGCTAAGCACCGAATACACTGATGGTATAGCTAAGCACCGAATACAACTGATGGCATAGCTACACCAAGACAAATACAACTGATGGCATAGCTAATCACTGATTACAACTGATGGCATAGCTGAGCACCAATTATAACTGATGGCATAGCTAAGCACCGAATACAACTGATGGCATAGCTAATCACTGATTACAACTGATGGCATAGCTAAGCACCGAATACAACTGATGGCATAGCTAAGCACTGAATACAACTGATGGCATAGCTAAGCACCGAATACAACTGATGGCAACTAATCACGGATCACAACTGATGGCATAGCTAAGCCCTAAAATACTACTGATGGCATAGCGGAGCACACATTATAACTGATGGCTAGCTAACCACCGAATACAACTGATGGCATAGCTAATCACTGATTACACACTAATGGCATAGCTAAGCACCGAATACAACTGATGGCATAGCTAATCACTGATTACAACTGATGGCATAGCTAAGCACTGAATACAACTGATGGCATAGCTAATCACTGAATACAATTGATGGCATAGCTAATCACTGATCACAACTGATGGCATAGCTAAGCACCAAATACAACTGATGGCATAGCTAATCACTGATTACAACTGATGGCATAGCTAAGCACTGAATACAACTGATGGCATAGCTAAGCACCGAATACAACTGATGGCATAGCTAAGCACCAAATACAACTGATGGCATAGCTAATCACTGATTACAACTAATGGCATAGCTAAGCACCGAATACAACTGATAGCATAGCTAAGCACTGAATACAACTGATGGCATAGCTAAGCACCGAATACAACTGATGGCATAGCTAATCACTGATTACAACTAATGGCATAGCTAAGCACCGAATACAACTGATAGCATAGCTAGGCACTGAATACAACTGATGGCATAGCTAAGCACCGAATCAACTGATGGCATAGCTAGCACCGAATACAACTGATGGCATAGCTAATCACTGTCACACTGATGGCATAGCTAAGCACCAAATACAACTATGGCATAGATAAGCACTGAATACAACTATGGCATGCTAATCACTGCTCACAACTGATGGCATAGCTAAGCACCAATTACAACTGATGGCATAGCTAACACCGAATACAACTGATGGATAGCTAATCACTGATTACAAACTGATGGCATACTAAGCACTGAATACAACTGATGGCATAGCTAATCACTGAATACAACTGATGCATAGCTAACACTGATCACTGAGCATAGCTAAGCACCAAATACAACTGATGGCATAGCTAATCACTGATTACAACTGATTGCATAGCTAGCACTGAATACAACTGATGGCATGCTAGCACCGACAACTGATGGCATAGCTAAGCACTGAATACAACGATGGCTAGCTAAGCACCGAATACTTCTGTGGCATAGCTAAGCACTGAATACAACTGATGGCATGCTAAGCAACGAATCACTGATGGCATAGCTAATCACTGATACAACTGATGGCATAGCTAAGCACCGAATTCAACTGATGGCATAGCTAGCACTGAATACAACGATGGCATAGCTAAGCACCGAATACTTCGGATGCATAGCTAAGCACTGAATACAACGATGGCATAGCTAAGCACCGAATACAACTGATGGCATAGCTAATCACTGATTACAACTGATGGCAAGCTAAGCACCGAATACACTGATGGCATAGCTAAGCACCGAATACAACTGATGGCAAAGCTAGCACCGAATACAACGATGGTAAGCTATCACTGATCACAACTGAAGGCATAGCTAAGCACCGAATACAATCTATGGCATAGCTAAGCACTGATCAAAACCGTGGCATAGCTAAGCACCGAAACTTCTGATGGCATAGCTAAGCACCGAATACAACTGATGCATAGCTAATCACTGATTAAACTGATGGCATAGCTAAGCACACCGAATACAACTGATGGCATAGCTAAGCACTGAATACAATCGATGGCATAGCTAAGCAACAATACTTCTGATGGCATAGCTAAGCACTGAATACAACTGATGGCATAGCTAAGCACCGAATACAACTGTGGCATAGCTAATCACTGATTACAACTGATGCATAGCTAAGCACCGATACAACCGATGGCATAGCTAAGCACCGAAAACAACTATGCAAAGCTAAGCACCGAATACAACTGATGGTAATAGCTAATCACTGATCACACTGATGGCATAGCTAAGCACCAATATACAACTGATGGCAATAGCTAGCGAATACACGATGCAAGCTAGCACCGAATACAACTGGATGGCAAATAGCTAATCACTGATCACAACTGATGGCATAGCTAAGCACCAATACAAACTGATGGCATAGATAAGCATGAATACAACTAATGGCATAGCTAATCACTGCTCACAACTGATGGCATAGCTAAGCACCAATTACAAACTGATGGCATAGCTAAGCACCGAATACAACTGATGGCATAGCTAATCACTGATTACAACTGATGGCATGCTAAGCACTGAATACAACTGATGGCATAGCTAATCACTGAATACAACTGATGGCATAGTCTATCATCACTGATCACAACTGATGGCATAGCTAACACCAAATACAACTGATGGCATAGCTAATCACTGATTACAACTGATTGCATAGCTAAGCACTGATACAACTGATGGCATAGCTAAGCACCGAATACAACTGATGGCATAGCTAAGCACTGAATACAACCATGCATAGCTAAGCACCGAATACTTCTGATGGCTACTAAGCACGAATACAACTGATGGCATAGCAAGCACCGAATACAACGATGGCATAGCTAATCACTGATTAAAACTGATGGCATAGCTAAGCACCGAATTCACTGATGGCATAGCTAACACTGAATACAACCGATGGCATAGCTAAGCACCGAATACTTCTATGGCATAGCTAAGCACTAAACAACTGATGGCATAGCTAAGCACCGAATACAACTGATGGCATAGCTAATCACTGATTCAAACTGATGCATAGCTAAGCAACCGAATACAACTGATGGCATAGCTAAGCACCGAATCAACTGATGGCAAAGCTAAGCACCGAATACAACTGATGGTAGCTAATCACTGATCACAACTGAAGGCATAGCTAAGCACGAATACAACTGTGGCATACTAAGCACTGAATAAAACCGATGCATAGCTAAGCACCGAATACTCTGATGGCATAGCTAAGCACCGAATACAACTGATGGCATAGCTAATCACTGATTCAACTGGGGCATAGCTAAGCACCGAATACACTGATGGCATAGCTAAGCACTGAATACAACGATGGCATAGCTAAGCACCGAATACTTCTGATGGCATAGCTAACACTGAATACAACGATGGCATAGCTAAGCACCGAATACAACTGATGGCATAGCTAATCACTGATCAACTGATGGCATAGCTAAGCACCGAATACAACCGATGGCATAGCTAAGCACCGAATACAACTGATGGCAAAGCTAAGCACCGAATACAACTGATGGTATACTAATCACCTGATCACAACTGAGCATAGCTAAGCACCGAATACAACTGATGGATAGCTAATCACTGATTACAACTGATGGCATAGCTAAGCACCGATACAACTGATGCAAACTAAGCACCGAATCAACTATGGCATAGCTAAGCACCGAATACAACTGATGGCAAAGATAAGCACCGAATACAACTGAAGGTAATAGCTCAGCAACCGAATACAACTGATGGCATAGCTAAGCACCGAATACAACTGATGGCATAGCTAAGCACCCGAATACAACTGATGGCATAGCTAGCACCGAATCAACTGATGGCATAGCTAAGCACCGAATACAACTGATTGGCATAGCTAAGCACGAATACAACTGATGGCAAAGCTAAGCACCGAATACAACTGATGGCATAGCTAAGCACCGAATACAACTGATGGCAAAGCTAAGCACCGAATACAACTGATGGTATGCTAAGCACCGAATACAACTGATGGCATAGCTAAGCACCAAATACAACTGATGGCATAGCTAATCACTGATATACAACTGATGGCATAGCTGAGCCACCAATTAAACTGATGGCTAGCTAAGCACCGAATACAACTGATGGCATAGCTAATCACTGATTACAACTAATGGCATAGCTATAAGACCGAATACAACTGATAGCATAGCTAAGCACTGAATACACTGATGGCATAGCTAAGCACCGAATACAACTGATGGCATAGCTAATCACTGATCACAACTGATGCATAAAGCACTAACACTGATGCTAGCTAACACCAATAAACTGAGGCATAGCTAACACCGAATACAACTGATGGCATACTAAGCACTGATACAACTAAGGCATAGCTAAGCACCGAATACAACTGATGGCATACTACACTGATACAACTGATGGCATAGACTAAGCACTGAATACAACTGATGGCATAGCTAATCACTGAATACAATGATGGCATAGCTAATCACTGATCACACGATGGCATAGCTAAGCACCAATACAACTGATGGAATAGCTAATCACTGATTACAAACTGATGGCATAGCTAAGCACTGAATACAACTGATGGCATAGCTAAGCAACGGCGAATAACAACTGATGGCATAGCTAAGCACCAAATACAACTGATGGCATGCTAATCATATCACTGCAAACTGATGCTAGCTAGCACATAAACTGATGGCTAGCTAAGCACCGATACAACTGATGGCATAGCTAATCACTGATTACAACTAATGGCATAGCTAAGCACCGAATACAACGATAGCATAGCTAAGCACTGAATACAACTGATGGCTAGCTAAGCACCGAATACAACTGATGGCATAGCTAATCACGATACAACTATGGCATAGCTAAGCACCGAATACAACTGATAGCATAGCTAGCACTGAAATCCAACTGATGGCATAGCTAAGCACCGAATACAACTGATGGCATAGCTAAGCACCGAATACAACTGATGGCATAGCTAATCACTGATCACAACTGATGGCTAGCTAAGCAACCAATACAACTGATGGCATAGATAAGCACTGAATACAACTATGGCATAGCTAACACTGCTCACAATGAGGCATGCAAGCACCAATACAACTGATGGCATAGCTAAGCCCCGAATACAACTGATGGCAAGCTAATCACTGATTACAACTGATGGCATAGCTAAGCACTGATACACTGATGGCATAGCTAATCACTGAATACAACTGATGGCATAGCTAATCACTGAATGCATCAGCTAAGCACTGAATACAACTGATGGCATAGCTAAGCACCGAATACAACTTATGGCAAAGCTAAGCACCGAATACAACTGATGGTATAGCTAATCACTGCACTGAATACAACCGTGTGCATAGCTAAGCCACCGAATACTTCTGATGGCATAGCTAAGCACTGAATACAACTGATGGCATAGCTAAGCACCGAATACAACTGATGGCATAGCTAATCACTGATTACAACTGATGGCATAGCTAAGCACCGAATACAACTGATGGCATAGCTAAGCACCGAATACAATTGATGGCAAAGCTAAGCACCGAATACAACTGACGGTATAGCTAATCACTGATCACAACTGAAGGCATAGCTAAGCACCGAATACAACTGATGGCATAGCTAAGCACTGAATACAACCGTGGCATAGCTAGCAGCACCGAATACTTCTGATGGCATAGCTAAGCACCGAATACAACTGATAGCATAGCTAATCACTGATTAAAACTGATGCATAGCTAAGCACCGAATACAACTGATGGCATAGCTAAGCACTGAATACAACCGGGCTAGCTAGCACCGAATACTTCAGATGGCATAGCTAAGCACTGAATACAACTGATGTCAATCTAAGCACCGAATACAACTGATGGCATAGCTAATCACTGATTACAACTGATGGCATAGCTAAGCACCGAATACACTGATGGCAAGCTAACACCAAATACAACTGATGGCAAAGCTAAGCACCGAATACACTGATGGTATAGCTAATCACTGATCACAACTGAAGAATACTAAGCAAGCCCGAATACAACTGATGCCATAGCTAAGCACTGATACAAACCGATGGCATAGCTAAGCACCGAATACTTCTGATGGCATAGCTAAGCACCGAATACAACTGATGGCATAGCTAACTCACTGATTCAAACTGATGCATAGCTAAGCACCGAATCAACTGATGGCATAGCTAAGCACTGAATACAACTGATGGCAAAGCTAAGCACCGAATACAACTGATCGCATAGCTAATCACTGATTACAACTGATGGCATAGCTAAGCACCGAATACAACTGATGGCATAGCTAAGCACTGAATACAACTGATGGCATAGCTAAGCACTGAATACAACCGATGGCATAGCTAAGCACCGAATACTTCTGATGGCATAGCTAAGCACTGAATACAACTGATGGCATAGCTAGCACCGAATACAACTGATGGCATAGCTAATCACTGATTACAACTGATGGCATAGCTAAGCACCCGAATACAACTGATGGCATAGCTAAGCACTGAATCAACCGTTGGCATAGCTAAGCACCGAATACTTCTGATGGCATAGCTAAGCACTGAATACAACTGATGGCATAGCTAAGCACCGAATACAACTGATGGCATAGTTCATCACTGATACAACTGATGGCATAGCTAAGCACCGAATACAGTGATGGCATAGCAAGCACCGAATAAACTGATGGCAAGCTAAGCCCGATACCTGATGTATGCTAATCACTGATCACAACTGAGGCATAGCTAGCACCGAATACAACTGATGGCATAGCTAAGCACTGAATACAACCGATGGCATAGCTAACACCGAATACTTCTGATGGCATAGCTAAGCACCAAACAAACAACCGATGGCATAGCTAAGCACCGAATACACTGATGGCATAGCTAATCACTGATTACAACTGATGGCATAGCTAAGCACCGAATACAACGAGGGCATAGCTAAGCACTGAATTCATCCGATGCATGCTAGCACCGAATACTTCTGATGGCCATAGCGAAGCACTGAATACAACTGATGGCAAGCTAAGCACCGATCACTGATGGCATAGCTAATCACCGATACAACTGATGCATAGCTAAGCACCGAATACAACTGATGGCATAGCTAAGCACTGAATACAACTGATGGCAAAGCTAAGCACCGAATACAACTGATGGTATAGCTAATCACTGATCACAACTGAAGGCATATCTAAGCACCGAATACAACTGATGGCATAGCTAAGCACTGAATACAACCGATGGCATAGCTAAGCACCGAATACTTCTGATGGCATAGCTAAGCACCGAATACAACTGATGGCATAGCTAATCACTGATTACAACTGATGGCATAGCTAAGCACTGAATACAACTGAGTGCAAAGCTAATCACCGAATACAACTGATGGCATAGCTAAGCACCGAATACAACTTATGGCAAAGCTAAGCACCGAATACAACTGATGGTATAGCTAATCACTGATCACAACTGATGGCATAGCTAAGCACCGAATACAACTGATTGCATAGCTAATCACTGATTACAACTGATGGCATAGCTAAGCATCGAATACAACTGATTGCAAAGCTAAGCACCGAATACAACTGATGGCATAGCTAAGCACCGAATACAACTGATGGCAAAGATAAGCACCGAATACAACTGATGGTATAGCTAAGCACCGAATACAACTGATGGCAAAGCTAAGCACCAAATACACTGATGGCATAGCTAAGCACCGATACAACTGATTGCATAGCTAACACCGAATACATGATGCAAGTAAGCCCGATACAACGGTGGCAAAGCTAAGCACCAATACAACTGATGGCATGCTAAGCACCGAATACAACTGTGGCATAGCTAATCACCGATTACAACTGATGGCATAGCTAAGCACCGAATACAACTGATGGCATAGCTAGCACTGATACAACTGATGGCAAAGCTAACACCGAATACAACTGATGGTATAGCTAATCACTGATCACAACTAAGGCATATCTAAGCACCGAATACAACTTGGGCATAGCTAAGCACTGAACCAACCGAATGGCATAGCTAAGCACCGAATACTTCTGATGGCATAGCTAAGCACCGAATACACAACTGATGGCATAGCTAATCACTGATTACAACTGATGGCATAGCTAAGCACTGAATACACGGATGGCAAAGCTTAATCACCGAATACAACTGATGGCATAGCTAGAGCCGAATACAACTTATGGCAAAGCTAAGCACCGAATACAACTGATGGTAGCTAATCACTGATCACAACTGATGGCATAGCTAAGCACCGAATATACACTGATGGCATAGCTAATCACTGATTACAACTGATGGCATAGCTAAGCATCGAATACAACTGATTGCAAAGCTAACACGACTACACTGATGGCATAGCTAGCACCGAATACAACTGATGGCAAAGATAAGCACCGAATACAACTGATGGTATAGCTAAGCAACCGAATACAACTGATGGCAAAGCTAAGCACCGAATACAACTGATGGCTAAGCTACAGCACCGAATACAACTGATGGCATCGCTACCACCGAATACAACTGATTGCATAGCTAAGCACTGAATACAACTGATTGCAAGTCTAAGCACCGAATACAACTGTTGGCATAGCTAAGCAACCGAATACAACTGATGCAAACTAAGCACCGAATACAACTGATGGTATAGCTAAGCACCGAATACACTGATGGCATAGCTAAGCACAAACAAACTGATGGCATAGCTAATCACTGAATACAACTGATGGCAAAGCTAAGCACCGAATACAACTGATGGCATAGCTAACACCGAATACACTGATGGCAAAGCTAAGCACCGAATACACTGATGGTAACTAAGCACCGAATACAACTGTGGCATAGCTAGCACCAAATACAACTGATGCATAGCTAATCACTGATGACAAACTGATGGCATAGCTGAGCACCAATTATAACTGATGGCATAGCTAAGCACCGAATACAACTGATGGCTAGCTAATCACTGATTACAACTAATGGCATAGCTAAGCACCGAATACAACTGATAGCAATAGCTAAGCACTGAATAAAACTGATGGCATAGCTAACACCGATATCCAACTGATGGCATAGCTAATCCTATGATCAACAACTGATGGCATAGCTAAGCACTAAATACTACTGATATGGCATAGCTGAGCACCAATTATAATAACTGATGGCATGCTAAGCACCGAATACAACTGATGGCTAGCTACCACTGTTACAACTAATGGCAAGCTAAGCACCGAATACAACTGATGGCATAGCAATCACTGATACAACTGATGGCATAGCTAAGCACTGAATACAACTGATTGCATATCTAATCACTGAATACAATTGATGGCATAGCTAATCACTGATCACAACGGATGGCATAGCTAAGCACCAAATACAACTGATGGCATAGCTAATCACGGATTACAACTGATGGCATAGCTAAGCACTGAATACAACTGATGGCATAGCTAACACCGAATACAACTGATGGCATAGCTAAGCACCAAATCCAAACTGATGGCATAGCTAATCACTGATTACACTAATGGCAAAGCTAGCACCGAATACACACTGGATAGCATAGCTAACACTGAATACAACTGATGGCATAGCTAAGCAACCGAAACAACTGATGGCATAGCTACCTGATTAAACTATAGGCATAGCATACGCACGATACAACTTATAGCATAGCTAGCACTGAATACACTGATGCATAGCTAAGCAGATACAGATGGCATGCTAAGCACCGAATACAACTGATGGCATAGCTAATCACTGATCACAACTGATGGCATAGCTAAGCACCAAATACAACTGATGGCATAGATAAGCACTGAATACAACTAGTGGCATAGCTAATCACTGCTCACAACAACTGATGGCATAGCTAGCACCAATTACAACTGATGGCATAGCTAAGCACCGATACAACTGATGGCATAGCTAATCACTGATTACAAACTGATGGCATAGCTAGCCGAATCACAACTGAGGCATGCTAATCAACTGAATACAACTGATGGCATAGCTATCACTGATCACAACTGATGGCATAGCTAAGCACCAAATACACTGATGGCATAGCTAATCACTGATTACATGATGCATAGCTAAGCACTGAATCAACTGATGGCATAGCTAAGCACCGAATACAACTGATGCATGCTAAGCACTGAATACAACCGATGGCATAGCTAAGCACCGAATACTTCTGATGGCAATCTAAGCACTGAATACAACTGATGGCATAGCTAACAACCGAATCCACGATGGCATAGCTAACACGATTACCACTGATTGTGCATAGCTAGCACCCGAATTCCAACTGATGGCATAGCTAAGCACTGAATCACACCGATGGCATAGCTAAGCACCGAATACTTCGATGGCATAGCTAAGCACTGAATACAACTGATGGCATAGCTAAGCACCGAATACAACTGATGGCATAGCTAATCACTGATTACAACTGATGGCATAGCTAAGCACGAATACAACTGATGGCATAGCTAAGCACCGAATACAACGGATGGCAAACTAAGCACCGAATACAACTGATGGTATAGCTAATCACTGATCACAACTGAAGGCATAGCTAACACCGATACAACTGATGGCATGCTAGCACTGAATACAACCGATGGCATAGCTAACACCGAATACTTCTGATGTGCATAGCTAAGCACCGAATACACTGATGGCATAGCTAATCACTGATGAGAACTGATGGCAAGCAAGCAACCGAATACAACTGATGGCATAGCTAAGCACTGAATCCAATCGATGGCATAGCTAAGCAACCAATACTTCTGATGCATAGCTAACCTGAATACAAACTGATGGCATAGCAAGCACCCGAATACAACTGATGGCATAGCTAATCACTGATTACAACTGATGGCATAGCTAAGCACCGATACAACCGATGGCATAGCTAAGCACCGAAAACAACTGATGGCAAAGCTAAGCACCGAATACAACTGATGGTATAGCTAATCACTGATCACAACTGATGGCATAGCTAAGCACCGAATACAACTGATGGCATAGCTAAGCACCGAATACAAATGATGGCATAGCTAAGCACCGAATACAACTGATGGCATAGCTAATCACTGATCACAACTGATGGCAAGCTAACACCAAATACAACTGATGGCATAGATAGCACTGAATACAACTAATGGCATAGCTAATCACTGCTCACAACTGATGGCATAGCTAAGCACCAATTACAACTGATGGCATAGCTAAGCAACCGATACAACTGATGGCATAGCTAATCACTGATTACAACTGATTGGCATAGCTAACACTGAATAAACTGATGGCATAGCTAATCACTGATACAAACTGGGCATAGCTATCACTGTCACAACTGATGGCATAGCTAAGCACCAAATACAACTGATGGCATAGCTAATACTGATTACAACTGATTGCATATCTAAGCACTGAATACAACTGATGCAATAGCTAAGCACGATCAACTGATGCATAGCAAGCACTCGGAATACACTATGCATAGCTAGCACCGAATACTTCTGATGGCAAGCTAGCACTGAATACAACTGATGGCATAGCTAAGCACCGAATACAACTGATGCGATAGCTAATCACTGATTCAACTGATGGCATAGCTAAGCACCGAATTCACTGATGGCATAGCTAACACGAATACAACAACGATGGCATAGCTAAGCAACCAACGAATACTCTGATGGGCATAGCTAAGCACTAATACACTGATGGCAAGCTAACACCGAATACAACTGATGGCATAGCTAATCACTGATTACAACTGATGGCATAGCTAAGCACCGAATACAACTGATGCATAGCTAAGCACCGAATACAACTGATGGCAAAGCTAAGCACCGATACAACTGATGGTATAGCTATCATGATCACAACTGAAGGCATAGCTAAGCACCGAATACAACTGATGGCATGCTAAGCACTGAATACAACCGATGGCATAGCTAAGCACCGAATACTTCTGATGGCATAGCTAAGCACCGAATACAACTGATGGCATAGCTAATCACTGATTACAAACATGGGCATAGCTAAGCACCGAATACAACTATGCATAGCTACACTGAATACAATCGATGGCATAGCTAAGCACCGAATACTTCTGATGGCATAGCTAAGCACTGAATACAACTGATGGCATAGCTAAGCACCGAATACAACTGATGGGCATAGCAATCACTGATTACAACTGATGGCATAGCTAGCCGATACAATACAACCGATGGCATGCTAAGACCGAAACAACGATGGCAAAGCTAAGCACCGATACAACTGATGGTATAGCTAATCACGATCACAACTGAAGGCATAGCAGCACCGAATACACACTGATGTGTATAGCTAATACATCACTGATTACAACGTGGCATAGCTAAGCATCGAATACAACTGATGCAAAGCTAAGCACCGAAAAACTGATGGCATAGCTAAGCACCAATACAACTGATGGCAAGATAAAGCACCGAATACAACTGAAGGTATAGCTAGCAACGCATACAACTGATGGCAAAGCTAAGCAAAACCGAATACAACTGATGGCATAGCTAAGCACCGAATACAACTATGGCATAGCTAAGCACCGAATTCAACTGATGGCATAGCTAAGCACCGAATCAACGATGGCATAGCTAAGCACTGAATACAACTGATGGCAAGCTAACACCGAATACAACTGATGTGCATACTAAGCACCGAATACAACTGATGGCAAAGCTAAGCACCGAATACAACTGATGGTATAGCTAAACACCGAATACAACTATGGCATGCTAAGCACCAAATACAACTGATGGCATAGCTAATCACTGATTACAACTGATGGCATAGCTGAGCACCATTATAACTGATGGCATAGCTAAGCACCGAATACAACTGATGGCATAGCTAATCACTGATTACAACTAATGGCATAGCTAAGCACCGAATACAACTGATAGCATAGCTAAGCACTGAATACAACTGATGGCATAGCTAAGCACCGAATACAACTGATGGCATAGCTAATCACTGATCACAACTGATGGCATAGCTAAGCACTAAATACTACTGATGGCATAGCTGAGCACCAATTATAACTGATGGCATAGCTAAGCACCGAATACAACTGATGGCATAGCTAATCACTGATTACAACTAATGGCATAGCTAAGCACCGAATACAACTGATGGCATAGCTAATCACTGATTACAACTGATGGCATAGCTAAGCACTGAATACAACTGATGGCATAGCTAATCACTGAATACAATTGATGGCATAGCTAATCACTGATCACAATATGGCATAGCTAGCACCAATACAACTGATGGCATAGCAATCACTGATTCAACTGATGGCATAGCTAAGCACTGAATACAAACTGATGGCATAGCTAAGCACCGAATAACAACTGATGGCATAGCTAAGCACCAATACAACTGATGGCATAGCTAATCACTGATTACAACTGATGGCATAGCTGAGCACCAATATAACTGATGGCATAGCTAAGCACCGAATACAACTGATGGCATAGCTAATCACTGATTACACCTAATGGCATAGCTAGCACCAATACAACTGATAGCATAGCTAAGCACTGAATACAACTGATGGCAATAGCTAAGCCCCGAATACAACTGATGGCATAGCTAATCACTGTTACAACTAATGGCATAGCTAAGCACCGAATACAACTGATACATACTAGGCACTGAATACAACTGATGGCATAGCTAAGCACCGAATACAACTGATGGCATAGCTAAGCACCGAATACAACTGATGGCATAGCTAATCACTGATCACAACTGATGGCATAGCTAAGCACCAAATACAACTGATGGCATAGATAAGCACTGAATACAACTAATGGCATAGCTAATCACTGCTCACAACTGATGGCATAGCTAAGCACCAATTACCAACTGATGGCATAGCAAGCACCGAATACAACTGATGGCATAGCTAATCACTGATTACACTGATGGCATAGCTAAGCACTGAATACAACTGATGCATGCTATCACTGAATACAACTGATGGCATAGCTAATCACTGATCACAACTGATGGCATAGCTAAGCACCAAATACAACTGATGGCATAGCTAATCACTGATTACAACTGATTGCATAGCTAACACTGAATACAACTGATGGCATAGCTAAGCACCGAATACAACTGATGGCATAGCTAAGCACTGAATACAACCGATGGCATAGCTAAGCACCGAATACTTCTGATGGCATAGCTAAGCACTGAATACAACTGATGGCATAGCTAAGCACCGAATACAACTGATGGCATAGCTAATCACTGATTACAACTGATGGCATAGCTAAGCACCGAATCACTATGGATGCTAGCACTGAACAACCGATGGCATAGCTAAGCACCGAATACTTCTGATGGCAATGCTAAGCACTGAATACAACTGATGGCATAGCTAAGCACCGAATACAACTGATGGATAGCAATAATCACTGATTACAAACTGATGGCATAGCTAAGCACCGATAACAACTGATGGCATAGCTAAGCACCGAATACAACTGATGGCAAAGCTAAGCACCGAATACAACTGATGGTATAGCTAATCACTGATCACAACTGAAGGCATAGCTAAGCACCGAATACAACTGATGGCATAGCTAAGCACTGAATACAACCGATGGCATAGCTAAGCACCGAATACTTCTGATGGCATAGCTAAGCACCGAATACAACTGATGGCATAGCTAATCACTGATTACAACTGATGGCATAGCTAAGCACCGAATACAACTGATGGCATAGCTAAGCACTGAATACAATCGATGGCATAGCTAAGCACCAAATACTTCTGATGGCATAGCTAAGCACTGAATACAACTGATGGCATAGCTAAGCACCGAATACAACTGATGGCATAGCTAATCACTGATTACAACTGATGGCAGTAAGCACCGAATACAACCGATGGCATAGCTAAGCACCGAATACAACTGATGGCAAACTAAGCACCGAATACAACTGATGGTATAGCTAATCACTGATTCACAACTGATGGCATAGCTAAGCACCGAATACAAACTATGGCAAGCTAAGCACCGAATACAACTGATGGCATAGCTAAGCACCGAATACAACTGATGGCATAGCTAATCACTGATCACAACTGATGGCATAGCTAAGCACCAAATACAACTGATGGCATAGATAGCACTGAATACACTAATGGCATAGCTAATCACTGCTCACAAACTGATGGCATAGCTAAGCACCAATTACAACTGATGGCATAGCTAAGCACCGAATACACTGATGGCATAGCTAATCACTGATTACAACTATGGCATAGCTAAGCACCTGAATACAACTGATGGCATAGCTAATCACTGAATAAAACTGATGGCATAGCTAATCACTGATCACAACTGATGGCATAGCTAAGCACCAAATACAACTGATGGCATAGCTAACACACTGATTACAACTGATTGCATAGCTAAGCACTGAATACAAACTGATGGCATAGCTAAGCCCGATACAACGATGCATAGTCAGCACTGAATACAACCGAGGCATAGCTAAGCACCGAATACTTCTGATGGCATAGCTAAGCACTGAATACAACTGATGGCATAGCTAAGCACCGAATACAACTGATGGCATAGCTAATCACTGATTACAACTGATGGCATAGCTAAGCACCGAATACAACTGATGGCATAGCTAAGCACTGAATACAACCGATGGCATAGCTAAGCACCGATACTTCTATGGCATAAGCTAAGCACTAAATACAACTGATGGCATAGCTAAGCACCGAATACAACTGATGGCATGCTAATCACTGATTACAAACTGATGGCATAGCTAAGCACCGAATACAACTGATGGCATAGCTAAGCACCGAATACAACTGATGGCAAAGCTAAGCACCGAATACAACTGATGGTATAGCTAATCACTGATCACAACTGAAGGCATATCTAACACCGAATACAACTGATGGCATAGCTAAGCACTGAATACAACCGATGCATAGCTAAGCACCGAATACTTCTGATGGCATAGCTAAGCACCGAATACACTGATGGCATAGCTAATCACTGATTACAACTGATGGCATAGCTAAGCACCGAATACAACTGATGGCATAGCTAAGCACTGAATACAACCGATGGCATAGCTAAGCACCGAATACTTCTGATGGCATAGCTAAGCACTGAATACAACTGATGGCATAGCTAAGCACCGAATACAACTGATGGCATAGCTAATCACTGATTACACTGATGGCATAGCTAAGCAACCGAATACAACCCGATGGCATAGCTAAGCACCGAATACAACTGATGGCAAGCTAAGCACCGAATACAACTGATGGTATAGCTAATCACTGATCACAACTGAAGGCATAGCTAAGCACCAAAACTGATGGCATAGTAAGCACTGAATACAACCGATGGCATAGCTAAGCCCGAATACTCTGATGGCAAGCTATGCACCGAATACAACTGATGGCATAGCTAATCACCAGATTACAACTGATGGCATAGCTAAGCACCGATACAACTGATGGCAAAGCTACACCGAATACAAACTGATGGCATAGCTAAGCACCGAATACAACTGAGTGCAAAGCTAAGCACGAATACAACTGATGTATAGCTAATCACTGATCACAACTGATGGCATAGCTAAGCACCGAATACAACTGATGGTATAGCTAATCACTGATTACAACTGATGGCATAGCTAAGCATCGAATACAACTGATGGCAAAGCTAAGCACCGAATACAACTGATGGCATAGCTAAGCACCGAATACACTGATGGCAAAGATAAGCACCGAATACAATGAAGGTATAGCTAAGCACCGAATACAACTGATGGCAAAGCTAAGCACCGAATACAACTGATGGCATAGCTAAGCACCGAATACAACTGATGGCATAGCTAAGCACCGAATTCAACTGATGGCATAGCTAAGCACCGAATACAACTGATGGCATAGCTAAGCACTGAATACAACATGATGGCAAAGCTAAGCACCGAATACAACTGATGGCATAGCTAAGCACCGAATACAACTGATGGCAAAGCTAAGCACCGAATACAACTGATGGTATAGCTAAGCACCGAATACAACTATGGCATAGCTAAGCACCAAATACAACTGATGGCATAGCTAATCACTGATTACAACTGATGGCATAGCTGAGCACCAATTATAACTGATGGCATAGCTAAGCACCGAATACAACTGATGGCATAGCTAATCACTGATTACAACTAATGGCATAGCTAAGCACCGAATACAACTGATAGCATAGCTAAGCACTGAATACAACTGATGGCATAGCTAAGCACCGAATACAACTGATGGCATAGCTAATCACTGATCACAACTGATGGCATAGCTAAGCACCAAATACAACTGATGGCATAGATAAGCACTGAATACAACTAATGGCATAGCTAATCACTGCTCACAACTGATGGCATAGCTAAGCACCAATTACAACTGATGGCATAGCTAAGCACCGAATACAACTGATGGCATAGCTAATCACTGATTACAACTGATGGCATAGCTAAGCACTGAATACAACTGATGGCATAGCTAATCACTGAATACAACTGATGGCATAGCTAAGCACCAAATACAACATGATGGCATAGCTAATCACTGATTACAACTGATGGCATAGCAAGCACTGATACAACTGATGGCATAGCTAAGCACCGAATACAAACTGATGGCATAGCTAAGCACCAAATACAACTGATGGCATAGCTAATCACTGAATACAACTGATGGCATAGCTAACTGATCAAACTGATGGCATAGCTAAGCACAAATACATGATGGCATAGATAAGCACTGAATACAACTGATGACATGGCTAAGCACCAAATACAACTGATAGCATAGCTAACGCACCGAATACAACTGATGCATAGCAAGCACCGAATACAACTGATGGCATAGCTAAGCACCAAATCAACTGATGGCATAGCTAATCACTGAATACAACTGATGGCATAGCTATCTGATCACAACTGATGGCATAGCTAAGCACCGAATACAACTGATGGCATAGCTGAAGCACCAAATACAACTGATGGCATAGCTAAGCACCAAATACAACGGATGCATAGATAAGCACTGAATACAACTGATGACATGGCTAAGCACCGAATACAACTGATGGCATAGCTAAGCACCAAATACAACTGATGCCATAGCTAAGCATTTATAACAAATCAAATCTCCTGTGTGTAGCTTTAGTTTACTTTTATTTAGAATAAAGGAAGGAATGGATAATTAAGTTAACCAGTCAACAGCATGCTGTATTAGTATTTTATAGAAATAGTACATAGGAATGTAAAAGAAACCATTAAGGGCTAGCCAATTGCAGACTCTGTCTGTCATCTTTGACAGATGGGAGTACACACAGTCACGCTTGTTCTCCTAATAAAGTATAGGGAGATTGTTTGTGACTGCCATACTCCCTACAATCGCGGACGACTCTCTATACTTCAGTACAGGGAGCTGACCGCGACAGAGGAAAGGAACCTTTCCGCCGCTGGTGCCGAACGTTCATCGGAAACCGTCATTTCGGCCATACACACATTAGCGATCTAGCACCCTTTCGTCAGTACCAACAGCATTTGACCTTTATCTCTAATGTGTGTACCCACTTAAAATCTGAAAAAGTACAAAAGTGTTTATTGCTCCATTGTGAAATACTAAAACAGGCAACATTTCTGGTGGTACTCTACCCTTATCACAAACGTTGCCTGTTTTTGTATTCCACAATGGAGCAATAACACCAGTTTGCACTTTTTCCAAGTTTTAAATTTTCCCTCAGCTCCTTTTCTTATATTTGTTTATTGGTATTGATGAGCAGTACAAGCTATTGAAGGTTAAGCCTTTGGAGTACCAGATATACATATTACATTAGCAATCGCAATGGGATCATAAAACGCGGCAGTGGGGCCCTGCCTTTAAGCTATGTACACACCATGCAATATTTCAGACCAATAGTGCAAAAACCACATCCAATCGTGCAGTCCCTCTATGGACCACACGCTCAGTAGCGGTAAACTGACGGCCACTGCACTCGCCTCCTGGCCATGCTTTAGGCTGAGTACACATGGTTGGCTATTTTGACCATAATCGCTATATTATTTCAGTTCACGTGGGTTAGATGTCCATAAATTGAACTGTGTGTACCTGACCTTACATCCAATGTTGTCAATGCATTTAGTATGTAGCTAATTCATGTATTGTTTGTTTACTAAACTAAAAACAAGCAATATGTCATCTTCCATAAACATGTTGTATGAGCACATACGTAAAAGGAATGTACCTTGCATATATCGGCATTTGCATGTAAGAAATATACCAGTGTGGTATAAAACACTTCTCACTAATTTTCATTAAACAATGAGTTGCTGTGTTGATGGAAACTTGGAAACTCAAGAAATTCAAAAGCAGAGTAAGACCACTTTAAAAGCAATTGATTCATTGTAGCTCCTTGGGATAATAGTAAATAAAAGGTTAAATAATATGAACTCAAGACTCTGTTCCTTAGAGTTATGTTAAATCCACACAAGTAATCATAAGGATTATGCGCTTTTTGTCTGTTGTCTTTGGAGAAACAAATGTAAATTTTTGCAGAGATCACTCAACTCCGATTTGACAGGTTTGTGTCCTTTTTTTAAGGGATGCAAAAACTGAGTGTATACAAAATCTGTTCATATACAGGAGCCAGCAAGAACATCTATGCTAATTCCCAGTGGCATGAGACCTGCAACCCCACTGGTGTTGCTGAATTAATAGCATGTCTGCAGACATAACTGCCAGGGCAACTGTGCTCTGCCAAACCTGCCTGGTTGGAAGGGATCAGCAGTTTTGGAAACAGAGGAAGCCAAGGCGATAGGTTGAAAAATGAGCAGAATTTTCTGGATCTGGCTTTAGCATTAAGTAGTCCTGTTGTCATTTAACTCTATGAATAATTTGTTCAGGGTTTAGTCTGAGATATGAGCAGTGACATCTCTGTGCCACACCACTTGTCTGCAAGTCTCTCAGCTGTACAGTAACACAGATCTCTATGGAGAAGGTAATCAGAGCTGTAGAGTGAAATGTTTGTCAGGCAACAAGGATGCCCTTGTGAACTCGATTAATAATGCCTATCAAAACTTCTCCCAGTGCATTCACTTCTGTCAGAGCTATAAAACTCCACTGACACTGATCTTTAGATTGATCAACAGGAATTTTTTTCTCGTTGACACTATTCCTTTTCTGAAAATAATCATATTTGGTGGACAGCATTAAATTTGTATTAACAACCTCAGCATAGAGCTTAGATGATCATGCATTTTTTAAATAGAGAAAGAACAGTAGCATATTCTAGAGATAGGAATAGTTACCAAAATCCAGACGAATAAATATACATAAGAATATAAAATAAACAATGAATCATGAATTCTGTTTGTATAAAAGGAATTCTGTATAGACAAATTAGCAGAGGACTGGAGGAAACGCTGTTAACCCTTCTGATTGAATACAAAATAAAAATCTTGCTAGTAAAATCCAAGCTCTGGCAGGTCTAAAAACTATTCCCATCTAATAAATCTTGTGAAAAGCTAAGACTTATAGGATCATGTTTGATCACAGCTAATGATCCATGGTGGCACCAGGCCGTATCATCCATCAATCAAAGTGTCCCAGTATTTAAGAGTTACTATTAGCATAGATAAAGCAGACAAGGGTATGAGGTAATCTCAGAGAGGAGAGACCCTACTAGTCCTTAAGGATTACTACAACATAAAATCCCTACTATTTTGCCATAATAACCAATTTATGTACTAGGAAGAGTTACAATCTAATAATAAATATAGGTTCTTTACCATTAAATGGGATCTGAACAACTTTACAAATGCTATGATGCAATAAAGGCCGCTCCTCCTCTATTTCCCATTCTCCCTTGCAACTGGTAAAACCTTTTGATCTTTAAAGTCTTCATTTTCCAGCCCCATAGACTTAATAAGGATGTCAGATTTTTTTTGCCAAATTTGTTTCTCTTCCAGTTCAACTGTAAGGTTGATTAAGCCAATAGGATGGAAGCAGCATCAGGGGATGATGGACACATAATTATACTGCATAGAGCTGTCCTAAATAAGCCTTCACCAATTATTAATTACAAATGATTGCTCTACCCAATACATTTTTACTATTGGCCAAATCTTTAAAGTGTACTTCAGAGTAAAAAATAGGAAGAGTTACAATCTAATAATAAAATATAGGTTCTTTACCATTAAATGGGGATCTGAACAACTTTACAAATGCTATGATGCAATAAATGCCGCTCCTCCTCTATTTCCCATTCTCCCTTGCAACTGGTAAAACCTTTTGATCTTTAAAGTCTTCATTTTCCAGCCCCATAGACTTAAGGATGTCAGATTTTTTGCCAAATTTGTTTCCTTCCTTCAACTGTAAAGTTGATTAAGCCAATAGGGATGGAAGCACATCAGGGGATAGATGGACACATAATTTATACTGCATAGAGCGTCCTAAATAAGCCTTCACCAATTATTAATTACAAATGATTGCTACTACCCAATACATTTTTACTATTGGCAACTCTTTAAAGTGTACTTCAGAGTAAAAAATAAGGCACAATGGTAAGAAATAATTATTTTCAGGTTCAAACAGTACAATTATTGGTTCAGTTCTAAAGAGTTTTGTAGAGATGAAAAGGTTCAACCCCCCTGACACTAACTAGGTAGCACTAGGATTCCCTATAACGCTATGTTTAATTAAATCAAATCTCCTCTTCCATTTGATTAATGGGCAAGATAGAACCCAGTGGTTATCAGTGTATTGTACCTACTGCAGCTACTTTGTGTAATTACAAACACAGAAGATACAGGGGAAAGCCGCATTTTGCTTTCTACTGTTCCACTCCGAGATTGCCGGCTCCTCCAGGGGGCTTGACACGGATGGTCTACATGGCCCCCACACCCAAAGGTTCTCTAACTACTACAGAAGGTATTCATTTGTATGGAACACCTGGTATATTTAAACAACTTCATCTTTAGGGCTTTTCTGTATTTTTGTCTGTGGCCAATAAGCATCACTTTGTATGTAGAGAGATCAAAAAATATCAGCACAATACGATGCACAGCTGCAGAATCAGCAAAACATGCCATGATTTAGCCTTAGTTGTACTGAAATAAAAACTGAGCTGGGCACGAAAAATCTTCTCATTATAGGTCAAGCTCATCTTTATATTATTTAATTTCATGCTTGTTAGTCACTGATTTTTCTCCATTCATTTTTGAAAAATCATTAATTGTATTCCCTTTGCTAGCCTTGCTCAGTAGGAGTAAGCTGCCATTTCCAATTGTGCAACAGTCCTTCTTCTCATGATGTATATTTCATTGGAATGTTCCAACAGTTATTCCTATCCCATTACCTGTTGGGTAACTAAAACATGCTCAGATTTCTACTGAGCAACTGATCCGCCCAGGGGCCAGGTCAAAGGGCAAGACCAAAATGGACACTATTAGGAGTCCTGCAATGGATGGGCAGATTAAGCTTAATAGAACAATAAAATACCCTTTTTGTAAGCAAATGTATTTGCAGTGACTTCCTTTAGGGTAGGTCCCACTCACTCACGCAGCGCATGCAGGATTTTTGCAATGCGCTGCTGTGCATAGTACTCCGTGCAATGCGTTCCGGGCCAAATAATGTTATTGGCACGCATCGATACGCACAAAAAGTTGTGCACGCATGCAAACCAATAATGAACTAGACCGCAGCGCACAGTGGACCTACCCGGTACAATTGCCAGGGAGCGAACCGTAAGCGTGAACAGATCGCAAATCGCACTCTGACACCAGTAGTAGGACCTAGCCCTATCTGTTTTTTAAGGTCAACTATACTGTAAAAATGAGTTAGCCTCATCTTATTACATAAATTTAATACCGTATTGTTATTAGCCCTCAATCTCTCCCTTTGTGGGTCTCTGATGAAGCGGCGGGAATGCCGGAAATGCGTCGGACCACTGGTTTGTTTGCACCTTTGTGATGCTTTTACAGCTTTGATTGATGTTTACATGGGTTGAATAAAAGTTTGCGATGACACCTATCAAGCCTGAGTCCTAATTCCGAGCGGTCCACTCCCTGATGCTCGATCTTTGTACTCAATCTGAAGTGTGTTGCTGCCATGCCTTCAATCCACCAGTTCTTGATTCTCAGCCTTCCACCACCCACTTTTAACCGACTCTTCATTTCATCTGATATAACTTCTTTAAATCTAAGCAACTTATGGGGCTTGTGCCGATTTATAGCTTTCCTATCATCTGATAAGGCGAACACGATCCGATAATCATACGATATTGTGATATCATCAACCAAGATTGTATCATGTATGGTCCCCTATACTTATCACCTATATTTATCACTATGAGTCAGAACCGGAGCATACAATGGAGACCCCCCCCCCCTTCATACTCTTTATTCTTTTTTTTTCTTCCTTTGGATCAACTGTTAGGCAGGAATGTGGGTATTGCTGAGTAGTTGGGTAGCCATGTCATCAGTTGTATTCATGTGCTTATCTATGCCATCATTGTATTTGGTGGCTTAGCTATGCCATCAGTTGTATTTGTGCTTAGCTATGCCATCAGTTTGTTTCGGTGCTTAGCTATGCCATCAGTTGTGATCAGTGATTAGCTATGCCATCAGTTGTATTCAGTGATTAGCTATGCCATCAGTTGTATTTGGTGCTTAGCTATGCCATCAGTTGTATTCGTGCTTAGCTTGCCATCAGTTGTATTCGGTGGCTTAGCTATGCTACAGTTTGTATTGGTGCTTAGCCATCATCAGTTGTATCATTGCTTATCTAGCCATCAGTTGTATTTGGTGCTTAGCTATGCCATCAGTTTTGTGGATCAGTGATTCGCTATGCCATCATTTTGTATTCAGTGATTAGCTATGCCATCAGTTGTATTTGGTGCTTAGCTATGCCATCAGTTGTATTCGGTGCTTGCTATGCCATCAGTTGTATTTCGTTCTTAGCTATGCCATCAGTTGTAATCAGTGATTAGCTATGCCATCAGTTGTTATTGGTGCTTAGCTATGCCATCATTGTGATCAGTGATTAGCTATGCCATCAGTTGTATTCAGTGCTTAGCTATGCCATCGTTGTAATCAGTGATTAGCTATGCCATCAGTTGTATTCGGTGCTTAGCTATGCCATCAGTTGTATTGGTGCTTAGCTATGCCATCAGTTGTGAGCAGTGATTAGCTTGCCATTAGTTGTATTCAGTGCTTATCTATGCCATCAGTTGTATTTGGTGCTTAGCTATGCCATCAGTTGTGATCAGTGATTAGCTATGCCATCAGTTGTATTCGGTGCTTAGCTATGCCATCAGTTGTATTCATTGCTTAGCTATGCTTCAGTTGTATTCGGTGCTTAGCTATGCCATTAGTTGTAATCAGTGTTAGCTATGCCATCAGTTGTATTCGGTGCTTAGCTATGCCATCAGTTATAATTGTGGTCAGCTATGCCATCAGTTTGTAATCATGATTAGCTATGCCATCATTGTATTTGGTGCTTGCTATGCCATCATTTTGTTCGGTGCTAGCTATCCATCAGTTGTATTCGGTGCTTAGCTATGCCATCAGTTGTATTCGGTGCTTAGCTAGCCATCCTTTGTATTCGGTGCTTAGCTTGCCATCAGTTGTATTCAGTGCTTACCTATGCCATCAGTTGTATTCGTTGCTTAGCTATGCCATCAGTTGAATTCGGTGCTTAGCTATGCCCATCAGTTGTATTCGGTGCTTACTATGCCATCAGTTTATTCGGTGCTTAGCTTGCCATCAGTTGTATTCGGTGCTTAGCTATACCTTCAGTTGTATTCGGTGCTTATCTTTGCCATCAGTTGTATTCGGTGCTTAGCTATCCCATCAGTTGTATTCGGTGGCTTAGCTTTGCCATCAGTTGTATTCGATGCTTAGCTATGCCATCAGTTGTAATCAGTGATTAGCTATGCCATCAGTTGTATTCGGTGGTGCTTAGCTATGCCATCAGTTGTGATCAGTGATTAGCTATACCATCAGTTGTATTCGGTGCTTGCTTTGCCATCAGTTGTATTCGGTGCTTAGCTATGCCATCAGTTGTATTCGGTGCTTAGCTTTGCCCAGTTGTATTCGGTGCTTAGATGCCATCAGTTGTAATCGGTGATTAGCTATGCCATCAGTTGTATTCGGTGCATAGCTATGCCATCAGAAGTATTCGGTGCTTAGCTATGCCAGTCTTGTATCAGTGCTTAGCTATGCCATCAGTTGTATTCGTTGCTTAGCTATGCCTTCAGTTGTGTGATCAGTGATTAGCTATACCATCATTGTGTATTCGGTGCTTAGCTTGCCATCAGTTGTATTCGGTGCTTAGCTATGCCATCGGTTGTATTCGGTGCTTAGCTATGCCATCAGTTGTAATCAGTGATTAGCTATGCCATCATTTGTATTCGGTGCTTAGCTATGCCATCAGTTTATTCAGTCTTAGCTATGCCATCAGTATTCGGTGCTTAGCTATGATCCATCGATTGTATTCATTGCTTAGCTATGCCATCAGTTGTATTCGGTGCTTAGCTATGCCATCAGTTGTAATCACAGTGATTAGCTATGCCATCAGTTGTATTCGGTGGCTAGCTAGTGCCATCAGAGTATTCGGTGCTTAGCTATGCCATCGGTTGTATTCAGTGCTAGCTATGCACCATCAGTTGTATTCGGTGCTTAGCTATGCCTTCAGTTGTGATCAGTGATTAGCTATACCATCAGTTGGTATTCGGTGCTTAGCTTTGCCATCAGTTGTATTCGGTGCTTACTATGCCATCAGTTGTATTCAGTGCTTAGCTTGCCATCAGTTGTAATCGTGATTAGCTTGCCATCAGTTGTATTCGTGCTTAGCTATGCCATCAGTTGTATTTAGTGCTTAGCTATGCCATCAGAAGTATTCGTGCTTAGCTATGCCATCGTTGTATTCAGTGCTTAGCTATGCCATCATTTGATTCGGTGCTTAGCTATGCATCATTTGTAATCAGTGATTAGCTATGCCATCAGTTGTATTCGGTGCTTAGCTATGCCATCAGTTGTATTCATTGCTTAGCTATGCCATCAGGTATTCGGTGCTTATCTATGCCATCGTTGTATTCAGTGCTTAGCTATGCCATCAGTTGTATTCGGTGCTTAGCTATGCCATCATTGTATTCGTGCTTAGCTATGCAATCAGTTGTAATCAGTGATTAGCTATGCCATCAGTTGTATTTGGTGCTTAGCTATGCCATCATTTGTGATCATTGATTAGCTATGCCATCAGTTTTATTCGTGATTAGCTATGCCATCAGTTGTATTCGTGCTTAGCTTTTATGCCATCGTTGTAATCAGTGATTAGCTATGCCACCAGTTGTATTCGGTGCTTAGCTATGCCTCATGTTTGTAATTGGTGCTTAGCTATGCCATCAGTTGTGAGCAGTGATTAGCTATGCCATTGTTTTATTCAGTGCTTATCTATGCCATCAGTTGTATTGGTGCTTAGCTATGCCATCAGTTGTGATCAGTGATTAGCTATGCCATCAGTTGTATTCGGTGCTTAGCTATGCCATCAGTTTGTATTCGGTGCTTAGCTATGCCATCAGTTGTATTCGGTGCTTCTATCCATCAGTTGTGACATGATTAGCTACCATGTTGTATTCGGTGCTTAGCTTTGCCATCAGTTGTATTCGGTGCTTAGCTATGCCATCAGTTGTATTCGGTGCTTAGCTATGCCATCAGTTGTAATCAGTGATTAGCTATGCCATCAGTTGTATTCGGTGCTTAGCTATGCCATCAGTTGTATTCAGTGCTTAGCTATGCCATCAGAAGTATTCGGTGCTTAGCTATGCCATCGTTGTATTCAGTGCTTAGCTATGCCATCAGTTGTATTCGGTGCTTAGCTATGCCATCAGTTGTAATCAGTGATTAGCTATGCCATCAGTGTATTCGGTGCTTGCTATGCCATCAGAAGTATTCGGTCTTAGCTATGCCATCGGTTGTATCAGTGCTTATTAGCTATGCCATCAGTTGTATTCGGTGCTTAGCTATGCCTTCAGTTGTGATCAGTGATTAGCTATACCATCAGTTGTATTCGGTGCTTAGCTTTGCCATCAGTTGTATCTGTGGCTTAGCTATGCCATCATTTGTATTCGGTGCTTAGCTATGCCATCATTTGTATCATGTTGACTATGCAGCCATCAGTTTGACCGGTGCTTAGCTATGCCATCAGTTGTATTCAGTGCTTAGCTATGCCATCAGGTATTCGGTGCTTACTATGCCATCGGTTGTATTCAGTGCTAGCTATGCCATCAGTGTTATTCGGTGCTTAGCTATGCCATCAGTTTGTAATCAGTGATTAGCTATGCCATCAGTTGTATTGGTGCTTGCTATGCATCAGTTGTATTCAGTGCTTATCTATGCCATCAGGTATTCGTGCTTAGCTATGGCCATCGTTGTAGTCATGTGCTTAGCTAATGCCATAGTTGTATTCAGGTCTTAGCTATGCCATCAGTTGTATTCAGTGTTAGCTATGCACTCAGTGTAATCAGTGATTAGCTATGCCATCAGTTGTATTGGTGCTTAGCTATGCCATCATGTTGTGATCAGGTGATTAGCTATGCCATCAGTTGTATTCAGTGCTTTGCTATGCCATCAGTTGTATTCAGTGTCTTAGCTATGCCTCAGTTGTAATCATGATTAGCTATGCCATCAGTTGTATTCGGTGGCTTAGCTATGCCATCAGTTGTATTGGTGCTTAGCTATGCCATCAGTTGTGATCAGTGATAGCTAGCCATGTAGTTGTATTCGGCTTACTATGCCATCAGTTGTATTTGGTGCTTAGCTATGCCATCAGTGTTATCATTGATTAGCTATGCCATCATTGTATTCGGTGCTTAGCTATGCATCAGTTGTATTCGGTGCTTAGCTATGCCATCATTGTATTCATGCTAGCTATGCATCAGTTGTTTCGTTGCTTAGCTATGCCATAGTTGTAATCAGTGATTAGCTATGCCATCAGTTGTATTCGGTGCTTCTAGCTATGCCATCAGTTGTATTCAGTGCTTAGCTATGCTATCAGAGTTGTATTCGGTGCTTAGCTATGCCATAGTTTTATTCAGTGATTAGCTATGCCATCAGTTGTATTCGGTGCTTAGCTATGCCATCAGTTGTATATTGTGCTAGCTATGCCATCAGTTGTAATCAGTGATTAGCTATGCCATCAGTTGTATTGGTGCTTAGCTAGCCATCAGTTGTATTCGGTGCTTAGCTATGCCATCAGTTTTATTCAGGCTTACTATGCCATCTTGTAATCAGTGATTAGCTATGCCATCAGTTGTTTTCGTGCTTAGCTATGCCATCAGTTGTATCATGTTAGCTATGCCATCATTGTATTCATGTTTAGCTATGCCTCATTTTGTATTCAGTGCTTAGCTATGCCATCAGTTGTATCAGTGATTAGCTATGCCATCAGTTGTATTCGGTGCTTAGCATGCCATTAGTTGTAATCTGATTAGCTATGCCATCAGTTGTATTCGGTGCTTAGCTATGCCATCAGTTGAATTCGGTGCTCAGCTATGCCATCAGTAGTATTTGTGCTTAGCTATGCCATCAGTTGTGACAGTGATTAGCTATGCCATCAGTTGTATTCGGTGCTTAGCTATGCCATCAGTTGTATTCAGTGCTTAGCTATGCATCAGTTGTATTCGGTGCTAGCTATGCCATTAGTTGTAATCAGTGATTAGCTATGCCATCAGTTGTATTCGGTGCTGCTATTCCATCAGTTTATTGGTCTCAGCTTATGCCATCAGTTGTAATCAGCAGTGATTAGCTATGCCATCAGTTTGTATTGGTGCTTAGCTATGCCATCAGTTGTATTCGGTGCTTTACTCTACCATCAGTTGTATTCGGTGCTTTAGCTTTGCCATCAGTTGTATTCGGTGCTTAGCTATGCCATCAGTTTATTCGTGCTTAGCTATTGCCATCGTTGTTATTCAGTGCTTAGCTATGCCATCGCTAAGCACCGAATACAACTGATGGCATAGCTAAGCACCAAATACAACTGATGCCATAGCTAAGCATTTATAACAAATCAAATCTCCTGTGTGTAGCTTTAGTTTACTTTTAATTTAGAATAAAGGAAGGAATGGATAATTAAGTTAACCAGTCAACAGCATGCTGTATTTAGTATTTTATAGAAATAGTACATAGGAATGTAAAAGAAACCATTAAGGGCTAAGCCAATTGCAAGACTCTGTCTGTCATCTTTGACAGATGGGAGTACACACAGTCACGCTTGTTCTCCTAATATAAAGTATAGGGAGATTGTTTGTGACTGCCATACTCCCTACAATCGCGGACGACTCTCTATACTTCAGTACAGGGAGCTGACCGCGACAGAGGAAAGGACCATTTCCGCCGCTGGTGCCGAACGTTCATCGGAAACCGTCATTTCGGCCATACACACATTAGCGATCTAGCACCCTTATCGTCAGTACCAACAGCATTTGACCTTTATCTCTAATGTGTGTACCCAGCTTAAAATCTGAAAAAGTACAAAAAGTGTTTATTGCTCCATTGTGAAATACTAAAACAGGCAACATTTCTGGTGGTACTCTACCCTTTATCACAAACGTTGCCTGTTTTTGTATTCCACAATGGAGCAATAAACACAGTTTGCACTTTTTCCAAGTTTTAAATTTTCCCTCAGCTCCTTTTCTTATATATTTGTTTATTGGTATTGATGAGCAGTACAAGCTATTGAAGGTTAAGCCTTTGGAGTACCAGATATACATATTACATTAGCATATCGCAATGGGATCATAAAACGCGGCAGTGGGGCCCTGCCTTTAAGCTATGTACACACCATGCAATATTTCAGACCAATAGTGCAAAAACCACATCCAATCGTGCAGTCCTCTATGGACCACACGCTCAGTAGCGGTAAACTGACGGCCACTGCCACTGCCTCCTGGCCATGCTTTAGGCTGAGTACACATGGTTGGCTATTTTGACCATAATCGCTATATTATTTCAGTTCATCGGGTTAGATGTCCATAAATTGAACTGTGTGTACCTGACCTTACATCCAATGTTGTCAATGCATTTAGTATGTAGCTAATTCATGTATTGTTTGTTTACTAAACTAAAAACAAGCAATATGTCATCTTCCATAAACATGTTGTATGAGCACATACGTAAAAGGAATGTACCTTGCATAATATCGGCATTTGCATGTAAGAAATATACCAGTGTGGTATAAAACACTTCTCACTAATTTTACATTAAACAATGAGTTGCTGTGTTGATTGGAAACTTGGAAACTCAAGAAATTCAAAAGCAGAGTAAGAACCACTTTAAAAGCAATTGATTCATTGTAAGCTCCTTGGGATAATAGTTAAATAAAAGGTTAAATAATATGAACTCAAGACTCTGGTTCCTTAGAGTTATGTTAAATCCACACAAGTAGATCATAAGGATTATGCGCTGGTTTGTCTGTTGTCTTTGGAGAAACAAATGTAAATTTTTGCAGAGATCACTCAACTCCGATTTGACAGGTTTGTGTCCTTTTTTTAAGGGATGCAAAAACTGAGTGTATACAAAATCTGTTCATATACAGGAGCAGCAAGAACATCTATGCTAATTCCCAGTGGCATGGAGACCTGCAACCCCACTGTGGTTGCTGAATTAATAGCATGTCTGCAGACATAACTGCCAGAGGGGCAACTGTGCTCTGCCAACACCTGCCTGAGGGTTGGAAGGGATCAGCAGTTTTGGGAAACAGAGGAAGCCAAGGCGATAGGTTGAAAAATGAGCAGAATTTTCTGGATCTGGCTTTAGCATTAAGTAGTCCTGTTGTCATTTAACTCTAATGAATAATTTGTTCAGGGTTTAGTCTGAGATATGAGCAGTGACATCTCTGTGGCCACACCACTTGTCTGCAAGTCTCTCAGCTGTACAGTAACACAGATCTCTATGGAGAAGGTAATCAGAGCTGTAGATGTAAATGTTTGTCAGGCAACAAGGATGCCCTTGTGAACTCTGAATTAATTAATGCCTATCAAAACTTCTCCCAGTGCATTCACTTCTGTCAGAGCTATAAAACTCCACTGACACTGATCTTTAGATTGATCAACAGGAATTTTTTTCTCGTTGACACTATTCCTTTTCTGAAAATAATGCATATTTGGTGGAACAGCATTAAATTTGTATTAACAACCTCAGCATAAGAGCTTAGATGATACATGCATTTTTTTAAATAGAGAAAGAACAGTAGCATAATTCTAGAGATAGGAAATAGTTACCAAAATCCAGACGAATAAATATACAATAAGAATATAAAATAAACAAGAACATCGAGTAATGATTCTGTTTGTATAAAAGGAATTCTGTATAGACAAATTAGCAGAGGACTGGAGGAACAGCTGTTAACCCTTTCTGATTGAATACAAAATAAAAATCTTGCTAGTACAATCCAAGCTCTGGCAGGTCTAAAACATATTGCCCATCTAATAAATCTTGTGAAAAGCAGTAAGACTTATAGGATCATGTTTGATCACAGCTAATGATCCATGGTGGCACCAGGCCGTATCATCCATCAATCAAAGTGGTCCCAGTATTTAAGAGTTACTATTAGCATAGATAAAGCAGACAAAGGGTATGAGGTAATCTCAGAGAGGAGAGACCCTACTAGTCCTTAAGGATTACTAAACAACATAAAATCCCTACTATTTTGCCATAATAACCAATTTATGTACTGAGGAAGAGTTACAATCTAATAATAAAATATAGGTTCTTTACCATTAAATGGGGATCTGAACAACTTTACAAATGCTATGATGCAATAAAGGCCGCTCCTCCTCTATTTCCCATTCTCCCTTGCAACTGGTAAAACCTTTTGATCTTTAAAGTCTTCATTTTCCAGCCCCATAGACTTAAATAAGGATGTCAGATTTTTTTGCCAAATTTGTTTCCTTCCAGTTCAACTGTAAGGTTGATTAAGCCAATAGGGATGGAAGCAGCATCAGGGGATGGATGGACACATAATTTATACTGCATAGAGCTGTCCTAAATAAGCCTTCACCAATTATTAATTACAAATGATTGCTACTACCCAATACATTTTTACTATTGGCCAAATCTTTAAAGTGTACTTCAGAGTAAAAAATAAGGAAGAGTTACAATCTAATAATAAAATATAGGTTCTTTACCATTAAATGGGGATCTGAACAACTTTACAAATGCTATGATGCAATAAATGCCGCTCCTCCTCTATTTCCCATTCTCCCTTGCAACTGGTAAAACCTTTTGATCTTTAAAGTCTTCATTTTCCAGCCCCATAGACTTAAGGATGTCAGATTTTTTTGCCAAATTTGTTTCCTTCCAGTTCAACTGTAAAGTTGATTAAGCCAATAGGGATGGAAGCAGCATCAGGGGATAGATGGACACATAATTTATACTGCATAGAGCTGTCCTAAATAAGCCTTCACCAATTATTAATTACAAATGATTGCTACTACCCAATACATTTTTACTATTGGCCAAATCTTTAAAGTGTACTTCAGAGTAAAAAATAAGGCACAATGGTAAGAAATAATTATTTTCAGGTTCAAACAGTACAATTATTGGTTCAGTTCTAAAGAGATTTTGTAGAGATGAAAAGGTTCAACCCCCCTGACACTAACTAGGTAGCACTAGGATTCCCTATAACGCTATGTTTAATTAAATCAAATCTCCTCTTCCATTTGATTAATGGGCAAGATAGAACCCAGTGGTTATCAGTGTATTGTACCTACTGCAGCTACTTTGTGTAATTACAAACACAGAAGATATCAGGGGGAAAGCCGCATTTTGCTTTCTACTGTTCCACTCCAGAGATTGCCGGCATCCTCCAGGGGGCTTGACACGGATGGTCTACATGGCCCCACACCCAAAGGTTCTCTAAACTACAGAAAGGTATTACATTTGTATGGAACACCTGGTATATTTAACAACTTCATCTTTAGGGCTTTATCTGTATTTTTTGTCTGTGTGCCAATAAGCATCACTTTGTACTGTAGAGAGATACAAAAAATATCAGCACAATACGATGCACAGCTGCAGAATCAGCAAAACATGCCATGATTTAGCCTTAGTTGTACTGAAATAAAAACTGAGCTGGGCACGAAAAATCTTCTCATTATAGGTCAAGCTCATCTTTATATTATTTATATTTCATGCTTGTTAGTCACTGATTTTTCTCCATTCATTTTTGAAAAATCAATTAATTGTATTCCCTTTGCTATGCCTTGCTCAGGTAGGAGTAAGCTGCCATTTCCAATTGTGCAACAGTCCTTCTTCTCATGATGTATATTTCATTGGAATGTTCCCAACAGTTATTCCTATCCCATTACCTGTTGGGTAACTAAAACATGCTCAGATTTCTACTGAGCAACTGATCCGCCCAGGGGGCCAGGTCAAAGGGCAAGACCAAAATGGACACTATTAGGAGTCCTGCAATGGATGGGCAGATTAAGCTTAATAGAACAATAAAATACCCTTTTTGTAAGCAAATGTATTTGCAGTGAACTTCTCCTTTAGGGGTAGGTCCCACTCACTCACAGCAGCGCATGCAGGATTTTTGCAATGCGCTGCTGTGCATGATACTCCGTGTGCAATGCGTTCCGGGCCAAATAATGTTATTGGCACGCATGCGATACGCACAAAAAGTTGTGCACGCATGCAAACCAATAATGAACTAGACCGCAGCGCACACAGTGGGACCTACCCGGTACAATTGCCAGGGAGCGAACCGTAAGCGTGAACAGATCGCAAATCGCACTCTGACACGCAGTAGTAGGACCTAGCCCTTAAGACTGTTTTTTAAGGTCAACTATACTGTAAAAATGAGTTAGCCTCATCTTATTACATAAATTTAATACCGTATATGTTATTAGCCCTCAATCTCTCCCTTTGTGGGTCTCTGATGAAGCGGCGGGAATGCCGGGAAATGCGTCGGACCACTGGTTTGTTTGCACCTTTGTGATGCTTTTACAGCTTTGATTGATGTTTACATATGGTTGAAATAAAAGTTTTGCGATGACACCTATCAAGCCTGAGTCCTAATTCCGGAGCGGTCCACTCCCTGATGCTCGATCTTTGTACTCAATCTGAAGTGTGTTGCTGCATGCCTTCAATCCACCAGTTCTTGATTCTCAGCCTTCCACCACCCACTTTTAACCGACTCTTCATTTCATCTGATATAACTTTCTTTAAATCTAAGCAACTTATGGGGCTTGTGCCGATTTATAGCTTTCCTATCATCTGATAAGGCGAACACGATCCGATAATCATACGATATTGTGATATCATACAACCAGAGATTGTATCATGTATGGTCCCCTATACTTATCACCTATATTTATCACTATGAGTCAGAACCGGGAGCATACAATGGAGACCCCCCCCCCTTCATACTCTTATTCTTTTTTTTTCTTCCTTTGGATCAACTGTTAGGCAGGAAATGTGGGTATTGCTGAGTAGGTTGGACTAGATGGAAATTTATCTTTATTCAACCACAAATACAATAATCAACCATACTGGGGAAAAAAAGTTTTTTTTCTTCAAACTGCCCATTACTGGAAACTATATTTTGGCTGTACTATTTTGTGTTGGTCTGCCCCTTATTTCTTCAGATATCCAATATGAAGTATTATACATATCAACTGTCAATCAAGTGCCTTAGGCTATGTACACACCAGCAGATATTTTCGGCCGACTGACTGATTCACAACACTTTCGGTCAGCCGAAAATATCTGCCGGTGTGGGGCAGCCGGCTGTGACTGACCTCGATCGTTCGTTCGTCCGGATCGGACAAACAAACGATTGGATGTGTCGGTAAATTCCGATCGATCGTACAGTTCCCTATGGGACTGCACGATTGATCCCTAGCAAATTCGCCCGCGGACGAATTTGCTGCGACCGACGGACATTTGTCCCGGCCGTGCGCTCGCTCAGGACAAATAGTCCCTGAGTGAGTACCCAGTCTTAGATATAAATCTTCTGCTTTGTGCAGGTTTGCTGTAACTGAAACAGATAGTTTTTAAAAACTATCCAATGAACCTGCCATCATCACATCCAATGGAAGACAGTTCTATAGTTTTACCATTCCAAACTCGAAGACAGTTCTATTGAACAATGCCCCAGATAGTTTATTGTATGGTCCATTAATGTATTATACATATCATATAGATGACATATAACACAGGTAAAAGAGCACAGCTCAACACAGTTCCCTATGCTCATCATTTGCATATGGATCTATTTTTTCAGACCCTAGGCAAAAAGGCCAGTGATAAAAACAAGACTCTCCGAGTGCTCTCCAGATTTTGGACTTGTGAAATAGCAGAAGCCAATGCACCCACTCCAGAAAAGACAATGAATGATTGCATTTTGTTTTTATTCTATTTTAAACCCTTCTCTTGTCTAAGCAGTTAATTTTAAAGGCCTCTGTGTCCTTTTGTTCCTTTATTTTATTCATTCTTCAGCATCGTTGCACTTATTCTTCAGAAAATGACCAGAGAATTTTTGTTTGGTTACCTAGGAAGTGGCTATAACAAACCTTTACCACATATGGCTGAATTATAAATATTTCTATATATACACACATATGCATATTCATAAGGACAAGAAAAAAAAATAAACATGTGAAATAATGTAAAAACTCAGTAAACATGTTTTACATAGATTTGTGAAAACAGAAAAAAACAAGTGCACATTTCATTTGTAATATTACTGAACTTTCGGTGGCTTTAACACTGGACTTTTTATATTGGTCTTGTTTATAATGTATTTTTTTTTACAAATCAAGCTGGGCAACTAAATACAGTAAGTAAAACTTATGCTAAATAAAGCAGAATTATGACCAAAAACAATAGCCCAAAAACTTAAAATGATCTATAACTTTTCTAAATTATTCCTAACCGAAGATCAAAAAATTGTTCATATTTTTGTGGTCCATTTATTCAATTATCCCAGATTGTAAGAAGGTTTTACAACTGAAAATAAGAAATATAACAATTTTATATAAAATGTATGTTTTATATAAAAAAATTTGCTTAAAATAGTTAATTTGACACATGTCAAGGCGTCTTAGTCTATGTTCACACACTACAAAATGTTTTTTTGTCCATGTATAGTGGTCTGTTTTTCCTATCTCTAGGCTTAAAATGGAGGACAGGTAAAGTGTGTTATCTGTTTAAATAACATACTGCTATACACGTTACTATCCAGAAATGGACCTAGTGTGAGCAAGGCCAATTAAAGGTACGTAGGTCCAGGGGTGCGGAATTGACAGTTATTATCCTCACCTAGGGTACTTTTAATAGGAAGGAGTGGGATGGACGTTTTTCAGACAGTATAGTTGTCATTTAGGCTGAGGCCACACTACGCAGGACAGCAACACGCATTTCCGTCCGCCAGTGCTGCAATCTGCACAATGAGAGCACATACTTTTTTGCAAAAAAATCACGATCGCTTGTGCTCAGAAAACAAATCATAGTGCATGCAATGTGGCCTCCCACATTGAATGCATTAATAATCTGCATTTTGCACATGAAAACAGCTCGCAAAACTTGATCTTAAGTGTGTGAGAAACACGCTAATGTGACCTAGCCCTTAAGGTTTGTCTTCATAGTATGATTGTGACCTCTTTTATTTGTTATCAAGAATGAACATTCTGAAAACCAATAGTTATTAGCAAGAATGGCTGCATCTGGAAATGCCACATACCCAGGGGTGTCTCTCTAATGAGGCAATATGAGCAAAATGCTCAGGGCGGCGTCCCTGCTTAATATCAGAGAGGCAGCAGGCAGAGCTCACTTTTTTTTTTAGGAAAGTGGCAGGCAGAAGGAAAATAAACATAGCGCCTAGCAGTACATAGGGGCGGCATTCAAAAGTTTGGCTCAGGTGGCAAAACCCCCAAACACACCCCTGCACATACCTGCAAAATTACAGAGGTTTTTTCCATATTGCTGCTTATCTTAGAGGTCAGAATTGCAGCTATTAGAACTATAGAAACCACTCAAGCTCATTTACATTTTGATTAATTTTCATTTAATTAGAATATCTCGGCAATCGGGGAACATATTCTTTAGCCACTAACCTTGGAAACGTGTTTTTTTACTTTTACAGTTTATGCCAGTAATTTTGAACCCTGGGAATCCATATATATACAAAATACAACTTCCATCATTCCTTGGCTGCATTCTTCAACCATGGAATGCTGGGAGTTGAAGTTTCCAAACATCCAGAGGGCCAAAGTTTCAACATCACTGGTTATGCACGTTGATTATTATTTTGCTGATTTTTCTGTACACACGTCCCTTTGAGAGAAGACAATTTGTTACTGTAGATGTAAAAAATATGCAACAAGAAAAGTCTAAAAGGTAGTAGTGTAAAGAAGCATTTGGCACTGGACACTATCAGGGGAGCATCTGTCCACAGGGGGGTCCCAACACACTTTAGACTTTTGTTGACCAACAATCTAACCTGGTTGGGTGCTCCCATCAGTTCCATTAAGCGATCCATTCAGATGGAGGGGGGGACATTCCCCCAGGGCCAAGTGATTAGTATGACAACATATTCAATAGAATAAAGTTATAAAAAGGCAATGTTAGGGTAAGTCAACTTCCCAGGGCCCCAAACCAAGTAGTTTGCATTGGTCTTATCTCCTGTAGAATGCTGGGAGTTGTAGTCCACAACTATCTAATTCATTCCCAAGCACAATTTCTGTAGCAAAAACCCCAGAGTGCAGGGTAATCCCAGACTACAATCCCCATGGGTATGGAGAGGATCAGTGCGCTAATGTATAACTGTATGTATGTAATAGTCTACCTTCCCCACCATCTCTCCCAGTCTGTATTTCTAGGTTTCCTTACCAGCCCTCTCTATCTGCATTCCCCCCCCCCCCCCCCAACGCCAGCCTGCAAAATGGTTTGTCTCGGGCTTTGCCGTGGAACTAATAATGAATCCGGAGAAGAGACTGAACTGTGCAGCTCGCGAGTTTGTAGCTGTGATTTACAAGGGAAGAGGAAGGTGCGAGCACACAGAGGGGGTGTTCAGCTTTCCATTGCTCGCCAATCACAGGGCTCTACAGTTGTGTCAGATGCAAAACTAGCGATTCCCCCCCGAGAACAATGTTGTGGTAGTGACTGTGATACTCTCGCCGATAGGGTGCGAAGAGAGTTAGTAAACCAGCACAAGGCCCCCCCTATTGATTGGAAAGGAATGGTAGGTTCCATTTAAAGAGCCCGTGTCTTGTTAGCCGTGCTGTGTCCTTCGGTGAGGCGGTTCTTCCCTCAGTGTGTCCCGCAGTGCTGTTCATTCCTTTACTGTACATAGACCATTTGCTGTAACCTGCCTCTCTCCCGGGCTCCGGAGTTGCACTTACCCACCATGCTGCTCTCTATCCCGTCTCTCCTCAGGCCACGATCCTGAAAATGATGGAAGATAACAAGCAGCTGGCCCTGCGGATCGATGGGGCGATTCAGTCTGCCAGCCAGGAGGTGACCAGCCTGAGAGCAGAACTGACCGCCACCAACCGGAGACTGGCCGAGCTCAACAGCATGGACCCGTGTGTGGTGGAGAACAACCAGCTCAACACACAAGGTAAGGCGGCCACTGGGAGCGCAAAGCCGGGCAGAGCTCGGTCCGCTGGGGGTGGCTCGTGGAGGCTGTGGGTTAGATAGAGGGAGTTGGGTAGATAGAGGGGCAGAGAGAGGCAGTGGGGTAGAGTGAGGGGCAGAGAGAGGCAGTGGGGTAGAGTGAGGGGCAGAGAGAGGGAGTGGGTAGAGAGGGATAGAGAGAGGATTAGGGAGAGGGAGTGGGGTAGAGAGAGGGGCAATGGGATAGAGAGAGGGGCAGAGAGAGGCAGTGGGATAGAGAGAGGGGCAGTGGAGTAGAGAGAGGGGCAATGGAGTAGAGAGAGGGGCAGAGAGGGAGTGGGATAGAGAGAGGGGCAGAGAGAGACAGTGGGGTAGAGGGAGTGGGGTGGAAGGGGTAGAAAGGGTCACAGAGAGGCAATGGGGGTCAGAGAGAGGCAGTGGGGTAGAGAGGGGTCTGAGAGGCAGTGGGGTAGAGAGGGGTGCAGAGAGAGGCAGTGGGGTTGGGAGGGGCAGAGAGGCAGTGGGGTTGGGAGGGGCAGAGAGGCAGTGGGGTAGAGAGGGGCAGAGAGGCAGTGGGGTAGAGAGGGTGGCAGGGGGGCAGTGGGATAGAGAGGGTGGAAGGGGTAGAGAGGCAGTGTGGTAGAGAGATGGGCAGAGAGGCAGGGGGGCATAGAGCAGGCTTGGGGTAGAGTGGGGCAGAGAGAGGCAGTGGGGTAGAGAGGGTAGAAAGGGGTATAGAGAGGGCAGAGAGAGGCAGTGGGGTAGAGAGAGAGGCAGTGGGGTAGAGAGGGTGGCAGAGAAGAGCAGTCAGTAGGGCATAGAAGGGCGATGGAGTAGAGGGAGAGAGGGGTTTGTGCACACAGAGGGAGAGAGAGACGTGTATATAGAAAGAGACATAGAGGTGTGTATACATATATAGTCAAATATAGAGAGAGGTGTATACACGTATATATAGTGAGTTATGATTGGTTCTTTCTGTATTTACAGGAATTGATTGTATGGGTTTACTGCACTTCCACAGGAAGCTTATTTAGGAAGTTATGGTTGGGTTTAGTCCAGGCAGGGCTTTAGTTAATGCTTTCATGCCCTTCTGGTCACTGGGTCTGCTGTGGTCATTCACTTTTAACTCGGTAGAGCTAGCAGCATGGCAGCTCTTACTGACAGAAATAAATTCACATATAAACACATATGTGCCAGTATAACTAAGTATACTGTAACTGTGTGTTGTAAGAGACCGTAAAGGGAATAGACATTAACATTTTTATGTCTTATGCAATATGTTTATTTACTCGTCTCTCCTGTTTTCCAGCAACTTTTACATGTTTCTGGGACAGGTGAATAGGTGAAAAAGCTTTTCATGGAAGGACCAAACATTAAGTGTCACAGTGCAGCCTTCACGTCATCATGTCTAATTCTTTTACCCCATTCATTTTTAATTAAATGTGTAGTTGAGTGCTGGAGTCTTTTGTTTAATATATTTGTATATATACGCACACACAAACAAATGCAGTGTTTGTTTACATACATGCTATTACATTAACTATTTACCTTCCTTGTGGGAAAATGGGGGCTGGTGGATTGACATTGGTTGTAACACATTGTTCCTACCTGGTTTGGAAAACCCTTTACAAGCAGCTGGCCTATTGAATGAAAGAAATAAAACCACACAACACCATCTGCTGGTGTGAGGTGATAGAAAACTCCTGTCCTTACTACTTTTTACCCTACCCCCCTCAGCCACCTGTGTGGTACTTAACCTGTTCCGGTTTAAGGTGCAAACATTGATCTGCCCTAATCTGTGGTTGCTGATGTTTGACATATGAGTTTAAAGTGTGTCTGCAGCTGCCAGAGAGAAATTGTATTTAGAGGAATTAGCTTTTCACCCATCTGCCAGTGTCTTCCTCTAATGGTCAAGGACCAGCAATTACCCTTATAAAAATGAAAGGGCATTCATAGCAATTTAAATAACAATGTAAGCTTTGTCAACTTTAAAAATGTTGTTTTTCCTCAGCTGTTCTAATGTATTATACTGTAATAAATTTTGTGGAGACCAATCGTCATTGTAACTGTGGAAATGACCAATAAGGCTTATTACTGAAAAACCATTAAGAATGCAAATGTTTAGTGCAATGGTGAGCTAGTGGGGTCAAATGTCATCTCTGCCTATGCCCACAACTGGCACAGTGATACAGAAAAATAAAGGACCTGCTGTAATCAATAACATTTGTGAGTTTGCAGCAGTGATCCAGTAACTTTGCCATTGGATTGGTGTACTTTAATAATACATTCTGCATAGAGTAATTAATTACCCCACTTGCAGTGGATAATAACTCCTATGGGACCTGCTGTGTTTTTGATTTCTTTCCTTTTAATTCATAATAATTATTGTTTTAATTTGTCATCTGTTAATCCAGATCTGACCGTTAAATAGAACCATCATAGTATTTGTCTGTCAGAATCAGTTCTGTCTGCCCTGAGTGAAAGAGCTTGGGTATCATAAGCATAGAGTCATAGGAATGACTTGCAGTGCCAGACATCCAGGGAGAGGGCTGGGTCAGGGGTGCCCTAATCTTTCAATTGTCCCAGATATTCAAAGAGACCTAAAATGTCAAGTCAGGATTAGGCAACATGTTCCCTTCCAGCTGGTATGCTTCTGTTTGTTTTAAATGCATTTAGTATAGTTTATATTAAAACATAATTCCACGACCTGCAGTTCATTTCTGTAATGAGAAATGCTGGGATATTATAAAAGATGGTTATGTTTGCAGGAAGAAGTAGCTACAACCGATAGTGCACAAGGATTATATTGTATGAGAAAGTTTATAGTATTTTAATATGACAAAGGACCCGGTTCCACAGGTTTGTTAAGCAGGATGTACAATCTGGATTGAAAAGAATCAATGTGGAAAATGGTATTAAAATTAATACATTTTTAGTAGTTCATCCAAGCAAATTTCTCAGCCAGGTTTTGTTTGGTTCACTGTAAATTAAAATTCTAACCTGTAAATCCTTTGTGTAAATTATTCAGGTGAAGAATGGAAGGACTGAATGAAATCACCAGACCTGTCAATTCATGTTGGATTGAATAGACTTCCCCACCATCATTAGTGTTAACTTGGAAGTAGAAATAAAGCAGATTGGACATGTTTATTTGGCACCCTGTATGTGCAGAGTGGATGGGGGTGGGGAGATTAGGTTTTACCTGCTTGCTTTGATGTAGATTGAATGACCTAATGTTCCATATATGGAAGGGGCTCTGATAAATACAAGGCTGGGCTCTCGCTTTTCTAACTTCAAAGAATTCTTTAAAATGTCTTCATATCTGCAGTACATACATGTATAGACTTTAAAAACTTGTTACTGCTTGAGAATTGTTTGGTACCCACATAAATAAAAGAAGATCAACTTTGGTTTTGCCCTTGGATGTTAGGAAATCTTTAGGCTGAATCACATTTTTACATGATTTGTGTCCCAATTACTTCTAATTAATGTGTTTTATTATATATACACAAATCTTTTACTAAAGTAAATGAACCAACAAGCCTCTCACTCCCTTAGCACAAAGGCATACAAAAGAAGCGATTGGAGAGCTGATTTCTCATGTTCATGGATGAGCACTCAGAGCATGCCCTAACAAACACCTTTGACTAACTGCTACTGGGGGAAAAATAAATTCTTTATTACTGTAAAAAAATTACTTAAAGGACAAGTTATGTATTGTATTAATCGGCAATTTGAGTTATAAGTCATGAGACTGTATTTTAGCTTTAAAGGGCAATTATAGTGAGAAAATTGTTTTTTTTTTAATTTCTTCTAATGTATCCTATAAGTCATCCCATCCACCAGGGTACCTTTAGTTTCTTTAAATTCTACATAGTCCCCGAGATATAAGCCTTTGAATATGCTGTGATTTGTAGGAGCTGCTACACCTCATCTGTCACTCAAAGGCACACACCCACACAAACCAAAGCTCCCCTGCAGTACTGTCACACACTCTCTCACCCACACTATATGTACCATGTGCAACATAGTCAAATGCTGTAGTGCTAAACACAATCAATAAACCATTAACCCAGCAATATGAGCATAACACACTATAAAACAGCCCCTCCCCCCAAAAAAATCTTATATACATACAAAACCAGTGACTCAAATGGAACACTAATACAGTATATATAATACAGTAATACAGACTATATACCAAACAAGACACACAGTGCAATCTATGAAATATATAGACTAAAGCAACTGAAATGTAACAGGACAACAAGCAGTGTCACTGTGTTTGTGAAAGTCTCTCACTACAAGCTGCTGTTACACTGACTCTCTCTTCAGTGATTATGATCTCAGCTAAGCAGGGGGAGAGATATGAACTTTAGGTAAAAAGTAAATAACAATTAGCAAAGTTAGAGAACAGGCAGAGTTCAGTAACTTACTTGTAAAGAATCTCAGCACCACTTGTCCTCCTCTCTCCCCCTCTGCCCCTCCCTTCAGCATATTGCTACTTTATTCCACACTTTGATTGCTTGCAGTCTAGCTCTGGAAGGGAGGGGTCAACAGGATGTCAGCACTTCATTTAAAGTCCATGAAACTGAGACAATGCTCGGACTCTGTATACAGCCCGTCACTGCTTGAGGGGGGAGTAGACAGAGAGGGGAGGGGGACTACACAGCTTGGTACAAACTTCTGCAGTGTGAAGAAACGAAGTCACACAGAAACATGAAAGTAAGGCAGCTTATATACATTGTATACAGACAAAGTTTTTTTTTCACTATAGTTGCCCTTTAAGATGCCAGATAGATGTTATCTAATGATAAAATGTAGACTTTTTATTTATTGGCTTTCTTATTGGAAAACGGGGAGCCTTATAACATTTATTTATTGCAAGTATGTATATTTAAATAAAAGTTCTAAGGCTATTTCTTAGCCCAATATTTTGGCCTGATTTGTCCTAATCATCAATGGACTGCACAATCGGTCATATTAAAATAGAGTCCGCAGTCCATTCATGGTCGTCTGATATGTGGGAAATATTGCCGTGTGTATACCCGGCCTAAGGCAGCCTGATCTATTTTCCGTTCTCTGGCTTTGCTTCATAGCAAATGATTGATAGGGGTTTCCCAAGCCTTCCCCACTGTGCATACTCAAGCAGGGGAGGACTGGGCCCTTGTGGATTGGAGGGCACATTGAAGTTGCCCATCTATAGTTGGCAGATCATACATCCAGACCTTTTTGTGTAAGTGTGCCAGTGCTATTGAGTAGTACTAACATTTTGTAATTTTATTCCTACCAACTGCTGTCAGGACCCATGCAGTTTGCAATTAGGGGCTTGAATCTCTCATTTGACATTATGGCAGACATGTTTAAAACATCTCTCTTGTCTTTAAGGTTGCATTAATAAATTATAGCAAAGAGTGCTGTATCTTCAAGATTGTGTGTGTGTGTATTTTCATTGTGTACCATAGATTGAATTTGCATTGCTGTTTTGAGCACTATTCCAAGAGATTCTGTCATCTGTAATGCTCAGTAAAGAAGTGTTTTTTTGGGGGGAAAGGTGGCATGTATTACCCCCTGGCTCTGGGGAAGATTGTGTATGATGCGTTCAGCAAGGGTTTCTGGAAAGTATTGTAGTTGAAAATGTAATTTTCTGTGGAGGTTTGTGTACCCAGTTTTTCTAAGGAAATGCTAAGTGTTTTTTTCTTTACCTTGAAGTAGTGTGTCTGTCTGCATGGTTACCTCAAAGCTGTATTTTGCACATGTGTCAACGTGTATCAGAAAGTACATGTATACTCTTTATATCTGTATCCATGCACACGGTCAGTAACTTAGTAGGGACATTGCTTATCTGGAAAATTTCCCAAGCAAACAATCCTAAAATTTGGATAATCCATAATATGTAAAGAACATATAACTTTTGCTTACACACAAACTTGACTCGCTAAAAAGCTTTTTTTCTATATATATTGTTTTTTTTAATAATTAAAAAAAAAAAAAATTACAAAGGCAATCAAAAAATCAAAATCTTGGAAATTACCTAAAGGCTTAGATGTGGCATTTGGACGTGGGCTCTCCCTATATGGCAACCCAACACCAGGGCCGGGTCTCCGCAGTACCAACCCATCTAGAGCATAGTCTATGGGTAATTGAACATACTGGTAAATCTAATTTGAAAAACAGGTGTTGTGACAAACCTGTGTTTTCAAAACAAGACGTTTGTGCAGTCATCCATACATGTCTACTGTGTATTAAACTAGAATGTGAATGTAATATTGACTGACAAATTCTATTTTAACATTTTATTGCAATATATATTTTTAAGGTAATAGATCACGGTCTGGTCAACCTAGTATTTACTAGCTCTATTAAATGGAAGTATTCTCCCCAGAATTTTTTTCCAGCTGTGTGGCATGAAAAAGTAGCCAGACGGGATGGGGAAATTTGGTGGGGGAAAATGTGCACCATTTTTACTAGTTAATTATTATTATTTTCTTTAAAACTCATGCAGTATAACATCATTGAAACAAATACAGCGTTTTTCATATTCTAATGGGAATACTGATCAGCCTTGCATCATGCTCATTATATAGGTCAGGAATGTCTAACTTTCGTCCCACTAGATGTTTGAAAACTGACTCCCAGCATTCCTTGGTTGCAGAATGCAGGGAGTTGTAGTTTTAGAACATCTTAAGGTATCCCAGATGTAACATGGCAGCAGGAAGCACATGTGTCACCCTTTTTCGGCCTTGGGGATCTTGGAAAAGCTTGTTAACGTGTGCTAAAATAATCTCGCAAGTGTAAATAAAGGGTCAGGAGTTTTTACTGACCTATTGACACGCCTATTAAACCTACATCTTAAATTATTTAGTAAATCACATGTGTTCCCTCAAGAATTTTTTTCCAGCCGGGTGGCATGAAAAAGTAGCCGGGTGGGCCGCCCGGCTAAAAAACAGTAGGGAGGACACTGAATGTGCAACTACTGTATGAAATTTTCAGGGGGGCAGACATCCCCTTTAAAAACCCTAGATACAGCTATTTGTAAGTTAGGAATTGTAGAATGTATGCTGGGTCATTTATATTTTAGCTTTAGTTCTCTTTTAATAATTTGTATGCATGTTGGTTATGGCTTTCTAGATGAAATTATTTTCATTAATGTTCTGTTCTGGGAGAATTGAAAAGAATTTATTGTTATATTTGTATGTAAAGATATAAATGGCATAATATGGAGCACTACTGGGTGCTTAGTCTATTAAACCCTATATTGATGAGAGTAAAGACAGGTTTCTGTGATTTTTCTACTGGATACTTTAGGAAGGTTAATAATACAGAAGAAAAAAATCGTGTTTATGGAATCTTTTCAAATAACCTGTTTCTGGAGACCATTGTATTGAGGATTTTAATGTCTTTGTAGGAATATAAGAACTTCCTAAGATCTGAAGTTACAAATGATTTCTATCCAGTGTGTGGTGTAATGCTTTTACATTTCTGAAAACTTACAGTATAATTGCAGCCATCTGAAATAATTGATGCCTTGTCTCTGCGATTGTTTGTAGCAATAGTCACATACTGACAACTCACTTATTACAATATGATTGAATATAATTTTATGTCCTTTTTGCAACATTGTATAGAACTATGATTCCGATGCCTGCTTGGCATCTTAAACATGAATGCTATTTTCCTTGTTGAATGGAATTAATGATTTCTCTGACTAACAGAACATGTTCCTGTAGAAGGTAAACAGGAAAACAATGTAAAATGATTGTTTGATTTAGCCTGTTCTATATTCAGATCAATCTACATTTGAAAGCAGGACAGTTCAAAACTGGTATCCAAATAGACCCCACCACCTAACTTTCATTATTAATTATTAATAAGGGTAATAATTAAAAGTAATTTTTTAATCTTTAACATCGGAACATGTTGTTAGTTTATCTGTTATTTAGTCCTTTCTAAATTAGTAAAATTAGTTGGAAGCTGTAGCTGTAACTCAAATTTTAAAAACTTTTATCTCCCAAATGATACATTACTATAATACTCATATATATTTAGCAGTGCTCAACAACATAATCTGAAACAATCCAGTTTTATTATCCAACATAACACCAGCAAAAATCTGTGGTGTGTACTCCTTAATGTTGGATAATAAAAGTGGATTGTTTCGGAGGAATGGGTGACATTGCGGTAAATCACGCCCAATTGTGCAGTCTCCTATGGACCGAACAATTAGTATGGTAAACTGTCAGCTGGTTGGCCGGGACAAATAATTGTATTTTGTATACCCAGGAAAGTGAGCATACGAACAATCAGACAATCCTCTAAAATCTCTTGAGTTCTTTTCATCCCACTTCTTATGCCAAGTGTGCATTCCAACTAAAGGGAAATGCATCTTCCCTGGAGAGTAAGAGGGGACAGGGATGGAGCAGAAAAGGGAGCTCTATTTTATATAAGGGCAAGGCCCCACAAGAATCGTGCGATGCAGCTCAATTGCAATGCCGTGTGATTCAAATGTGCTGCCCTGCACGTGCTGTGATTCCTTTGATGTAACCCTATTGCGGCACCTGCAATGTGTACCAAAAATGGTGATCACATGCACTGCTAAGAGTCATCACAGAGCAGTGGAGATAGTGGGGCCACCCCCCTCTATTGGTGTGCGCTGAGGGGAGTGGCTTTGGGGTTACAGCTGTTTTTTAAAGTCCACCTAACTTCTACCACTGTCGAATATGATAATGAAAAAAACAAATTGGAAAAGAGATGGGAAAACGGAGTGCCCAGAGGAAACCCACACAAGCAAGGGGAGAACATACAAACTCCTTGTCCAAGGGTGAGGGTTGAGTCACTCTGGTTATACCTGAGGAAGGGACAGGGTGTCCTGAAATATTGTAGTTTGTTGTTACAATAAATATTTTTGGCTTCACCTTTTGTAGTGTGCTCCCCTATACTTTCTTGTGCTATAGAACTGTCTGGACCTAGGAGTGGAGGGCTGGTGGACTGCACCTAAGGATTTTTCTGGCAGAAAGCTAACAGCGGTGTGCTGGAGTGCTACCAGGACTGTATTGTGCCCAGAGGAAACCCACACAAGCACGGGGAGAACATACAAACTCCTTGCAAATGTGTCCAAGGGTGTAATAAAACTCACGACTTCAGCGCTGCAAGGCATCCGTGCTAACCACTGAGAGTATGAAGTTATATAAACAAGGAGAAGAAAAAAAAAAGTTGATGTCTTGCTTTCAAAAGTTCTGCAAAATTTCAAGCAGTAAGAAGTTATGATGCAGTAATTCTTTCAATGTTTCTTGCTGTTTTGAGTGGAGTGATCATTTTTTGTGCTGGTGCCTGTCCCTTTTGGCTTTCACTTTAATGCACTTTAATACCACATCCATAGAAAAAAGTGGGAGAGCAACGGTAAATGACCGACACTTGTGCTTCTAGCCTTCTTCATAACATGATTGATTCGCTAAAGCTTTTTACATACCATGCAATATTTCAACCCAATCGACTGATAGTTTAGTGTATCAGCCGATCAGGGCACAGTGAACTATTGGCCACTATTGCTGCGACTGACAGTCCTTCCTACTGGCCGAATGGTCGATCTAACAGTGTGTACCATGCTTTTACACAGCGAAACTTGAGGTAGAATTAATGCAGTCCATCCTCCCCTACAACATAGGAATAAGCTCCTTAAACGCATTAGATTATAAGCCGCAGAGATTGTCAGTCGGACAAATGTAATGTTCTAACGTGTATTCACTCATTAAGCAATCTGTCAAGCCTGTGTGTGGATCATTAAATAAATACCATTCAGAGCCATTGTCTGTTTTCTCCAAATGAGATTTATCTAATGTGTTTACTTAACTTAGCTAATGTTTCTACTTTGCTTCGAATGAGATTTATTTACAGTATGTGTACTCAACAAAAGTTTGCTATAGTTGCAGCCGACGATGCAGCCGACGAACGTTTAACGACATTATCGTTAATCCTCATAATTGAAACATCTGTACACACAGCAACAATAGTCACCACGATAGTCGTTAGATATAGATGTTCGTACGAAACGTAATGTTTGTATCATCGCGCAATTACGAAAGCAGAGCATGCGCCTTTTATATATTTTTCCGTAGACCGTGAACGATAATCTGCCGACCATGTACAAATATACGATAATCGGCAGAACAAATCCGCCAGGCTGATCGTCGGAAAAAGCTGACAATAGTTGACAGTCATTGGTCTTTGACGATCTTTGATGCTATATTTTCATACGAATATCGTGCGATTGCTCGTTCGTCGGCTGCATCGTACGACAATCATTCAACATGTGTACAAGGCTTTAGGCTGGGTACACACCAGCCGATATTTTCGGCCGAAAATATTGGCTGGTGTGGGGCGGCTGTCCGCAACCAACATTGTTCAACATGTGTTGGACAATTATCCAGCATGTGTACAAGGCTTTAGGCTGGGTACTGCAAACAGGATTTGGGGCCTAGGCACTCCTGAGTGGCTATTTTAGCAAAAATTCTTCCAAGGTGCTCCCTTCTCTGGTCCTTTACCATGGACCTCCTGCTATAGCACAAGCAACAAAGTTCATGAGAGGGGCACTCTTTTTCGTGAATTCAACTCACTTTATTAGATCACATAAAGCACACTTTATGTGTGCTTTATGTGATCTAATAAAGTGAGTTGAATTCACGAAAAAGAGTGCCCCTCTCATGAACTTTGTTGTTTAGGCTGGGTACACACCAGACGATATTTTCGGTCAGCCCAAAATATTGGCTGGTGTGGGGTGGCTGGCTGCGACCGACATTGGACGCATCGGAAAAATTCGATCGATCGTGCGGTTCCACTCAGGACAAATAGTCCGCCCGTGTGTACCCAGCCTTAAACTGGACTAAAATTTTTTTAGTTGTTAAATAAAAGTAATGATCTAGCAATTGTTAATTACTGGAAGGAAATGTGCCCAAAGGAGATTTTGGACATTTAGATAACATGTTCTGTTTGTAGTATGTTTTGATGTTCTGCTGGTCTTAAGGATACAGACTGTAGTTTTAAAGTGATTTTGTATGAAATCAATAAACTTGAAATACGCTTTGAGCTTTTGACTGATGTGCGCTGACAGATCTCTTTGACATGGCATCAAAGTTGCTTTCTTTTGCATATTAGTAACGCTGTAAATAAATGTTCTAAGCAGGAAGAACATTTTTATATTGTATTTGATCTTTAATGTGTTTTATTCATTGGGTATCCCTCTACCATACAGTTATGAAAGCATTGTTTCAGAATCTGCAAGGGTGTATTCATATTAAAACTATACACAGGTGATGTCATGGGCGATTTTGTAGCAAATACCAGCAGGGTCTGTTTTCAATCTACAACTATTTAAGGGAATATACATCCAGGCCCACCTTAACACTTATTCTTTTAGGTTGAGCGACTGCATACCCCTACACATAATGTATGCAATAGATATCCTAGTCACTTAAAGGAGAGCTAAACTAAACTTTTTTTTTAAATCCTAACGTGAAAGTTTTTCTCTCCGGAACACTTATGCATGGTAAGTTTTTTCTCTAGTAAGTTGCATTTATTACATGTAAGAAATAGATTCTGTAGCTAAGAAGGCTTCCATGTTGTTGCAGTACAACTTGTATCCCATGTTGGCTTCATGGAAACAATACAAAATATTCTATTGCCTCAGTTTATTGCTTTTTTGTATGTTTGTTTGTTTGTTTCTAGAAAAACAAAGTTTCTTCATATGTACAAACTTTATATATAGCAGCCCTGATTTTTATTTACCAACCAGTGTGAATTGCTGACAGCCTTCCTGGAACAATACAAAATAGTGAACTGATTTTGGCTTACTGCTAAGGTGCTGGTTTTGGAAACAAACAGACCATTGGAACACAGGTTCCATTCCCCGGGCTTTATTTTTGTTTCAGTTATGTTTCTAGCAAAATATAAAGATTCTACATGTAATGATACCTTACCTAGTAGCCCTTGTAGGATAGAGGCAGAAAGCTTGCTGTTTAGCAAGACACCATACAGAAATTTGCAGGTTCCATTCCCCATACTTGATTTTATTTTTTACTGAAATGCTAATGTTTTGTTTCTTACATCCATGCTAGCAAGATTGCTTTTCTTTTTTGTATGAAAATGTTTACACAAAAACTGCACTGAAATCTGTTTTCTGTGTCAGAGGGAGGGATAATCTCTCATCTGTTACATGATTGGCTGTCCGCTTCCAGGAAGTGAATGTGCGCTTTCTATTTGGGCAATGTTGTCTGGAGACTTAAAGGGCAATTATAGTGAGAAAATTGTTTTTTTTAAATTTCTTCTAATGTATCCTATAAGTCATCCCATCCACCAGGGTACCTTTAGTTTTCTTTAAATTCTACATAGTCCCCGAGATATAAGCCTTTGAATATGCTGTGATTTGTAGGAGCTGCACACACCTCATCTGTCACTCAAAGGCACACACCCACACAACCAAAGCTCCCATGCAGTACTGTCCAACACTCTCTCACCCCCACTATATGTACCATGTGCAACATATAGTCAAATGCTGTAGTGCTAAACACAATCAATAACCTTACCCGCATAGGAGCATAACACACTATAAACACACCCCTCCCCCCCATGAAAATCTTTATACATACAAAACCAGTGACTCAAATGGAACTTAATAGAGTATATATAATACAGTAATACAGACTATATACCAACACGACACACACAGTGCAATCTATGAAATATGACTAAAGCAACTGAAATGTAACGGACAACAAGCAGTGTCACTGTGTTTGTGAAGGTCTCACTAAAAGCTGCTGTTACACTGACTCTCTCTTCAGTGATTATGATCTCAGCTAAGCAGGGGGAGAGTATGAACTTTAGGTAAAAAGTAAATAACAATTACAAAGTTAGAGAACAGGCAGAGTTCAGTAACTTACTTGTAAAAGATCTCAGCACCACTTGTCCTCTCTCCCCCTCTGCCCCTCCCTTCAGCATATTGCTACTTTGATTGCTTGCGTCTAGCTCTGAAGGGAGGGGTCAACGGATGTCAGCACTTCATTTAAAGTCCTTTCAACTGACTGCTCGGACTCTGTATACAGCCCGTCACTGCTTGAGGGGGGTAGACAGAGAGGGAGGGGACTACACAGCTTGGTACAACTTCTGCCAGTGTGAAGAAACAAGCCACACGAAACAGAAAGTAAGGCAGCTTATACTAAGTGATCTATACATTGTATACAAAGTTTTTTTTTCACTATAGTTGCCCTTTAAGTTCCTCTTTAAACAAAGCCGTGAGCTAAAAGTAATTTTCTAGTTGGGAGGAGCAATCTTACAACCATCAGAGATGACATAATTAATAATTTTATACACCTGCATAGGCAGATCTTGTCAGAATACCATTGGGATATATGCCTATGTATACCCAGCATTTAAGGGGAAGTTCAGCATAAATACATATGTCTGCCATATGTGCAGATAGTATGTACACATACAAAATAAAATTGTGCACTGCACACCACTTGTGTGCTTACTATGTTCTTGCCATTTATGCTCCTTGGGCACTTCCAAAGAAATGAGCATCCTGGGAAGAGGGACCATTATAGAACCAAATATGTCAGCTCACTACTGACCACAGCTGGCCATAGCAAGAATAATTATATCCATTTTTAAAAAATAATGAGAATAGGAATAATGCCGAAGTCTGTGTATTATAAATAACTTACATGATACAACCATGTAAAAATGTATTTAATTGTTTATTTATCTTAAAGGGCATGTCCATCCCCAAAAATAAAATTCAACCCACTGCTGGCCCCACTGTGTAGTGTTAAAAAAATCCTTTCCTCTCACCTCCATATGGTTGTAATACAGTGCCTATCTAAAGAAAAAGCAAGAGTAGGAGCCTTCCTGTGTGTAATAGCCTTCCTGTGTGTAATCCGTATCTGCCCCATCCCTGTCTTTCTGGAGGACTCGCATGCGCTGTGGAGCTCTCTTCCCCCCCCCCCCCCCACCCCCAACCCTCCCTCCATCCGTATCCATCAGCGCTGCTGTAAATTTTTAAAGTAAAATAACTTTTTTTTTTTTTTTTTGCAGTGTAGGGGACTCCTCCCAACCCTAACCGCCATGTTTAAATGTTAAAGTGCCCAGAAACTTATTTACCAAGCTTTATTCCCGCGTCTGTCATTGGCTGACTGTCAGCTAATCACAGGCGTGGCTGCTGGTCCGGCCCCTAATGCTAAACCGTTCCTGTAAGTAGCATTAGAGGCAGAGGGCGAAGGAACAAAGCTTGGTAAGTAAGTTTCTGGGCACTTTAACATGGTTAAGGTTGAGAGGGGGGCCCATCACTACAATACAGAAAAAGTTAGTTTTGAGGTGGAGATACCCTTCAAATCAGGGATGTCCAACCTGCGGCCCTCCATATGTTTGAAAACTACAACTCCCAGCATTCCTCCATTGCAGAAGAAATCAAGGAATACTGGGAGTTGTAGTTTTCAAACATCTGGAGGGCCACAGATTGGACACCTCTGCTTTAAAAGGTAGGGTTATTTTTTGTTCCTTCTTTCTAATTATAATGTTTGGAATTGTGGCTTAACTAATATTGGTATCTGAAGAATTTAAATGCTAATTGACTTTTAAAAATCCTTCCACAATCAAGCTGTATATTGTATTAATATATTTGTAGCCATGCGATTGAGATACAATTTGTCTGATTTTTTTTTTTTGTTTTTTTTTTTGTTTCCCCCCAATTTATTGGTCTGGCATAAAAATCACATTAGAGCATCTTAACCCATATCATTATGAAAAGAGTCATTGATGAGTTGCCGTGGGATACATTAAATTAACAGTTTTCTATTGCACATGACTATTTGTGCAGTCATCGAATCCCATTTGTTTATAGTTGCAGGTAAGAAATTTGTGAGACTATCAAATCAAACACCTGGTCTAGGACAACGTGAGCTGCAGACCTGCAAACAGAGAATTCATACCCTTAACTTGTGCCTCTAGATTTATTGATTTACCTGTATAGATGTTGCAGGTATGCAAATATGGCAATGGCATAATGACCAGGTTTGATGTAAAAGAAAAAAGGGACAAAAGAGAATCACCAGGAACACCAGAATAGAAGGGAAAACAATGTTTTTTGAAAAGTGGAAGGCTAGGATTGTTAATAACTTCACATGTGTCTGAATGGTGAAAGAACAACATGTTTTGGTCAGTACTGCATGCATTAAATGATTGTTGCATTCCGTGGTTCACACCTAGAAACTAAAGGTGGCCATATACATGCGATTTCCACAGGGAGACGATCCAATCATACTGTGTGTGGCCCCATGGCAAACCGATCCCAATACAGCGTATAGGGATTGGTCAGGTCCGTGTGAGGTTCCCACAGCAAGTGTGCCGACATATACGAATGTGATCTGTGCCGACAGATCACATTAGTATCTGTTGGCACACTTGCTGTTGGAACCTCACATGGACCTGACCAATCCCTCCACGCTGTATTGGGATCGGTTGGCCATGGGGCCACACACAGTACGATTGGATCGGCTCCCTTTACTTAAAGTAAAAGGAGCCGATACCGACCAACGGAAATTTTACGTTGTTCCCGAATGACCATAATGCCGACTACGGACATTCATCGGCACTCTGGTCAGTTGAGAACAGCCCCTACACACTGACAATCATTTGTGTGTATTTCTTTAAAGTAAAAAATATTATCCTTTGTAGTTAATACAGAAGGGAAAAGATAATGAAGCATAGTAAGAGTTAAAGCTACAGTAGACAATAGAATATACATATATAATATTTATTTTCTTGTCGCTTATATCGTCACTGGATATATTGTCCATAGTGCAAGGCGTATTGAGTTACCATACGTAATCTTCAAGTTTGAAATAATACATGCATCTCTTAGCCCTTTTGCACTACCCATGATTTCCTAATACGACTTTATCCTGAAATGGCAACGCAACTGAAGCCAGGTGTATTTTTATCACAGAGTATCTCATAAAGAATATTTTTGCTGAGGATGGAATTCAGCCTACAGCAATTACAGGTGAACACCCTTGGTAAATTCCTTTTAAGATTAACTGGATAAAAAATCTGGCTCAGTTCTTACTGTAATGCTGCATGCAATTTGAATATATAGTAACAGTGCACCTTTATTGTAAAGTATAAGGACCTAAAAGCAAGAGAGTGCTGGTCCAGTGCTTTTCTATCAGTCTCAGAACACCAAGGTAACTCCTTCTAATATCCTTAAATGTTAAGTAAATGGAATGTGCGTAATAGAAAATAATATATCCTCTAGTTTGTGTCACTGATGATGTAGTTAAACACTGCTTATAAGGATATAATTTATAGGAAATGTATGACTCTTGTGTAATGCAATGCTTATTATTCTCACTGAGCATTCTGTCCCCTCCAATTCTGTCACCCCCTAACAGGCAAGATAGCGCGAAATTGGTAGCTTTGGGTCCCATAAATAAGAAATCTGACTAGCTCAATACTAAGAATAAGACATTTGTTTCAATAACAATAGCAAAAACATTTCCACTATTATTTATTTACGAAATGCCACATTTTTCTGCAGCCCTTGCATAACCGGTAGAAAGAAGGCCACCTACAGAGCTAAAGTCCTGGTTAATAAATAACAAATTGTAAGAACTAAACAATAAGCGATACAATTGTTACAGAGTATATTTTAACTCTGTTGAGTATAGAGAGACTTTAGAGAACATGGTGATCAAAAACAATTCAACCTTTTTTCATTTACATTTCATACATTTTATCATATACCATCTCTTCAATCCTTTCCTGTACTGTGTTTTCTGTGAGTAATACTAGCCAAGTTAAAGCAAATCTATTTCATGCATGTATGTTTAAAATAAAGTGCCCAATCATTTTATATGAATTTATAATGGGTTTTTTTCAATTCTATTTGTCATCTTTTTTGATAAAATCTTCATATTTATATGCATTTAAGCCACACTGGACTGGATGGTAATGCGTGTGAAAAGCATGCACATTTTATGCGTGTTACCGTCCGTTTGCACTGCGTTTTTTTCAGCATAAAAAAAATGTTGTACTGCTCTGTGATTCTCACGCACTAACGGATTGCAAGTGTGGCCTTGCCCTCAAAGTGATTTGAAATTGATTAACATTTATATCTTTATCCACATTTTTTTATTACATATGCACATTAAAGGCAATTTAAATGCATACTATGCCTTAATAATGGGAACGTCTACTTGTACAAACATAATTAGTGCACTCAGAAATGTCCATATTATCTAGAAGCAATTTAAATGTATATCCAAAGCTTGTTATTCATTTTACTGTTAAGGTGTTGTTTTTTTTTTTAAAAAAAACCAAAACATTAACAAGTGAGCTATACCCTCACCAAGCACATACCCTTTGCTTTAGTGAAATAATGGTCTTCCTTTTTAAAAGCAGATTTCTCTTTAATTGGGGCCAGGGCCTCTAGTTTATTGGTTGATGTCAGGACCTAAAGCGTAATAAGGATCCAAACAAAACAGAGTTCCCAGTATCCAAAGGACAAAGAGTTAGATCCACTTATCCCCTGGATATGGGATGGCTCTGTAACTCCATATTATCAGCTACTGTAGGTTTCTCATTTGGTTGATAACGCCCTATATATTTTCTATATACCGGCACTGGGCTGACTGTCCTTTTTAAAATATGTAAGTCCCTGTAGGTGATGTGATGTCAGCGAGGAGATTTTCAGCATTGACCGGACCAGTTGGTGAACCCTGAAAGTCATGATTTTTGGGAGCCCCTATCTCTTTTTCTTTGTAAACCTATATTTTAATGCTTTCTCTTCCTATTAATGCTGTATTTATATCGGAGAGTACCTCAGCTTCATTGTAATCAGAAACTAGAATGTTCTGAAAGCTTGCTATATTATCTTACTTGGCCAATAAAGTTATCACCTTTATACTGTTATTTTTTATTTCAAAAGGGTCACCGATATAAAAATAATATAAACTTAAATGGTATTTCCACCTAAGAACTACTTTTGGGGTATCCGTTTTATTGAAGAACGGGAGGTAAAGGAACTGTCTCTTACCTCCCGTGCTCCTCCGCCTCTTCTTATGACAGGTCCCAACGTACTTTGGACTCTATACTCATAGTGTACAAAGTCCGTTGGGACCTGTCAGAAGATCAGCTGAGGAGTGCAAGACCAGGTAAGTTTTCTTACCTCTGCTCCTGGTTCCTGCAGGTTTTATTGAAGGAAAGGTAGGTAAGACATAGCTCCTTTTACCTCCTGTTCTTAATAAAACTGAAACCTCAGAAGTATTTTTCTTAGGTGGACATACCCTTTAAATTAAAATTACATAAATAATCTGTTTTAAAGGATATCCTTATCCACCAAACTTGCTTTTTCCATAGTGTAACGTACCCCAGCTCACCCCCAACTGTCATGTTTTTTAAAAACAAACCGGAAACAGACTTAGCAGCGTTCATTCCCTCTGCTCTCTGCCCCCGGAAGTTGCGAATAGGGGCCAGACCATCAGCGTTATCTGTGATTGGCTGCAAGTCAACCAATCAGATGCAGCTGCTTGCTATGCAGAGAGCCGGGTGAATGAAGGATCGTAAGTCTATTTCTGGTGCTTCTTTTAAAAAAATTAACGTGGTGGGGGGGGGGGGGGGCGGGGCAGGGTGAAGGGGACCAGGGGGGGGGGGGGGGGCTCCCCTGCACAAAAATTGGACATACATACATTACTGTGAATGTTAAAAATGAAGGGGTAACAGTCTATGTAATCTATTTATAGACAAAACATTTTCATTTTAAGATTTAAAGGGCATGTCCACCCTTAAAACAGAAAACTGGTAAAATTTCGGTCACCTAACCCCAACCCAAGCTGATATGTTCAGCACATTATTAAATGTTTTTAAACAGATATTTTAAAGGGTCCCCCCCCCTAAAAATGAAGTATATCTTATTTGCAATGCCCCATAATATAGGTTTATTTGTTCAATTCGGAATCTAAACTTACGTTCCATCGCTGGCCTTTTGCTGCTTATTTCGATTGCAAAAGTAACAGAAGGGGCCGAACTGGCATTTGTTCATTGATTGGCTGAGTCTCAGCCAATTGCTGAGTGGAGGCCTGTCCAGCCCCTTCTCCTGCTTCCGTGATTGGAAGAAGCAGCAGAAGGAAGGCGATGGAATGAAGGCTGGTAAGTTTAGAATCCGAATTTGCACAGTTTAACCTAGCAAGGTCTAGGTATTGGGGCATTGCAAGTAAAATGCAGGTTTTTTACAAAATAAAAGTTTGTGCATGGAACAGCAGCTGGAGGGAGAGAGGAGGGGAACTCCACTGCGCATGCCAGAAACCTAGGAGGAACAGTTACAGGAAGAAACGGATTACACAAAGGAAAGGCTCCTACTCCTGCTTAAGCTTATAAAAAGCTTGATTCATATTATTTGTTTTGCTAAACCTTGTACTATTTTTATGTCATTGTGCCCAAGAGACCACAGTAGGAAAATCCATTGTTGTGTTAATTGCAACCCTCTTTATTCTTTACTAGAGTGTCTGTCACTTGTTTCTTATTTAGCAGCATCAGATTGTGATCACTGCATTTAAAAGACTATACTTTTTTTTACAATTAGAGCTAATCATGCTGTTAAAATGCAAAATTAAAACCAGGAACTTTTGCATAGGCTTTAATGGATAAGTGAAAAAGTGCCTTGGTTTCCTGAAGCAAAGATGGCATTTCACAACTCTATATCATTGGAGACTCTTGCTTGTGATGTGATGCTTTTCCTATATCTGATATAGCAGAATTAAATGGGAGATATTTACTCCTACCTTTCCTTAGAAGTTGTATGAACCTTTGTCAAGTTCTGATACCCCCCCTCAATCCCAGACCTAACCAACGGGGGGAAATGTACTATACAACTATGGGTCTACGGTTAAAACCCAGACATAAAGCCTGGTCATTTATTTCTTATTGTGGGTGCAAACTAGAACATGATTTTTCATATGTTTAATAGAACCCAAAAGAAGTAAAACTAAGGCAAGAAAATATGTTATAATTATTGGGTTTTGTGCATAGTTCATGATCTGTGCGATAAGTTTGAAGTTTGTTTTAATTGGCTCCAGGTACAACATTTTTATTGTATCTAACTGGAAGAATATTAAAGGGCATTCTTAAGTATTTTATAATTTATCACTAGCTATAACAGGATGGAACTGTTATACTTGGACAGTTCATAATGCCAATATAAATTTACATCACTTTGTGGATGTCACTGGGGCAAGTCTGCATATCCTTCAAACATTTCTTTTGAACAAGAGGTAGTTGTGTTTGTAGCCTGGGGATAGATAAAGAACCTAGTGTGGAATGCTTTGTACAGCCTTGATTACCTCACAGGAAAGCCTGGCTACAGATGACACATACACTATACAATATACAAATTCACAGTGAAACATACAATATATTATACATCTGAAATGCTTGTATGAAAAAAAGGGTTCTCACAGAGTAAACGATTTTAAAAAATAAATCCTTGTTTCGTATAATTTCTTTATGTATTTGTCCCTTTAAAAAAAAAAATCTAGTGTAATTTTAAGGACCGTGCTTTAAAATTTATTTTGCTTTGTGTTCCTCTACTTTACGGTTATATAATATTTTGTGTACTGTGTCCCTTTTTGCTTAAAGGAGAACTAAATTTAAAACCTTTAAAACCTAATGTGAAAGTTTTTCTCCACAGAACACCTATACTTTGTAAGTTTCTTCGCTGGTAAATTGCATTTAGTACATGTAAGTAATAGATTCTAAACTAAAAAGGCTTCCAGTACAACCCATGAAGTCGTCAAAGAGCCACGCCCCCTAACCCCAGTATTCACTGACTCTATGCACAGAGTATTTTCTATACAGATGTCTACTCACCAATGTGGAAATCCATGAAAAGACTTTGAAAGCTGCTTGTTACCCTGCATTTTATTTACCTGTCAGCGTGAGCTGCAGGAAATTAAACTGCAGGGTAACAAGCAGCTTTCAAAGTCTTATCAGGGACTTCCATATACCATTTTCTTTTTTTATTATTTTTGTCCTAGCTAAGATAATAGCTTCCAAATGTACCTGGACGCTGTGCTTATTCGATGTTGGCGCACCGTGTAAGGCACCAGGTTTAGAATTACACAGTTCAGGAGGTCACAAGTTCGAATCTCTAGACTTACCTTTATGTTTTGTTTCCATTATGTTTCTAGTAAAAAATTTCTATATGGTGTCTCTGTTAGCCTAGCCTAGAGGTAAGAGGTCTGCTTTTAGCAAGACAGAGTAAATGTACAAGTTGCAGGTTCTATTCCCCAGACCTTTTTTTTTATTTTTGCTGAAATGTTATTATTCTGTGTCAGAGAGAGGGAGGATCTCTGTACTATAATGTGATTGGCTGTCAGCTTCTAGGAAGCAAGGCTGCAACTTACTTGTTTTGATCTCTTGAGCACTGCAGAGCATGTGCCTGTACGCAGACACTTAGATGTGGGCTTATCCAGCTAAGGTGGATTGTGGGAGCTAACCCCTAGTACTCACATGTTATTTTCATGAATCACTCAATGGCCACAGCAAAGGGAGAGGTAAGACACAAGTTGTTGTATGTTTGTGAATGTGCTCCTGTTAAGGTGGGTACACACACGAACGATAAAGAGACAATACCAGTATCATCCATTTATCGATGGTGTGTGTAGCGCATTTCCGAGTGCCCCAAAGGCTGAGGAATGTTCATTGTTGGACTCATGGGCAGTCGTAAATTTCCCTCAGCCTTGGTTGTTTCCCTGTGCTTAAAGCTGGGTACACACGATTAGATATTTCGGTCCGATCGACCGATAGTTCAGTGTATCGGTCGATCGGACCGAAATTATCGAATCCGAATGTGCCCATGTCCGATCGACCGTTCGTCCGAATCGGACGAAAGGACGATCGGACAGGGTGGAAAACCTCGTCCGATCGTGCGGTCCTCTATGTATGGACCGCACGATCGGTCGCGGTGACTATCGGACGCGGCTGCTTTTGCCGCGACCGACAGTCCTTCCTCCTGGCCGACCGTTCGAAAGTATCGAACGGTCGATCAGGAGGAAAAATCGCTAGGTGTGTACCTAGCTTAAAGTATAGGGAGTTAGCTGGGGAAAATTTGCAACCCCAAGCATTCTTGGAACTGTGTGTAGAGGGATCTTTAAAAAAAAAAAAAAAAAAAAAATTATCTTGCAGATTCTGTCTGTCGTGTTTTAAGGAATAGTTTACTGGAAACTAATGTCCACCCCCAAAACTAAAATTTAACCCACTTCTGGCCCCACTGTATAGTGTTAAAGAAATTATTATCTGTCTCCTTTGTTTCAAATGGTTCTCCTGCTATGCCTGGCTTGTGCAGAGGAGCCATGTTCTCTTTTCCAGTGAATTATTCCTTTAAAACATATTTCATGTATGTATCTCACTTTATTCATGTTCCCCCCACATGCTGTATCTAGATTATGTTGGGGAACATTTGTTTTATTGCACCACAGGGGTCTTCTTGTCACTAGTATCCTATCCATAGAACAGAACAGCCAAGTAGACTTTCTGTGCGGGCATTGTTTGATAAATGGATTGCTGGACCAATCGCCAAAAGATGTAAATAATAAGATGAAGTAATGTAAAGGTGTCAACATGATGTAGCATTTTGCAAATCTGTTATGTAAGTAAAGTGCCCATTTTCTGAACTCCTATTTTTTTTTTCTTTTTAGGTTTTCCTAAACTGTGAAATCTGTATACTTCCTATACATCCCAGTACTCTCTTATTGTGACTGGTTATGCATACCATATTTCTCCTTTTTGTGTTTTGTAAACTGGTGGTATGATGTTTGTGGGATTTTCTTCACAACAATGACATTATATATTGAAAAGTTGATTTATTGGGGCTTTAGACATTTTTCATAGTAATTTTATATGGTTTTTCATTTTCATTGATTTTATAAAGTCAAGATTTTAAACAACACAAGTTTAAAGCAGTATCTGTGGTATTCAGTTTGGTATAGATGATGGATTAGTCATTTGAATGCTTTAGTGCTCCTCAACATAATGATATTGGGTGGTAGGAATAATCAATATTTTTATAAAAAGAGAATTAAGTTTTCCTTTTAATTATTTTTGGGTATATCTGAGAAAGCAAAACATATCTTTAAACAATAATTAAGTTGCAAAAGGCATTTTTACTATCTTCAGATTTATTGGTGATGCAAATAACTATATACATTTGAAGCCTTGTACACTAGCTAGATAATTGTTGGCCAAACAGGCTAAGAACAATTTCTCTGTGTACAGACACCCTCCTACATTGCTTCCTGGATTTTAAACCAATGTTATTATTGTTATTGTGGATTTATATAGCGATAACATCTTCCATAGCGCTTTACAATTACATGTATACATTCACATCAGGCCCTGCCCTGAAGAGCTTACAATCTAAGCACATTTAATTGACACATACATTATGTCTTTATGATTCTGGGGGAAAACGGGAGTGCCCGGAGGAAACCCATGCAAGCCCAGGGAGAACATACATACTCCTTGCAGATGTGTCCAAGGGTGGAATCAAACTCAGGACTTAAGCACTGCAAAGCATCAGTGCTAACCACTAAGCCACCGTGGGGAGCAATGCATTTTTGCCATGCCGTGGGGGCTCTCCTGGTCACTCCTTTCTCTTCTTCCCATGAAAAAAAAATAGGCTGCTTGACCTATTAACCTCTACATTACCACACAGGTGATCTAAAACAGTGACCATTAACCACAAAATTTTTAGACCGGAGTTTGAGATCCAAAACAGCAGAGCTGTATGTTATAGCATGTGACCTCTCTCTGCAACAGACAGCCGCTACACCTTTTCTCTGGCTTTCTTGGTAAGAAAAACTCTGGTGAACTCTGCTGTGTGTCAGTGCCGTCACCTATAAATTAAATAGGATAGGGAGAGAATAAAGGCTTTGAAACTCCCTTTTCAGCAATATGCAAATAAGGAACAGAGACTTCTGGGTATTTACCATGTTTCCATGGAAGATTTTAGGAAAGCTATATCTTTAAAAAGACTTTTACAGCATCCCACGAGCTAAATGCAAAACCAGAGCACCAACTACAGACCAGTTTTGGTTTATTGAGCCATCATCAGTATAGTGGAGGCCTCTGGTTTTGCAGTGTGAAGCGCCTATAGACCGACGTCACCAATAAATTAAATAGGATAGGGAGAGAATAAAGGCTTTGAAACGTTTTTTTTTCCCCCCAGCAATATGCAAATAAGGAACAAAGACTTCTGGGTATTTACCATGTTCCCATATGCATGAGTGCCCACAGAGAGTACCACATCTGGCACATGTGAAATAGATTCCCCACCACTGATATACGGTATTATTACTTAAAGGGCATGTCCACCCCCAAAACTATAATCCCCCCAACTACTGGCCCCACCATGTAGTGTAGTTTAATCCTTACCTCACATCCCAGCTCCATAGGGTTCTCCTGTAGTCCCCCCCCAAAGTTCCAAAAAAATGCCACCAGGAGGCTAGCAGGTCCCTATAGGACACTGCCTGGTACCTGGCCTCCCGGGGATCCTGCATGTGTGTGCAGCCCTTCTCCCCCCTCCCTCTCCCTCCCGTTCTACTATCCCTCCCCCTAGCGAAAATCCCCCTTAATATTGTGCTCCCCATGTCCCCAGCCCCAACCGCATGTTTTTTTTTTTTTAAAAAGCTCCCCAAACTCTTACTTACCTCTCCGCTTTCCTCCGCTGCACTGACTGACCGGCACCGCGTCGTGATTGGCTGAGCGGCAGCCAATCACGGACGCGGCTGCCGGTCAGTCAGTGCGGCGGAGGATCGAGGGGAGGTAAGTAAGAGTTTGGGGGGCTTTTTAAAAAAACTAAAGAAGCGGTTGGGGCTGGGGGACATGGGGGAGCATGATATTAATTTTTTATTTTGTGGGTGGACATAGCCTTTAATCTAGGAGAAAGTTTTAGGAAAGGGGAAACTGACCCTATTGCCATTATTTTGATTTTTTTTTATATAGATTTATGCAAATTGGGTCAATGGAAACATAATTTAAGCTGACAGTGAAGTTTCATTTTGACTCGAGGATATTTATCTAGTGATTGTTTTTGTTTTTAAGATATCCAAGAAAGCTGTTAATAGTTACACTAAAAGGAATTGGATGGCCATTTTGGCATTTACTGCAAACTGTAGAGAAAGAGGAATCTTGATACTGACACCTGCAGAATATAAATTTGTTTGTGTTTGTAATGCAAAGCATCGATAAACCTTAAATCACCAGAAATGTTATTAATAACAACACTAAATCATTAATTGAAAATGGATGAAACTGCATTGTAAGAGCTAGATATTATATTTGGTATAAATAGCAATTCTAGTAAAGATTTTGAGAACTCTTTACATATGTGACGACCATTAGTAAACCTTGGTCGGACTGGCCCACATTGTTACAGGGGAATCCCCTGGTGGGCCCACAGCCCATTCACCCAAGAAAAACAGAGAAAACTGCTAAAATTTAAATACAGAGCCAAAAGGACAGTAAGAAATGTATTTCAATAAACAAAAAGAGAAAGGAGGAGTAAAAATGAGTGATAATGGAGATACAGTATAAAATGTTAGATGGGCCCCTAAACTCTTCTGGTCTCCAATTTCCTGGATGGCCCCAACACTCCAGTCTGACACTGTTTATGGTATCTTCCTTTACAGCAGTGCATGTTGTTTTTTTTTATCTATGCATTCATTCTGAATTACATTTAGAATATACGGTAGGATCTGGGCCCTAGGATCTGGTCCTAAGACATTTCCTTTAATTACAGTAGTGGTATAAAATCCGGCATCTCACCTCTCCCTGAAGTTCAGGGAGTCTACCTGATTTTAATGGCAGATCCCTGACTCCCTGATTTAATATACAATCTCCCTGAAATGTGTTGTTTTGAATTTGAGTGAGGGAGCACAATGATGTCAGAGTCTTTTAGCGCTTATTAAGTGACAAAAACACTTAATAGTGACATGACTTGTTGTATGCATGTGTGTCTGACTTTTCATGAGTGTGTGTCTGTTGAGATGCATGTTTTGTATGCAAGAGTGTATGCATGGATTACATGTTAATCTTGGGGTGGGGCTTTAGATGGTGGGTATCCTCCCTGAAATGTGTGGGTACCTTCCCTGAAATGAGTTTTGGCAGGGTGGAATGTCTGTAAAACAACGTTTCATTATATCTCCTACCTTCAATAGTCCAACGTGGTTTGGTTGCAGTGAAATTTTAACTATTAAATATAAGTTCAATTTTACTTGCTGCCTAAGTAAGGTAATGCAATTTCATTTTAATGAGTACCTGAAAAGTAGATTGCCATATGTTTTTAATATTGTTTTCTATCAATTCTTCGATTTTTCTGCTCCTTCAGTTCTAGATTTTAATAAGAATTAAGGTTGCCAGTTACTATCGCCTTATGCAGGTACCCCACCCCTCCTGGAAGATGTCTGCTTTTAGTGGTTTTAATCCAATTTTAAAGAGAAAAAACATGTCCATTTTCTGTATGAAAAATGCCATACTGATATGATATGGTTTTCCATTCTAAATACAGTTTGGTTTGGTAGACTGTTATAAAACCTTTACTGTGCTGTTTGTGGTACATGACAGTGGGACAAGGGCATTAGCAGAATTCATACTGACTTATTGACCCCAGACAGCTGTTGGAGGTCAGAGGTTCCCAATTGCCTGACCTCTACTTCATCAATATATGTCACTTAAGACTACCTGCAAAAATAGAAATAAGAAACAGAGTTCTGGGTAATTTCCATGTTTTCATGGTAGCCCTTACAGAATGTTTATGCTAATAAAAGGTTTTTACAGCATTCTACGAGCTAAACGCAAAACCAAAAAGCCAACCACAGATTGGTTTCATCTTTATTGAGCCATCATCGGTGTAGTGCATGCCTCTGGTTTTGCAGTGTGAAGCGCCTATAAACCGATGTCACCAATAAATTAAATAGGATAGGGAGAGAATTAAGCTTTGCAGCTCCTCGTTAGCATAATATAAATAGAAAGCCAATATGCTGTCACTGCATGGTTTATTCATATGTATCTTCCTTAAAATATCCTTTTCAAACTTATTATTGGTTTGGAAGATTTTTTTTTACACACAGTGACCTTGATATATTAACATGTTTTAATTATAAATGAGAACTAAACCTAAAATGTTAATATGCCTGAATGTATTTTAGGAGTCCATGCCTCAGAATTCTTGTATGCTTAACCACCTAACTAATGAGTTATGTCTCCCCAAATCATGTCAATCAATGAACAAGCACAATGGTCAGATAGGCATTTCAGTTACATTGGCCAACTTCCTAAACAAACCTGCATGTTACTCCTTGCACGTTGATGCAGATGCACTGGGCTACGTTCTGACAAACGTCTTTCCTCCCTGTTTGTAGGCATTTTCCTTGCAGTTCCAGATGTATTGCTGTCAGGGAGACACTGCACGCAGTGTTCTGGTTTACAGTCATTTTTCTAGCGGCTTCCGATAGGAGAAGTAAGATGCTCATCTGAACATAGCCTAAGGTTACAGTTTTCTGTCCAAAGGATTAAGCTGATCTTGAAAGCTCAGAATTTTATCTAATAAAATATATAATGAACAGAACCTGCTTTTTTTTTCAAAAGGAATGACAAATTTCATGTCATGTAACTTTAAAATGTAGTGGAAGCAAAGTAAAACCTCCAAAATGGAAATACACACAGTAGAACTACACAAAATAGCTATAATTAAATTTACTTTGTTACCGTCTACCACTGGGAAATGTGATCATTTACTGGGGTTGAAAGGATTTGAGAACAGCTAGTTAACTATCCCTTTACCGCTGTAGCATCATAGATGCTTTATTTCAGATGACTCGGCATCCAATTCACTATTTAAAAGGGCCATAGTAGACTTCGCTGATGTACCTTTTTTCTGTTTATCCTGTACAAAGCAAGTATGCAAAGCTTTACAAATGTTCCACTGTCTTGTTTTTTTGTTTTTTTTTGCACAGTGGCTATTCTTTTCCCTGTATGCCACATAGAGATTTCAAAAGAATGTGCTGGAATTCTGTGAATCCTGATGACTGTTCCTCTCTGCAGGAAACAACTACAGCTTCCTTTCTATTTGTAAGAGATTGAAGCAATAAATAGTTTTTGTACTAAAAAAATAAGTCTGTGATATTATATTTATGTGCCATATGGCATGGCAACTTGCACATATTCAGACTCATTTATTGAAAGCCTCAACACACAAATACCTAAAAGTTGCGGTATAAATTATTTAACAAACATTAAAGGACAACTGTACTCCCCAAATCCACGCTCCCTTGTTGGAAAGTATCCAGGATGAGGACCTAAACTGCACTGTCCTCACCCCTGGGTTCACTTTCTAACTCTAGTTTTACTCACCTGAAGTTCCCTTCTGTGCTCCGCTCCTGGAGTCAGTCAGCCAATGAGGAGACCGGCTCTTTCAGAGCGTAACGCGAACCCACAAGTGGGAGTATAATTGCCCTTTAATGTGACATTAAGAAGGGATATGCAGTGACTGAGGGGATTCTGCAAAGTCACCTGCTCAGTTGCTGTAAGTTGGTTTAATCATTTTCTACCTTGCCAAATTAAAATCTGTTACCTAGAGACAGATATTGCTATTTTTCTAACTTAATTGATTAATCAGAATGAATGGCCTTCTTGGGTCAGTTTTCACTTACAACCGTTTCCCATTGTTACTTTTACAGTAGAAGGCGTTCATTTTTATGGAGTGGTAAATAGTTTGTGCAGATACCGGTATACAGATTTACTTTTGTATCAATGCAACTTCGGCAATCCTTCCTAGTAAGAATACATCAGTAGGAATGGTAACTGTATATCTTGATTTTTTTTTTTACAAGGCTGTGGCTCTGATCATTTATTAATGTATTCTCTTATCCTATTCAGACATTATTATCTGCATAAGTGACGTTATTTATTTGCATCAATATATCTAATAAGAACAGTTTAAAACCTTTTTTTCCCATTTAAAAAGTGATGGTTACATATTTCAGAGACTTTATACAGTTCTCCGTTATAAGTGCATCTGGTGCTGGAAAACTTTCTTCCTCCCTCTTTAGGCAGGTTGGTGCCCAATCTTTTTACGATACTTTGCCTGGGGACCTCTCTTCCTACTCGGTCCTGCATTTAATCTGATTGATGTGTGTCTCTTCTTCTGGAGTGCAAACACACAAATAATTACAGATTCTAACTGAATTGCTGAACACTACCTTTTTGTGTAGTTTTTATTATGCAGCAATCCACAGGGCTATGTATCCATTCATTATGTAAAGCTGCCATTATTTTATTTAAATTTCTTGTTAGTGCTTTCTGTAAAAAGACCTGTTTCACAATAAAAAGTTTGTTTCATACACATCATGCTTGTAAATAACATCTGTGTCTGCATTGAGAAATGTGTTAAAAAAAGATAAATTGGTTATTGCTGGAACGTCATCCAGAATGGCAGGTTATGCCTTGTTGGAGCCTAGGAGGAGTCTGTTCTCTTTAAATAACCGAGTCAAGAAAGTGACCTTTATTCACACAATTTGACCGGCCGCTATCTTTAGTGATTTGCCAGGTGGGTGCACATAAATAGCTCTTTTTTTTAAGATATGAGTGAGACTTTAGTGGCTGACACTGTAGTATTACTTTTTCCTGTACAAGAATGTTAAGGCTGGCATGCATTGGATTTTTGTTTTCCAACAGGTCCAATTGAACCAACAAAGGAAACAGAGTAGCTTGTTTGGAGCAGGCCTCCTCAACGGACATCAATCAGGAGATGTAAGATCAGCGGCTGTACATAAAACTTCGCTCTTAATAATAAAAGTTAAAAAACATCTATGATGAATTTATCTGGCCCATATACACATACAATCAGATTGCCAATTGCCTGATGCGTTTCGTGCTCTACGGACACTTCATCAGAGGATCAGCCCAAAAAACTGACTATATGCTTCCTGTTCAGTAGATAACCCAGAAATATCAGGCAGTCTTTTGAACGAAATCTGATTGGACCTGCTATCATCAGCTGCCACATCAAAGGCCAACAGCTACAGCCAACCATCGTATTTGTGTAAAGCTCCCAATGCCCATTGTTCTGCTGTATAAATTAATGGCACACAGATGTGAGCCACCACACTTGTAAGATTCCAAGTGAAGCGGAAGTGATTAGGCGTTCATTGGCTGTTAGTGGCCATACATGTGTACTGGCTTAAATCTGGTCACTGTGATAGAGCTAAGGCTGATCCCATGCAGACAGATCTGGCATCAGAATTTTTAGTGCACTGTACTAGGTAAATTTCTGTTGCACACACCCAATGCAGGGCTCTAAATTAATAGCTAACGGGTTCCCAGAACAATGAGGCTTTGAGTCCTGTACCCCCATCCCCTTCCTCAGATGCTGGCCCTCTATGCAGAAGAGGCATTCATGGTGCATAAGCTCAGATGGAAAAACTTTATTTCACTTGTGTGCCTTTTGAGTGTAGGGCATCAGTTGTTTCCCCTTTCTTACCACTGGAGCTGTTGTGTGACCCTGGTGAATAAAGCTTTGTACAGACATCCAATTTTATTCACGACCTGCGGACCCCGAGTGCAACAAACATCTGTTTCGCCTGATAATCACTCGTGTGTATGTGCTCGGTCAGGGGTCATTCGTTAATCTGCCATGACGGATTGTTGAATGACCCCCGACCAAACGCATACACACGTGTGATCATCAGAAACTGAAATAGCTGTTCACTGCGGGTATCCTTCATGGTCGCGGGCACGTCTGTAGGAAGCTTAAGTGTCCTTTTTGTGGTATATTCTATGCTTTGCCAAATAATTTTCTTTAGCAGACCTTACCATTCTTCTTGCTGTGTAAATCCCCATGCACCTTGACTTGGGGTGTTGAATCCAAAATTTGGAACAGGTGTTTTTTTTTTGTACAATTCTCTTCATTTATGTTTTCTTTCTCCAATCTTGTCATCTTCAGACAATGGTAACATGGTGTCTGGTTTTACTAAGTTAAACCCACAGAGTTAAAACCCATATGCAGTTAATGGTATTATGTTTTGCTTCCTCATAAAAACATTTACAGATCCAGGATACTGTAACCACAATTGTTTCAGTGGGTCAAGCCTTTAATAAACCTTGTTAAAGCATTGCTGCACTTTCTGTATTTCTATGACATGGGGAATATTATGGACTTTCATTGCAGACTCATAAATCGTTTTGGTGGAAAACATGTGGTTTGAATGAAGAGTTTCGTACTGGTCGGCACTTCCAAACACTTCCAAATAGTGTTGTCTGCAAGTGAACAAACTACTTCAATGTCTTGACTATCAACTGACTCTTTGTTCTCTCAGTGATGTTTAGCACCATGTTAACATTGGATGCGTTTAAGAAGTGAAGCTGACAGGAGCCTCGTAATAATGAAAGCACAAATGTAATGATACAGAGAGCATGGCCAGATACTTCATATTTCGGTGTTTTTAATCAAAATAGATTTATTTAAACTTGGGACTATATACCTTGGAGAAACCTTGAATGGTTTATGCCTGATTATCTGATATTCCTTTTTTTTTTTTGAGAGCTTTTGATTAAAAGAAGCCTAGTTTTGTCAAGTCTTGTGGTTGAACCGCTAGCTTTAATCCCTATAGAATGCCAAAATAATAGACAATACCATTATAAAGCTGTGTACACACTTAACGATAAAGGGGAGATAATTCCGATCCGACATATTGCCTCTTTATTGTTAAGGGGCATGTCCACCCCCCAAACTATAATTTAACCCACCACTGGCCCCACTATGTAGTGTGTAAAAATCCTTACCTCACATCCCAGCTCCAAATGGTTCTCCTGTAATCCCCCCCCAAAGTCTCAAAAACTGGCCAGCAGGAGTACTGCAGAGTCCAGAGTCCTCCTCCCTCTCCCTCCTGGTTTTTGTCTCCCTCCCCCTAGCTCCAAACCCTTTTGATATAATGTACTGCTCCCTCCCCCAGCCCCAACCGCATTACTATTATTCACAGAAAGTGCCCCGATCTTTATTTACCATGCCTCTCTCCTTCGCCGGTCTTAACTCCCGGCAGCCACGTCCGCGATTGGCTGCCTCTCAGCCAATCATGGACACGGCTGCCGGACTCGCCCCCTTCGCTGCCGGGGGCAGTGCGGCGAAGGAGAGAGGCATGGTAAGTAAAGATTGGGGCACTTTCTGTGAATAATAGTTATGCTGTTGGGGCTAGGGGAGGGAGCAGTACATTATAACAAAAGTTTGTCAGAAAGGTGGGCATGCCCTTTAAAACCTGTACTGCTGTTCCAAGCGTTCCCGAGGCTGACTTGCGTTCACCGTCGGAACTGCATACAAAATTTTCCTCGCCCACGGTAGGCCCTCTGTAGTAAATTATGAGTTGGCAGTGGCTGTAGGAAATGTTAGTCCCGATCATTCTCCCTATATTTGGGACTGTGTGTAGACTGATATTTAAAAAAAAAAAAAACAGTCTTAAAGATTTTGTCTTAAAGAGCCATTATTGGCCTGGTAGATTGTTTACGGCTGTTGCTCGACACAGTTTTTGTGCGTACTGCCGTTAGTTGTGTCAGTGTCTTGAAGACACAAATAGCCGATAACGTTTTTGTTCATAGCCCTGTGTGAATCCACATGTTTATATCTCCTTGTTCTGCGTGGATGTTTGCAAATTTGGCCAAAAATGGTATAGATCCATAGAATTTTCTTTCCAAAGACAGCATCTCCCACACAATTATTGATTTTGGAGTGACTATGTAAAAACCCAGGTTAATCGGTTATCTTGCATCTAGAGGTTTATTTGATCCTAAGTGTGTGTGTGGTGCCTTCTGCTACATGATCAATAAATCCTCCTGACAGATGGTGTATATTGGGGGTGGGGCACTGCCTCATCTTGTGGAGAGAATCTATCCTCTAAAGAGCCCATAGACAAATAGGCACAAGAAAATCTCCTGAATGTGCTGTTATGGTGTGTTTACTGTCAATATATGAATGTAAGTTGCTCTTTACATTGATAATTTGACTAATCAAATTGCTTGTCACAAGGATATTTAGAAAGCAAGTGATTATAGAAATAAAACACATTTTCTGGGACTGGGAATATGGAGGTTTTATATAAGTAGATTCAGCCAGATGTGATTAAAGCAGGATGTACCTCTGACACTTGTGTGCCCTACTTTCTTGTGAGCACAAAATCATAAAAACCATTTTGATAATCCCCTCCTAATTAAAGGACAACTGTAACAATTAACTTTTTAAAAATGAAAAGTACCTTGTTAAAAAGTGTATCTCCTCTCAAAAAATAAAGTTGGGCCATTTAGATGTATTGAAGAACAGGAGGTAAAGGAGCTGTGTTTTATCTCCCGTTCTTCAATAATTCGATCAGTAGCCAGGAGAGAAGGTAACAAACTTACCCGATCACTCACTCCCCCCGGCGTAATGTCTGAAAGGTCCATACGGACTCTGTCTCCTACACGATGCCCGCATCTGGTCCATTGGACCAGTCATACAACGCGCTGGGGGAGTGAGCAATCGGGTAAGTTCGTTTTGTTAAACAAGCACCAGAAATATACTTGCAAGCTTGCCGGAAGTAGCAAAGAAGAGCCGGACTGGTACCCGCATCTGTGATTGCCATTCACAGACATGAATGCCGGCTATGCAGACAGCCTAGGGAACGAAGGAGCATAAGTATATTTCTGGGGCTTATTTTACAAAACTAACTCATCTTATAACGGTGTCACTCTTTCATTGCGGCGGCTGCGTGGCTAACGCAGAAGTTTAAAGCGGTGTAATAAAAAAAAAAGGCAGTATATCGATTCACCGAGAACCTCTATCGGCATATAGCATCCCTGGCTGTTTGCACCGGGTTGCCAATAGCGGCTCTTGTTGCATCAGGTTGTTTGTGTTTATTTTGAAAGCCTTCTGCCTATAAAAAGGATATTCTGTCTGTTTACATCAGCACATCTTCTTGACATTATTATACTATAATATCACATTCTAGCAGAACACCCTAGCAGTAAAGGGAGACAAATTATCGTAGCGGGGACATATGACATAGAACTCGCACTAAACGGCAAATACAGGACATGGGGCCTATGTTAACTACCATCAGACTGCTCAGTGTCATAGAGCAATGGGCCATTAGTTTAATATCACAAGACAGACAAAGACCCTACAGTTTTATACAAATTACCATAGAATCACCAGCCATCCTATGCAGGATAAAGGGAAAACATGTTATTAAACTGTTATAGTGAGTTAATGTGATTTGGCTACTCATATAAAACCATAGTAAATGTTTGCATCCCGAGACTTTGTCATTCTCAGCCAAAGGTTACAAAACCACCGTAAATGCATTAAGTACAATGATTTGTGATAAGCTCTTTTTTCTGATTGACATTCAGAGAGTGTAGTTAAGCATATAAGGCAGAACAGGCAGGATAAATGGAATCCTATCCTTAAACTAAGAACCATTTACCGTATATACTCGAGTATAGTCGATCCAAGTATAAGTCGAGGTACCTATTTTTACATGAAAAATCTGTAAAAACTGATTGACTCGAGTATAAGTCGAGGGTAGAAATTATCACCACTACTGCCTTCTGATTCTGTGTTGTTTTTAGGCTTTAGTTGCCCTTTAAATGGACAGCAGAATTCCCATACATGAATCCCATACAGTAATAGCCAAATCCAGTACCAGTTACCTCCAATTCTTTGGCACTCCAGATGTTTGGAAACTACAACTCCCAGCATGCTTTGTTGCTGGGAGTTTCAGTTTCTAAACATGTGGAGTGGCAAGGTTCAGTAAACTTTTAATTAAGCTTACCATCATTTACAATTCTCCTGAACCCCATATAGTAAAGGGCCCTCTGAACCCCATATAATAAAGGGAACTCTGACCCCCATATAGTAAAGGATTCTCTGACCCCCAATAGTTAAAAATGTCACCTGAGAGTTGTAGTTTCAAGCTGTCCTTTGCACTGTACTAGCAGCTGTACAGATTTACAGCATCCACTGTCAGTGCTGAGTGAGTCCAGCAGCCAGAATACAGGAAGCAGGAAGTGTAAAGGCAGATCAGCTCCTGTAACATTCTATGCAGGTTAACACAGCGCCACCTACTGGTTACTATCTGTAATTGCAGAATTTGGAGCTAAATTAGGACTTGACTCAAGTATAAGTCGAGGTTAGGTTTTCAGGCTAATTTTAAAGCCTGAAAAATTCGACTTATACTCGAGTATATACGGTAGCTAAATTCCATTGCTCAAAATTCAATACTACCCCATAGCAGGTCAAAAGTAACAATTGTCAGGATGTACTCTTCTCTATGATCATTCAAAAATAGGTTACCGTAAGACAAGTATTTAAATCCTACATGTCGGGTATCTGCCTGCAACAACAAATGCTATTTACCAGTTTATTGTATGCATTTGTTACCAATATGTAAAGGGTATCTCCACTGAAAAATCATACACATTGCTAAAAGAGCTGTGTCTTAACTAATGTTCTTCAATTAATCCAACAGGAGCCTTCAGGTAAACCCTTTAACTTTAAGCTTACCTGCGATCACGATCTTCCACTTCTTCATGTGATAGGTGCTGACTATAGCCGTTCACCCATATATTGTTAATATTATTAAAGGGGAGATGTCGTTTAATAATTATTTAATTTATGTTAGTTATCTGCCTCCTCCCTCTGCTTAATGAGCTTTTTATAAGCTTGAGCATGTGCAGAAGAGACGGCAGGGTAAACAGCAGTCAGTCATTGTCTGATGTCACAGGATTGATTGACTTCATGCAGGGAGGAGCCATTTACCCTGCCAGAATAGAGGCAATAATCAGCCTTCAATATCTGGTTAGTAATACATATAATAAGGTGCTGAGTATATCAGTTGGGGTTGGGGGCAAGTAAATGACAAGTCAGCAGGTTTTTATTTTAAGGGTGGACATGCCCTTTAAACAAATATTGTCAAATTGGCAGAGCAATTTTTTTAAACCTTTACATAATTCTTAATTATTTCACATCTCACTAAAACAATTTTGTAACAAATTAAAGGGCATATACCGTATATACTCGAGTATAAGCCGACTCGAGTATAAGCCGAGGCACCCATTTTTGCCTCAAAAATTAGAAAAGATGATTGACCCGAGTATAAGCCGAGGGTATACAGTAACCCTAATACCTTTCCACTGTAGATGTTTGGAAACTACAACTCCCAGCATGCTTGGTTGCTGGGAGTTGTAGTTTCCAACCACCTATAGTAGAAAGGTATTGGGGGTTACTGTATGGCATACTGTCCCCCACCCTAATCCCTTTCCACTGTAGATGTTTGGAAACTACAACCCCAGCATGCTTGGTTGCTGGGAGTTGTAGTTTCCAACCACCTATAGTAAAAGGTAATGTGGGTGTCTGCATGCATACTGTCCCCCCCAGTCCCCCCAGCCCTCCCCCCAGTCCCCCCCACAGCTCACTTACCCTTACCTGGTCTTCAGTCTTCCTCTCTCTGCAATCCAGAAGCAGCCGCGAGTCCGGCCGGCAGTTCCCATTACTGCTTCGCGGCTGCGGGATGACGTCATCCCGCCAGCGTGCGTGATGACGTCAATCGCGCAGCCGCGAAGCAGTAATGGGAACTGCCGGCCGGACTCGCGGCTGCCTCTGGATTGAAGGTAAGTTCCTTGTGACTCGAGTATAAGCCGAGTCAAGGTTTTTAGGTTAATTTTTAAACCTAAAAACCTCGGCTTATACTCGAGTATATACGGTATACCGAAAAATAGGTTATTTTAAATTGACCATAACTGGAAACTATAATTCTTCCCAACCACCACTGGTGGTGATGGTTGTGATATTTCTTTAGATATCTAATCTAAAACTTCTTAGATTTTCAGCTGTCAATTAAGTTCCTTGCTCTCAAAAACTATCATTCTGTGAGTAGTTTTACTGTAGCTAGAATGGTGACAGAGTTTTGACAGTTGGAATGCTGTGTGCTGGCTTGACAGTTGGTTTGTGGGAAAAAGTCGGGTCAGGTGGAACGGAGTGGTTTAAAGAGGGAGGGGGGATATTGCTCCTAAACAAAATGTGTGCTGGATTGAAGGCATGCAGCAACACACACACCTCAGAGTAAGTGCTACTTACATGTATTCAATTATAGGTTAAGATGAGGCAAAGTCATTTTTTCAGTATAGTGTCCCTTTAAATATAGTCAACATTATGTAACTTTACATTGAATCCTACTAAAATATACTCTAAACTGTTTAAAACACTATCAAGTTTACAAGAGTTCAGTATTTTAGAACGCAAGCGTGCCACAAAAGAGATTTGCATTGCCAAGTTTGCCACAGTGTAAAAACATTTAAAAACTCTATTTATATTGAGAACCTCAGTGTGCCATCTGGTCCTTGTGTCTTTAAGGGAGATAAAACCTGTCAAGCAGATGCGAATGCTAAACTGCTGCTTTTAACATACCTGTGTAACTAGGGGGAGCAAACTGCACTGCATGGATGAGTTATGGAATTGCAACATCTGGATATCTGCTGGTTGGATGTTCCTCTGTTAACCTGTGTACTGTGTGTGTTTAGATTAGGTAGGCAGCTCTTCAGAGGTGGGTGTGAATGGCAAGTATAATTTCCTATTCTGTAAACACAATGCAAATCTGAAAATCACATTTTGGAAGTAAAACATAATTTTTTTGATTTTTACATTTGTTGGTAACACTTGGTTGCATGCTGATTTCCCCCACATATAAAAAGAATAATGGTGTAACTGTTAAATTTAATTTCTGTTTCACTGAAGGGTATTGTATAACAAATGATTCTGAGGCTATAGTTAAAAAATACAGTTCGCTTAAAGGTTTTGCACACATTATGTAAGGTGTCGTAAAGACTGCTGTTTAGTTCACTAACTAAAGTAAATAGGTGCTGACAACCAGTAGCACATCTAGGCAACCCAATACATCGGCATTCTGATATTCTTTAAATGTCCTACATATACACACAGGTTGAAGAGTGCCACCTGCTATAGTAACTTTATTTAAAGGAAAGTCTATGCCTTGTGTGTACAGACAGATAAGAGCCCGAAGTAGAGAAAATCTAACGTCCAGACTGGAGAAGTGATTGTGGCTTCATGATCATAGTATTTATTCTAATGTTTAATGCAGGTTTGGGCAATTAAATTTAACAGTGGGCCGGAGCAATCGGTTCAACTCATTCTTTATTATAGAGATTGCAAAACTGGATTTAATAAAATGATTAATATTAATAATAATTAAATTGTCATTGGATTTTTATTATTTGTTGCAAATTTAATAGAAGGTGTGTAATATTTTAGATCCATTTCATCAAATTCAACTAATCCGTTAATTAATTTGTATAAAATAAACTTTTTTAAAATAAGTCAATTATCCAGCCTGAGACGATCGATTTAATATTAAGATTTTATTGGGTACAGGTCTAGTATTGAGGGGCCAGTCGGGCAGCCAGTGGGCCACATGTGGCCCCTGGCCTTACTTTGCCCAGGTCTGGTTTAATGTTTGGTTGATAAAATCTTAATGATTTTGGTTGCCTTAAGCTTTGGGATTTAAGCATTTTAGTAGAATGTAGTGAGATTTAAAAAGCTATGGCTGGGTATACTCAAGATGTTTTGGGCTGACCAACCGATACAAGGAAATGTCACAATCTGCAGTGTTTTCGTGGCCGGACGATTTGAAAATGCTGGTACATCACGGCCAATTGTACAGTCTCCTATGGACTGAACAATCCGTCACGGCAAACTAATGTCTGTGGCTACTTTTGCTGCATTTATCAGTGATTTTTCCCAGCCGCTTGTGGCATGGTGTTTACTATTTTAAAGGTACAGACATGCAAATTATTGTCTTTGGAACAACATCAGGGCCAACTGGATCACTTCACAATGTCAAACATCTATACATGGCTTTATATTCCCTCTAAGATTTATGTAGTGCTATATATTGTATTGTGAGCTCTTCAGGGGCAGGATCTGATGTTAATGCATTAAATAAAGCTGGGTACACACATTAGCGGATCCAATGGAATGGCCCATTTTGTGTGCTGGTAAAACAATTTTCATTCAGTCGACATAGAGTGGTCGATTTTGGACATAAAAAAATTCAATATAAGAATACTAATCAGGAATGTGTGTAGCCACATACAGATAACCAACAGAATCTGTAAGATTTAACTGAAAACCATTACAGGGTATGTTCATTGCAATAAATACAGTACAATGAAATAATTATAACAATATGGAGGCATTAAAAAGGCATTCCTAAAGGTTTTAAATGACCAGAATCCATTTGATCTGCAAGTGTCTACAAACACATTACCAGGGAAACATATTTGCTGTTTATTGAACCCAGTCAGACTCCATCTAAACACAGCATAATTTAATATCAATGCATAGTAAAAGTGGTTCTCAATCAGTGCTAAGGCCATAAAACCCAACCCAAGTGTGTCCAGGATAATCAAGGAGATGCTTGATAAGCTGGACTCCTGTCTTACCACTTTAAAAGCATTGTGTTAGCAAATTAGGCTATTTCTGGGCTGTAAATTGGGGGGGGGGGGGGCAAAATTAATCTTTTCCTTTTTTGGAAAATGTCTTTTCTGGCTCTCTTAAAATTGATCTCAGTGCCTGTTTATTTTTGTTAAGTTTATTATTATTTTGTGTTTTTAGTTTTTCTCCTTGCGCTAATATATAAAAGGAGGGGTGTTTGCTAGATTTAAAATGACCTTAGCTGGAAGATAATGATTTTCGGGTACAGTAGATTAACTTAAAATTACATTTTAGCATGATTTTGACAATGCTCTTATGAGATGAGATGGTTTGCAGAGGGACTTCATTTTTTATTTATTTTATCTAGTTTGTGAATTAATATTTTATTCTGCAGCTTCTCGGTTTGGAACATTAATTGCTTGTCAACTAAACCTAGCGGACAAGTTGTGGATTTAATGACAGGCACAGAAATGAATAATAGAGGGCAAGATAGGTAATTTAAAATAATAACATTGATAAAAATATAACTTTATAATTAATCTGTTTCCAAAGCTACCATGTTTGTGAGGGGGAAACAAATGACGCACAGATGTTAAGTTTCTTAGTTTATATTAATTTAAAAGAGAATGGAGAAAGCACATTGAATCATTTCAAGACCCTCAATTGGCAAGTGAAAAATCTCTGCCCAATAGGGGGCAGTGGTGAAGGATCAGTAGCCTAAATTGAGTGGTACAAAGTATGCCTTGATCATATCTGATCAACAAGACTTGATGTTTAGTTCTTGAAAAAGGTTTCGCTAGTCATCTGACTGGCTTTCTCAGATTTCTGCTAAAATCTGCTAAAAATTTGCAAAGTTTATATAATGGGCAATTGTACAAAATGCTTGGGTAGTCATCAATCGCTTGTATGATCAGTCATACCTAGTTACTGTATATAGGTGAAAGAGGAAGACACTTCTAGATTGTTTAAACAACTTAATTAAAGCAGCATAAAAACACGACACACAGCCAGACTCATCTGACCCGTTTTGGCATCTGCCCTGAACAGACCCCGTCTGTATCTGGTTACCCATTATCCCTCATGTATCCATCGCCGACAGGGATGTTGCTTTTTGATATATGCTCATATATTGTATTCTACTGTTTAATGTGCATTTTTTTTGCTACTTTTAGGTCTTGAATATGGCAAAATGAAGCTGAGCCGATCTGGTACCCTCCAAATGCAAGAAAAGTACACTAATGGTTGTAAGTAAATTTGGGATTTTACCATAGACCATAAACTTAATCCTTTTAAACATTTTTGAAATGGCCAAATGTCTAAGAACCTCCAGCATGTAATAACCCATTCAGTGGTAAAATCATGAAAATTTAATGGGCAAGTGGGCAATGGGCAAGTCCAGCCTCAAAATAAAAAATGATATTCATATTCAGCTCATATGCTCACACAGCAGCAGGAGATGCTGCTTTGGTAGTGGCTGCCAGGCATTGTTGAAGTGAGAGACTAGTGTTCGCTACCCCGAAGTAGCATAAGGAAGAGTGAGAGAGCTGCATCAAGAGATCGAGTCTCCTTTGTCGGATGAAAAGGAAAGTATAATGAAAACTAGATTGGGGGGACGGTGGTTGCTGGATATGAATCAATTTCTTTTTTAATTGTGAGGCTGGAGGGTACCCTTAAATAAAATTGACTTGGGTTTACAGAACTTACCCACACAAGCACCTAAATATAAAGGTGCCCATGCTCTGCTTCTTACCTGCAGATGTTCCCGCAACTTTTCAAACAACCGCTCTGCCAGATAACTTTATGACCAATGTTACAGCCGTACCATCAAACGTAAAGTGTTAACTGGCCCCAGGAACATCGCAGGTAAGAACTGCTGATTAGTTAGATGTTAAATGAATGTGTAATAGCTAGTATATGGCCAACTTTAGTCGTGCCACATGCATGAAAGGTTGCTGCCTCTTCAAGCTCTTTTAGGAGCTCATGAAAGCACAGAAAGTCATTGGCCACGATATTACCACAACAGCTGTGACTGGCAGCTGCTATCTGGAAGGACTGGAAAGAAAACTATAGCCTGTGGAGATTGGGGGGAATATCTGTCTTCAGGAACATTAGCGAGAGAGGTAAGTATTGCAGTGTAGTTCATGTCTGCATTAGGTGGGATATTGACTTCGCTAAAGTGGCACTAAAGTTGAAGTATTCTAGATTATAATGTATCTGTGTATTCGGGTAAAAAAAAAATTTTTTCTTAAAGTATTACTTTTAACATTCCTTCTCTTCTTAAAGTTCTTAAAGGAGCACTGCTCATACATACTTCTATTGGTCTTGTGCTCATTTTGGTTTCTGGTGTGCAGAGTTCTAGCTGCTACATAATAGCTCAGTAACTTAAGCAAGAGAGAGAGCCTTTGTTAGCATTGTCTTCCCCTCCCACCGCCTGCTGATTTCCATTCATGCTAAATTGTATGCACGGCAAAGTGCCATGTTGTACTGGGATTGCCATGGCGTTTTACCTTGTATTTTCCAAGTGTATTGCATGGCTTTTCATTTTTATTCTGTTTTAGTCCTATAATTTCTCTCTGTTACCGTTTCTTCTGGTTAGTTCAATGTCAAATTATACATTTAGCAAAAGCCAATTTATTTTTAGATTACAGATTACACGTTTAATGTATTCTCATTTGTGGGATGTTCCCTGTACATTATTTGTTTTTATATAATATCGGTATAAGGATCTGACTCTTCTTTATGATTAGGATTGCAATATTTATCCAGAGAAAGTATGTGGTCTTAGTTTTGTGGGCTTGAAGACTAGGTTCAAGCCCACAACTAGGTTTATTAGGATGTGTGCTGGAGAAATTTATTACGTCTACTGGTCTTCAATATTCTCCTCATGCAACCAAAGTTCTCTTAAATATCTGTTGTGTGCACACATGCAAATTATCTATGTGCATACAAATGAAATGTTGTGAGCTACACGCACAGCGCTTATATTCTTACCAGGTTTTTATGCGTGTGCCACTGTGTACAGACCTGCCTGGTTTTGAGTGCACATCTTAGAGGGAACACTGAATGCAAACATTAAAATGACATTAAACAATTACAAATAGATTCCAGTCTAAACGTTTTTTACCATTCTACAATTTTATAGAAGATTGTATAATCTAAAAAGCTCTGGTGTAAATAAAAATATTTTCTTACAAATATAAATATTTTATTTGAATGAAAGTTGCTTTGCTTTAAAGGGCATATCTGTTTAATCATATATCAAATTTTCCCCACTACTGGCCCCACTGAGTGTCAGGGGCGTACCTGAAGTGGCCCCCCGTGAGTTTGGGGGCCGGGCCCCTGACTCCCTCCTCCCTCCGCAGACTGCAAGATCTGTGTGGCGAAGTGCAGGTTTTAATCAGTTGATCGCGCATATGAATGAAACATACGCGTAATCAGCTATTTAAAACTGGACCCGAACTTCCGGAACTGAACCGGAAGTTCGGGTCCGGTCTTTTAAACAACTGATTGTGCGTATGTTTCATTCATCTGCACGATCAACTGTTTTTAAAACCTGCATGTCACCGCACAGATTAGGGGCTTGTGGCGGGCCCTACTACCGTCCGGGCCCCGTGGCGGGGGGCGGTAGTTACGCCACTGCTGAGTGTTAAAAAAAAAAAAATCCATACCTTCTCTACTCCAAATGGTTCTTCTGCAATGTCTGTCCAAAGTCCCAGAAAGTTAAGACCAGGAGCCTGTCTGTGAGTGAAAATGTTTCCGCCTCTTACCTTACCTTATCTGAGAGGTTTTTGGATTGTACAGTGAAGGCACCCCTCCAGATCCCTCTTTGCTGCCTGGTGCCCTACATATAAAACATTTTTCTGTAGTGTAGGGGACCCTAGCCCACCCCCAACTGCCATGTTTGTTTGCTAAAAAAATAATCAGTAATGTACTTGCAAAGCTTCATTCACCCAACATTCTGCACTGTCGGCAGCCACATCTTTGATTGGCTGCTTCTCAGCCAACCACGGATGCAGCTGCCGGTCCAGCCCCCTGCTTGCAATTTCCTGAAAGCAGAAGGCCGAGTCTGAATGCCGGGGGAACAAAGCTCTGTAAGTACCTTTCTGATTATTTTTTTTTGCAAACAAACATGGCGGTTGGGGTGGGATAGGGTCACCTACACTACAAAAAAAAAAAAAGTTTGTCTGGAAGGTGGAGATACCCTTTAATGACAGTTAGTGTTCAGTTTATAGCTTATGTGGGTTGCTATTGTTTTGAACTTGGTACCATTTGGTGTGTAAATATAATGTGTACATGCCACTGCGGTTCCCAAAACATGTCAGAGGCATGTTGTAGTATTAGCCTGGTAATTAGAAACCATCAGCTAGATTTAATAAAAATTTTTATTGTTGGCTAATTTTGCCACAACCAAACAGATGTTGTTTAACATTTGAAAGTTAAAATGTGATTGGTTGGGGCAGAATTAGCACCATTTTTAATGATACGAACTGTTATTGAATCTCCCTGTGTCGTGAACCCATTCTGTCCTGTCCTTCTTGCATATGTATTGCTATTCAAAAATATTTACTTCCCCTTTAAGTTATAAGATAATTTCCTGTTTTGTTATTTCTGTTACTTTCCAAATTTGCCAGAATGGCAAGAAGAATAGGGAAAAATAAAGTAATTAAAATGTATATTTTGGCTATAAGGAGTCAAAAACTACCTAATGTTTAATGAAGGTTATTTGCAGGTTTGATTAGAATACTCGTAAACTACAAGAATCAAAAGGGTAATTATAAGGTGAATTTCCTATTTGATAGCAATAGAACAGCCTGGTGGTGACCATATACACAGCAATGTGATTGGCCGATGCAGAGTATTGTCTGATTTTCCCTCAATGTATGGTGCCTGTCAATGAAATAGGGCTGATCGATTTGCCCCAATTTCGTTATCAAGATGGGCGAAATTTTCAGACAATCAATATAAATCGGGTTAACATTAAAATTGTTGACCCAAACTTTAAAATGTCTAGAGTTTCATTGCAGAAAAATCTTAATAACCTATAATGCAATAGTAAATACATCCCCCCTTATAAGTAGTCATGGATAAATAACTTTATTGAGGTGCTAATTTACTAAACCATGTCTGTAACATCTTTACAATAGTAAAAATACTTCTGGCAGACCACAGTTAGTACTATAATCAGCCATACCAATGGCCGATATTTCACCCATTGGATCCGACAGGACAAATATTGGCATGGTTTGGGGTCCGGAGCATACTGTCCACAATGCCGACAAACTGCCTTACCTCACATCCCAGCTCCAAATGGTTCTCCTGTAGTCCCCCCCAAAGCCCCAAAAAACTGGCAGCAGGAGTACTGCAGAGTCCATATAGGACTCTGCCTCCTGTCTCCCCTCTTGGAGAAGTTTGGCATGCGTACTGCAGCCATTCTCCCCCCTCCCTCTCCCTCCCGATTTTATCTCCCTCCCCCTAGCTCCAAACTCTTTGGAGATAATGTACTGCTCCCTCCCCCAGCCCAAATTGCATTACTATTATTCACAGATAGTGCCCCGATCTTTACTTACCATGCCTCTCTCCTTCGCCGGTCGGAACTCCCGGCAGCCGTGTCCGTGATTGGCTGCCTCTCGGCCAGTCACGGACGCGGCTGCCGGTCCCCCCCGCTTGCATTGCTGTGCAAGCAGAGGGCCCGGGCAGTGTGGCGAAGGAGAGAGGCATGGTAAGTAAAGATCGGGGCACTTTCTGTGAATAATAATAATGCGGTTGGGGCTGGGGGGGAGCAGTACATTATCTTAAAACTTCATCAGAAGGGTGGACATGCCCTTTAAGGGGGTAAATGTGTTTGACCTTAAAATTCCCTTTGTCTTAATGTCACTTTATTACTTCTTAACTGCACTTAAAGAGGTAGGTAACACTTATAGTAAGTAAGGATGCTTACAGATGTTATCTGCATTGTATGCCATTAAATTTCCCCCCACACCTCGGCTAATTTGTAGTGTTACATAAGAACACAGCAGCACTAGCCTGAAAATCATTCCATCCATAAATATATAGCTACGAAAAGGAACAAACAAACCTGGCTGTATTATGACTAACATCCCAATATCTGATTGAGAGAAATAAGGCAAGTTTCCTTTAGTTCTGGGCACCAATTAGAGAACAGTCAGTTCAATGCATCAGGACCAAACGAGTTGAACTGAACTAATTTGTAAAGGAGGAAGGAGTCAATAATCTTGATTTCCAGACCCAGTGGAGCAATAGTATCTGTAAAGCAATGGTATGCTGTCCATAATGGAGAGTAGCACACATTACTGTCTTCTGGTGGGACTTATTTGTAGAATTTTATTCATTTTGTTCTGTTGCCTGTTTAAATTATAAATGGATATACAGGCAACGTATATCTTTTTGTAGTTTTAATTAGTGTGTTTTCCTGCAGTTTTTCTAATATGAGCATTTAATTCCACCTCTAGCTGTTGGATATTTCATCACAGCAAACCAGATAGTAACCACTAGATTCTGCTTTCTGTGAAGCAGCATTTCTATGCAGAGGTTCTCTAAATGCGCTGAGCTTTTGTACTCTATTGGCAAAGCTCTGAAAAGCTTTGAAAGAAACCCCTATTCACTGTCATTGCTCCCAGAAATTTACACCTGGTAACTAACTGTTTACTATTGATGTTTTTGGAACTAGATTGGCTTCTAATTGGAAAACAGGCTGTCTAACCTTGGTCTACATTGGAGAGTGAATGTTTTTTATTAGTGTATATAATTCACTGTTGGCCTATGAAAAAATGTCTCTTGTACACTGATGTAGCCATAGAGAAACAAACATTGCGTTACTGGCTTCTGGGGAAATTTTGGACCAGTGAGGTTTTTAAAAGAGAAATAAAAAGGTTAAAACAAAGTTGATTTGAGAACAAATGTATTAAGTAGAACTAAAGGCAAAAGATTAAAGAGGACAAAAGCAGCAAGCAAGCATAAAAAAAACACTAATATTTTCTTCTATACAGTCTTGTTTTATTAAAAAAACCTACCCCTACATGTTTCAGAAAGCTGGGAAGCTGACATCTCCAAGCCTAAGCAGTAGCGCCTCTTCTATTGTCTATTATGCTGGTTATACACTCTTATTTTTATGTTGGGTGGTTTGGACCTAACAACAAAGGAAGTTTCTGTGCGTGGAGTGAAAGTGTCCCTTGCTCTTAAGGACCTTGATCTCAAGGACATAGAAAAAGGACATTTAATCATTTGATGGTGTGTGTGAAAGCTTGAAAATAAGGGTTGTTTGTGCTGTGTTCAGGACTGTGTGTGCAGTAAGCAGATTAATCTTTCTTCCAGTTAAAGGGGTGTGCTGGGCTTCTATAGTCTAATATTGCACCTGTTGTAATCACAAACAGGTTGTGAAAGGGTTAATAAATGTTGTTTTTCCCTCTCTTCCTGGCTCTTGCACTAATTGGTGTGGGGGCTGGGGCCTATTAGTTAAATAGGATTCACATTGGTTGGACCTGTGGTTTGGACCTAACAAAAGGAAGTTTCCTGTAAGTGAAAAGAACTAGAGTGGAACGTGTCCCTTGCTCTCAAGGACCTTGAGCTCAAGGACATAGAATAAGAAGGACATTGAAACAAGAAGGGCAATTAAACAAGGTGTGTGTATCACTGTACTGGTGTTGTGTATTAAAAGGGACAGTTTTGTTGGTACCATGCAATGTGCATCCTGCCACATGTATAGGAACCAGGGAACATATGTCTGTGTCAGGTGTGAGTGGGTTGCCCGTTTGGAAGCTGAGGTGGACAGTCTAAGGGGGCAACTTGCAGCATTGCAGGGATTGGCAAATCTGGGGAGTCAGCAGGCACTGGCTGGGGCTAGTATAGAGGTGGGTGGAAGTGGGACAGGAAAGGTTGAGGGGGGAGGTAGTTTTGTTAGGGTTACTAGGGTAAGTGGGGGACGGAAGGGTAGGGTGGCTTCTTCCCAAATTGCCCATCCCAACAGATTTGCCGTCTTAGGTAATGAAGTGGAGGAGGACACCTCGGAATTAGCATGTATGGAGGGGGCTAGTCCCTTGAGCACCCAGGGGGCTGCCATCTCTGATACAAGGGAGGAGGAACTAAGGATCAGGAATGCTAGGCAGGTGGTAGTGGTAGGGTACTCCATTATAAGGAAGGTTGATAGGGTAATCTGCCGCCAAGACCCTACATGCCGAACTGTGTGTTGCCTGCCTGGTGCTAGGGTTCGGCATGTGGTGGATCATGTAGACAGATTAATGGGTGGGGCCGGGTGTGACCCGGCGGTCTTGGTTCACATTGGTGCCAATGACAAAGTTAGAGGAGGAGGTGAGGTCCTTAAACATGATTTCCAAGAGCTAGGGGCCAAGTTAAAAGCAAGGACCTCCAGGGTAGTGTTTTCAGAAACAGAGGGTGGTGTAAGGAAGAAGGGTTTGGGTTTATTGAGAACTGGGCAGACTTTGCTGTCGGCTACATGCTCTTTTGTAGGGATGGGTTGCACCTCACTGATGGCGGTGCAGCTGTGTAGGGGTGAAGATGGCTAGAGGTTGGAGGAGATTTTAAACTAGGTTTTGGGGGGGGGGGTATTAGCAGTCCTCACTGGGAAGATAGCCCAGGAGGAAAGCAGTGTGTAGATAGGCCAGTGGTGGGCGGAAAGGGGGGTGGGGCTAGCATAGGGGATAGGGAGGCATGTGTATTAAAGTGTACAAATAAATTACAGCATCATAATCTAAAATGTATGTTGCAAATGCGAGAAGCCTGGCTGACAAAAAGGGTGAATTGGAAATTATGGACATGAATGAAAAGTATGATGTAATAGGTATAGCAGAAACGTGGCTGAACAGTTCTCACGATGGGCTGTAAATTAGAAGGAATGCCTTGTTAGGCAGGACAGAAAAAAAGGAAAGGGGGAGGAGTATGTGTTGTGTTAAAAAGATTTGAAGCCAAATTTAAAGTGGAGGCAATATGGGTGGAATTAGGCAACAGGAAAGTGGTAATGTCATTGTTGGTGTCTGCTATAAGCCGCCAAATGCTAGCAGAGAGGAGGTGAGTCAACTTCATATGCAGTTGGCAAGGGCTGCAAGTTTGGGGAGTGTGCTCATTATGGGGGACTTTAATACCTGACATTGATTGGTGTAGTGGAACTACCATCACAGAAAAAGGCGATGAGTTCCTGAATTTGCTGCAGGATAATTTTCTCTCACAGGTGGTTGGGGTTCCTACTAGAAAAGGAGCTCTGTTGGATCTGGTTTTATCTAACATTGTGGAGTGCATTATAGATGTAAAGGTAACTGGAGGCTTAGGGAAAAGTGATCGTGAAATAGTGGCATTTGAACTTTGTTATTGAAGGAAAAGTGCGCTGGGTTACAAAGACTTTTAATTTCGGGAAGGCAAATTTTCCCAGGTTAAAAGCAGCACTTCAGAATGTCAATGGGATAAGTATTATCAGGTAAAGGTACTGAACAAAAGTGGACTGTGTTAAGGGGATTTTAAGCCAGTTTACATCTAAATTTTACCCTTGGGAAATGAAAGTTAAAAAAAATAAATCCGCGCCCATGTGGCTGAATTCTGATGTAAAGAGGCAAATGGAAAGGAAGAAAAAGGCATTAAAAACCTTTAAGGCAGAGGGAACGGAAAGGGCCTTTATGGATTAAAAACTGTAACAAGGAGTGTAGAAAGCAATCAAAATAGCTAAAATTAATATGAAGTTAGGATAGCTGAACAAAGCATCACCAGCCTAAAAATATTTTTAAGTATATTAATAGTAAGAAGATGAGGACTGAGAATTTGTCAGCATTAATTAATGGGGATAAGTTAGTTACGGAGGATGGCGATAAAGCAAATGTCTTGAATACTTTTTTCCCCTCTGTATACACTATAGAAGATACAGATATCGTAGAGTATAGTAGCAATAATGGTACAAAAGATTTAAGTGCACTTTGGTTAAAGGCTATGTCCACCCTGAAAATTTTTTTTTTATATATGGTCCCCCCTGGGCTCCCAGCCCCAACCGCTATAATTTTTTTTTAGAAGACCCAAACTCTACTTACCTCCTCGATCCTCCGCCCCGCCCCGGCCCTCTGCTTGCAAGGAAATGCAAGCAGAGGGTCGGGACCGGCAGCCGCATCTGTGATTGGCTGAGCGGCAGCCAATCACAGACGCGGCTGCCGGCAGCTCACTTCGCCGGAGGAAAGAGGAGAGGTAAGTAAGAGTTTGGGGAGCTTTCTAAAAAAAAAAAAATGCGGTTGGGGCTGGGAGACATGGGGAAAGATTACTTAAGGGGTTATGTAGGGGGAGGGATAGTAGAACGGGAGGGAGGGGAGGGAGGGAGAGGGAGGGGAGGGAGGGGGGGGGGAGGGGGGGGAGAAGGGCTGCAGTACGCATGGCAAAATCTACCTGAGGCCAGCTAGCAGGCAGTGTCCTATATGGACTCTGCTAGCCTCCTGGTAGTCATTTTTTGGGACTTTGGGGGGGGACTACAGGAGAACCCTATGGAGCTGGGATGTGAGGTAAGGATTAAACTACACTACATGGTGGGGCCAGTAGTGGGGGGATTATAGTTTTGGGGTGGACATGCCCTTTAAGCGAGGATATGGTACAGAAAGAACTAAATAAGGTTAATATTAATAAATCTCCTGGACCGGATAAAATACATCCTCGGGTACTTGGGGAGCTAAGTTCAGTTGTTTCTTATTTTTGCAGATTCCCTCATGTCAGGTGGTGTGCCTCTGGATTGGAGAAAGGCTGATGTTATTCCAATATTCAAAAAGGGTAGTCGTTCACAGCCATGTAATTACAGGCCTGTAAGTTTAACATCTGTGTAAGGGAAAATCCTTTAATAAGGTTCTAGAGTATGTTTCAAGGACTGACATTATAAGTAGTAACCAGCAAGGAATAAGGAGTTGACTCTGGCATAGCAGTAGATGTAGTTTACTTGGATTTTGCAAAGGCTTTTGATACAGTCGTAGGCAACTAATGTATAAGTTGAGGTCTCTTGGTCTGGGGAGTCACATTTGTACATGGATAGAAAATTGGTTAATGAATACGATGCAGAGAGTAGTTGTAAATGGGGCTTCATCATTATGGACTAAAGTACTAAGTGGGGTGCCACAGGGTTCTGTGTTGGGGCCACTTCTATTTAATCTATTTGTTAATGATTTGGAAGTAGGTATTGTCAGCAAGGTTTCTGTGTTTGCTAACGACACAAAACTTTGTCGGCCATTAAAAACTTCAGAGGATGTGCAGTGGTTGCAGGGGGATCTAGATAGATTGTCACATTGGGCTGCTAAGTGGCAGATGAGATTAATTTTTGATAAATATAAGGTGATGCATTTTGGACTTATACTATAAATGGCTTTGTGTTAAGTGAATCCCTGTTGGAAAGGGATCTTGGAGTTTTGGTGGATAACAAACTCGAAGGTAGCAAGCAGTGCCAGGCGGCAACAGCCAGAGCCAGCATGGTATTGTCTAGTATAAAGAGAGGTATGGATTCAAGGGAGGAAAATGTTATTCTCCCTCTTTACAAAGCATTGGTAAGGCCTCATTTGGAATATGCAGTGCAATTTTGGAATCCTGTGTACAAAATTTTTGAAATGGAAAGGGTTCAGAGAAGTGCAAGTAAATTAATAAGGGGATTGGGGGAGCTTGAATATGAAGAGAGACTGGAAAGTTACAATTATGTACGCTGTAGAAAAATGCGCTTGCATGGGGATAATATTACTGTGTGTAAATACATTAACGGGCCATAAATAAACTATCTGGGGCATTGTTCACTGATAGAACATGTCAGAGGACATCCCTTAAGACTTGAAGAAAAAAGGTTTAGGTTTCAAGTTTGGAAAGGGTTTTTCACTGTGAGAACGGTAAAGCTATGGCTTTTCTGCAAACAAGAAATGTTGCAAGTTACTAGAATTGATACATAAAGTAGAGTTGATCATGGGAAATTTCTGATTGCCTTCCGTGTCAGGAAGGAATTTTTTCCCCCTTCATAAATTTGGAGGTTTTTTTTTGCCTTCCTCTGGATCAACAATTAGGCAGGAAATGAGGATATTGCTAGATGGGTTGGACTGGATGGACGTATGTCTTTATTCAACCTCAAACACTATACTACTATACTATATTACATTAGAATGATTCAATAAACAGACATCGAAACTAATGTCATTAAAATGTATTCTTGCCTCTGTGGTTCTCTCCTTCAGCTGTTCCTCATTCTGGCCCATTCAAATGGGTCAGGTGGTTCTTTGGATGTCGCAGGAATGTCAGGAAGGGATTATGTAGTGTATTGACTGCTTTAACTCTAGTTAAGGGTTGTCCAACCTATGACCCAACAGATGTTTGCAATCTACAACACAACTCCAACATTCCCCGGCTGGAGTAATGCTGGGAATTGCAGTTTGCAAACATCTGAAGTGCTACATCCCTGCTCAAGCCTCCAGTCTGATGGCCCAATTGAAATGACATAACAGGCCATCAGTACTTCACTGTAGTTGGGGTCCAGAGTGTACAATTGCTTCCTTTTCTTCCAAAAACTTTTTTTTTTAATGATCGAAAAAGGGGAGAGAACTGGTGTGGCTTTCATGCAGCAATCTGTATTCCTTTTATGCCAAAATCTTTCAGGAAACACAAACTGATTTATACATGGAAGAGTTTTTCAAACATCCTGTTTAAACCAAATAATCTTTTTTTGGAGCTAGAATGCTGATAAGGTTTTTTTTGTTTGTTTGATTTTTTTTTTTTTTGAAAGATGAGACTGAGACTCATTTCTAGGTGTTAAGAATACTTTATTAATACATATATATGTTGATTATGTGAGGGGAGTCGTTTTTATGCACCCCAGGCCACATATAGTTTAGAGCTACAGTTCCAAGATTTGTTTTGGCACTTTTGTAATTGAAACTCCTTGATAAGCTGTTTCTCCATTATTTTTTGCTGAACGGCATTGTAACAAATCTTATTCTCTTGGCAGAGGCAGACAACTTCATTTCCTTTTAATAACAACAATTGGTAATTATAAAGCATAGATTTTTAGGCTATAGTTGAAATGTACTGTAATTACAATTCGAGCAGTGAGAATTCTTTGAAAAAATAATGGTCCTTTCTGTAGTAGTAAAATGGCTATAGGTAGGAGTAAAAAACGATCAACCAACACAGTCACCCCAGATCTGACTCAATTGGCAGATCCAGAAATATCTATCGCTAGACAGGGCGCTAATCATGGAAATGCCATGAAGGCATTGCAGTCCCTTTTCCTGGTAATTGTCTTATGAATATTTCTGCTAGAAAGTTATCATGGTGCAGTGTCCAGCAAATAAGACATCAGTCTTTCCTAATATACATTACATTTCTTCCTGACTAACAGGAGAGGTTAAGCCAGTAAGGAAACTTAATGCTTACTGAACATCCTCCAAACCAGGCCAATCCATTTTAAGGAAATATTAAGTGTACCCTACTTGTGTGTGTAATATATAGTATTATTTGGATGTCTAGTGGAAACTAGTGGCACTCTGAATTTCACCTCACATTTACTGTAATTACATTTATAGATTTTCCCCTTGTATATTTAACATTAATTCCTGCATGTTTTACATTTATTACATGATTTACATACGTGTTAACAATTAGATCCCATTTGTAATATTGTGGTAGTAAGAACAAGAGAAATGCAGGTGTGGTAAAGCCCAATGTGTTGAAATACACACATCGCTTTTATTACAGGTTACAGTTTCATTTTGTTGATGTGGAGACCAAAAATAACAGAAGAGCACCCTTGGTATTTACCTTTACTCTAAACCCAGTGCTGCTTTATCCATATAATTTCCTTGATATTGCTCATGCTTTTTTTTTCTTGGAATGTTTTTGGTTTTCTTGCAGAAATTTATCAGCCGAGGGATTAAGGAGGTGACATTTGGATCAAACGTAGTGGTTAATATCCTGGTAAAGAGTGAAATATCACATCCCCTGTAGCAGTGTTTCTAAAACTGTGAATTAACAAGCTAGGATTTAAATGGCAAGTGTTCCTTAATATCACACCCAACCAAATACAGTTCCTTTCCCCCCTGATTTTAAAAGGGCAAACTTGAATTTGAAGATACTTTATTAGGTTTACATAATTCTGTTTACATGAGATGTAACGGCAACATTGATCCCAAAGCAAGCACAAAAGGCTGATTAAAGGGCATGTCCACCCCCAAAACTATAATTTCCCCCACTACTGCCCCCCCCCATGTAGTGTAGTTTAATCCTTACCTCACATCCCAGCTCCATAGGGTTCTCCTGTAGTCCCCCCCCAAAGTCCCAATAACTAACCACCAGGAGGATAGCAGAGTCCATATAGGACTTGCCTTCCTATAGGGCCTTCGGGAGAAGTTTGGCATGCGTACTGCAGCCCTTCTCCCCCTCCCTCTCCCTCCCGATTGGATTCCCTCCCCCTAGTGTAAATCCCTTTACATATAATATTCCCCTGTCCCCCCAGCCCAACCGCTCTATTTATTTTATTAGAAAGTGCCCCAACTTTAGTACCTTCCTCTGTACTCCGCCGCCGCAATGAACTCCCGGCAGCCGCGCCCGTGATTTACTGCCGCTCAGCCAATCACAGACGCGACTGCCGGTCCCGCCCCTCTGCTTGCATTTTCTCGCAAGCAGAGGGCCTGGCAGCGCGGCGGAGGAAAGAGGGAAGGTAAGTAAAGTTTGGGGCATTTTCTAATAAAATAAATAGAGCGGTTGGGGCTGGGGGGACAGGGGAATGATATATAAAAAAATTTATTTCAAGAGTGAACATACCCTTTAAGAAAGACACAAATTGTTAGAGATTTTAGCTTCATGTCTTTCCTGAACTATATCCTACGGAAGTGTGTGGGCTGGTTTTTAAAGTTGTGTGTTTTTGTGTTTTTTTTCCTGTGTTAGTGCTTTCTCATTTTGATTAATGTATTTTTTGGATGCGTCTATGACAATAGATCATTGGAAGTGGCACACTTGGGATTACACACTTATGTTCTTAACTTTTTATGTATTTTAATTTTTATATAGCGCTAAATATTGTGCAGCACTGACACTGTACTATTATTTGATCCATTTAAATCAGTCTAATCACTTTATCTTTCACACACACAACCTGCCAGTATGTCTTTATGATTGTTGGGGAAACTGGAGTACCTAGAGGAAACCCATGCAAGCACAGCGAGAACAAACAAACTCTTTGCAGTTGTGTCCAAAGGAGGATTTGAACCCAGGACAGAGCCACCATGTAAACTATATTATATTCAGACTAGAATAATTATAAGCTTTACATTGGATATTGTACTAGAATATGCATGTCATTTATGCAGTGTACATTAACTATATTCATATTTTATTTTTCAAATATATATATTCTTGTAGACACACTTTCCAGGCAAAGTAGTTTTACCCAGCATTTCATTTCAAAAACACTGTAATAGATGGTAATTTCTCTGTTGTGCAATCCTACTTATTGTAATAATACTACTTTTCCCTTCAGGTGCTTTTTAAATTGTTCTTGTGGTTAGGGAGAGGCGAATTAACCCTGGCAAAGTCCTTAAGAGAAGCAGAGCTAAAGAGGTTAGAGTATACTCAAAATATAATAAATGTTTCTGGAAACGCACTCTTTCAAGTTTTAGTTAATTTATTTGTGACATGCTGGCTTACACAACGTTTCGGGGTCCTCCCCCTTCCTGCAGGTTTTGCACCTGAGGAAGGGGGAGGACCCCGAAACGTTGTGTAAACCAGCATGTCACAAATAAATTAACTAAAACTTGAAAGAGTGCGTTTTCCAAGAAACATTTATTGTAAAGGTACATTGCTGCAGGTGGAGAGCAGGATTGGGAAAACAGCACCATCAAATAACGAATATAAACCAAGGAGTGCGGGGAACAACAAAACCATATACTCAAAATATGCCTTATGCAAAATATTTTTTTTCTAAAATAACTATGTAGTCGGAAATAGAAACCCATTTGGTAATACTTAGAATGCACAGATGCTTAAAAAAACAGAAAATGTTGATCTCGCATAGAATGTTTAAATATTTTATGGGACCCACCTCCTATTTCTCTTCCTAAAATTTTTTTCCAAATATCTTTTCAAATTATCAAGCTTTAAACCCAATGTTCTACCGTGGATCACTGCTCTGCACTCTACCACTGCTAACCACTCTGCCTGTGGTTAAAATGTCCATTGATATTTCCAAAATAATGCAGCCTGAGCAGTCTGTTGCATATTGTATCACCCATCGTTACAAATGGCAACGTTTCAGGCATATCTTTGCCCTTTATTAAGCCTCAAACAAGTGACCAAACTCCTAACATTTAAAGGGCATGTCCACCCGCAAAACTACATTTTAACCCACTACTGGCCTTACTACCTTAATCCCTGCTCCAAATGGTTCTCCTGCAATGTCCCTCCAAAGTCCAGAAAACTTACCACCATGAGCCTGGCTAAGTTCCATTCTGTCTCTGCCTCCTTTCTCTCCTCTGGGAGAATTTGCACAAGCTCAGTGTAGCCCTCCTCTCCTCCCTCTCCCACCTGTTTCTCTCTCCCTCCCCCTATCTCCAATCCCCAATTCTGTAGTGTAGGGCTCCCTCTCCCACCCCCAACCACTATAGTTATTTGAAGAAAAACTCTCCTAATCTGCCAATCTGTACATACTTTGCCTCTTTCCTCCGACGTTCAGTACAGCCACAAGCCGCTCAGCCAGTCACGCAGGTGGCTGCCGCTCAGCCAGTCACGCAGGTGGGCTGCGTCAGCTCACGCAGGGTGCCGAACCAGTCACGCAGGTGGCGGCTGCCGCTCAGCCAGTCACGCAGGTGGCTGCCGCTCAGCCAGTCACGCAGGTGGCTGCCGCTCAGCCAGTCACGCAGGTGGCTGCCGCTCAGCCAGTCACGCAGGTGGCTGCCGCTCAGCCAGTCACGCAGTGGCTGACCGCCTCGAGCAAGCACGCAGGTGGCTGCCGCTCAGCCAGTCACGCAGGTGGCTGGACTGGCTGCCGCTCAGCCAGTCACGCACGGGGCTGCCGCTCAGCCCCCCTGCTTGCAGTTTCGTGCAAGCAGAGGGCCCGGACTGAACTTTGGAGGAGAGAGGCAATGTAAGTAATGATTGGGGGAGTTTTGTGCCAAATTACTATAGCGGTTGGGGGAGGGTGCCCTACACTACAGCAAAAGTTGTAGGTACCTCCCCTCACCGTGATTATTCAATTAAACAATTTGGATAATCAAACATCCAATGTGCATCATTTAAAGGTGCATCAGTATTAAAGTGTTATTGTGCACTGGTGCATCAGTTAAGGTTATCAGTTAAAATCTTTTCAAGATTTATACATAATGGTTGTAAGGTCCATTAAAGGGTATCTATAATCTAAAAAAGATGCATAAAGATCCTACCACTTCAAAACTTTTTTATCTGAGCTGCACATTTTAAAAAATCATTTGAAATCACAGCATTTAAAGAGAAAGATCTGTCAGTCCAGAAGCAGACATTATAATGTGTCCCATTTCTGACCTCCTGCTAGCTTCTTTGTCTGTCTGCCAGTACACTGCAACAATTAAGAGAATCAGCAGAGAAGAAAATGCAGGGGGAGATGTGCAGTGTCTATGGTGAGGCTGTTCAGAACTTGTCACAGACACTACAAGAAGGCAGTGTGTAAGGGAGGGTGGGGACAATAAGGTGCACTCACTAAACATTAATAATTTAATGACAAAGCAAGCACAGACAAATATGAGTGGGTTCCACCATTTTACTCCCCTCAAAATGTAGTTTCAGATAATGATTTCTGCTCAGCAGTTTAGTAAATAACTTTCCGTTTAGTGTGGTTCTGATTGCAAGTTTGCTGTGTTAAGAGTCCTCTCTCACCATCCGGATCCATTCTTGCTTGTCATTCTACCTAGCATAAAATCCTTTTACTATATGGTAGATACCCCCTGCCCTCTTTGAAAATACATTTTAAAGAGTTTTATTTGTGATAAAGAACAAATTTAAGTCTAGCAGAACTGAGCATTTTATACACATGAGTTTATATTTTGGCCTGAGCCCAAACATTTTTTGTCAGATCGGTGGAGTAATCCATTGTTTCCAAAATTTGGTTAAAACCAAATTTTGCTGGGGACCTTCAAGAGGAAGGGGGAGGTTTAGCTCTGTGATTTTCAACTTTTTCTGTTTATCTGACAGTCTGATCGGAACTCTTTTTACAAACAACTGAACATTTTCATGGACTTTGGGACAAAAAAAACGCATAAGGATGTGTGTTGGGCATTACTGGTCTAATCTATATAATTGTTGTAGGACTCATTGGGTCCCACAGATTGTGCAGTGCGATCTGTATTGCTAGTCTTTTTATGTCTACATGCTAAAAATTGCAGAAGGAAATTTTTTTAGCAGGTTGACTTAAATTATGATTTATAAACATATGGTCTAAAATATGTTTTACATTTCACCCACACCCTAATTATCAAACAAAATGTACTTGTATTCCTGCTCGGAGCCAAGTAAGAATCTTCATTAAATAAAGAGAACACAAATTATACATATATCCCATATAATAAAACGCTAATCTGCGTCGGTGTGTGTCTCTGTGTGGCATGCAATATTGCTCAGCCTGGTTTCCATAGTACGTGGCTTTATGGCTTTACTGTCAATGGGGGCATCTTATAGTTACGGGTCAGTGGGTGCTGTGCTGTACGTAGTTACAGGTCAGTGGGTGCTGTGCTGGACGTAGTTACAGGTCAGTGGGTGCTGTGCTGGACGTAGTTACAGGTCATTGGGTGCTGTGCTGGACACAGTTACAGGTCAGTGGGTGCTGTGCCGGACACAGTTACAGGTCAGTGTGGGTGCTGTGCCGGACATAGTTACAGGTCAGTGGGTGCTGTGCTGGACTTAGTTACAGTTCAGTGGGTGCTGTGCTGGCCACAGTTACAGGTCAGTGGGTGCTGTGCTGGTCACAGTTACAGGTCAGTGGGTGCTGTGCCGGTCACAGTTACAGGTCAGTGGGTGCTGTGCCGGACAGTTACAGGTCAGTGGGTGCTGTGCCGGTCACAGTTACAGGTCAGTGGGTGCTGTGCTGGACACTTTGGGGGGCATTTTATAATTACAGGTCAGTGTGTGTGTCCGGGAGGGGAGAGCATGTTTAGTGCGTGTCATGGGCCTAGTTAATGTCTAGTGAATGTGTGTTATATCTATGCAGATCTATAACCTTTTTTGTTTTTGAGTAAAGATCACAGGTTAACCTAGAATGGTGGAAGGTAGCGAGGTGGTTTAACATTAGACTTGCAAAGCAGCTTACAATGCTGAAAATGCAAACCAAACCACTTACAAGCCTCAGGTAACAGGAGAACAGTAGGGCTGACCCCTCCTCCTGCCTGTCAGTTTCCAGTGACATCATGCCAGATCTTACTGAAACCTGCGCTAGGGTCAAAGCACAGGTAAAGCAAATATTACTTCCTGAATAGAGGGAGGAGTTGGGGTCTGGATTGTGACAGAGCACTCTGTTGCCTTTCTAGGAGGTTTACATTTACAGCATGAAGTCTGACGGAGAAGAAAGTAAGTCTGGTACGAGTAGTAAAATTTTTAACTCTTTCTTTGCTGATCACACTAGGTTGTGATGGCTGGGGGAGCTACATAGGAAGGTGCTTTTTTTTCTTCTAGGCCTCTCTGTTTATTATTGGTCATATATAAACCACATAGACCTGAAAGTATTAATAAGCTGGGGGGGGGGGGGGTTCAAGGTATGGCTTATAGACTATTTGCTTTTGGTCCCAGGCTTTCTAAGGACACTAGGTACTGGTAATGCGCTCTTAATGTATCTGTTCAGCAAATATAAGCTAATACTTCCTCTTTTCTAGTGTAGCAAAGGAGAACTGCAGATCTGGTGGCAGTTTTTTTTTTTGTTTTTTTTTAGTACAACAGTGGTAGTGGTACATTTAGTGGTTTTTTTTGCAGATCTGTGTGTGGCATGTTAGGACTAATAGTAGTCTATGAACTTTGTTTTACATTTTTACCTTTTTATCTTCTACATTGTTTGCATGGTTTGTCTGTGGTTATCATGTTCCTGTAATGCCAGCAGCCTGTGTATGTATTGCACTTAGTAATTGCCGCGTGTAGCAATGTGTCTTGCTTTGATTTGTACTTCCTACCATGACTGTCTATTATAACTTACTGCACTGTATATTAAATTGATGGTGTTTATCGTGTCAATCCAGCTATGACATTATGGGGCATTTGTTGAATGTGTACTGTGAAGTCTTCACTGTCCATCTGCCTCCTAATGCTGATTATCTCTGAGGTGATATGTACACTTGGTTCTACAGTGCAGTACGGTATGTTAAATCTGTTCTGTTAAAGCTTTATATTCGCATCACCTATTAGGGAAAATTTGCTGCAGCAATCAAATGGCTGTCATTGCTTGAGCTATATGTAATCTATATGTAACATGCAGATGTGTATAACGATGTACAAAGGGTTGTATACACTTTAGAGATGCGGTAAATGAATTTTATCCAGCTAGGCTACTGAACGAAGCTCACTACCTCTGTTGGTTATCTCTTCCTATGTTTACCTTTTTACCTAGTTTAAAGGGCAATTATAGTGAGAAAATTGTTTTTTTTTTAATTCCTTCTAATGTATCCAATAAGTCATCCCATCCACCAGGGTACCTTTAGTTTCTTTAAATTCTAAATAGTCCCCGAGATATAAGCCTTTGAATATGCTGTGATTTGTAGGAGCTGCTACACCTCTGTCACTCAAAGGCACACACCCACACAATCCAAAGCTCCCCTGCAGTACTGTCACACACTCTCTCACCCACACTATATGTTACCAGTGCAACATATAGTCAAATGCTGTAGTGCTAAACACAATCAATAAACCATTAACCCAGCAATATGAGCATAACACACTATAAAACAGCCCCTCCCCCCAAAAAAAATCTTATATACATACAAAACCAGTGACTCAAATGGAACACTAATACAGTATATATAATACAGTAATACAGACTATATACCAAACAAGACATACAGTATATATAATACACTAATACAGTATATATAATATAGTAATACAGACTATATACCAAACAAGACACACAGTGCAATCTATGAAATATATAGACTAAAGCAACTGAAATGTAACAGGACAACAAGCAGTGTCACTGTGTTTGTGAAGGTCTCACTACAAGCTGCTGTTACACTGACTCTCTCTTCAGTGATTATGATCTCAGCTAAGCAGGGGGAGAGATATGAACTTTAGGTAAAAAGTAAATAACAATTAGCAAAGTTAGAGAACAGGCAGAGTTCAGTAACTTACTTGTAAAGAATCTAGCACCACTTGTCCTCCTCTCTCCCCCCTCTGCCCCTCCCTTCAGCTATTGCTACTTTATTCCACACTTTGACTGCTTGCAGGCTAGCTCTGGAAGGGAGGGGTCAACAGGATGTCAGCACTTCATTTAAAGTCCTTTCAACTACAATGCTCGGACTCTGTATACAGCCCGTCACTGCTTGAGGGGAGTAGACAGAGAGGGGAGGGGACTACACAGCTTGGTACAAACTTCTGCCATGTGAAGAAATGAAGCCACACAGAAACATGAAGTAAGGCAGCTTATACTAAGTGATCTATACATTGTATACAGACAAAGTTTTTTTTTCACTATATTTGCCCTTTAAGCAGGCAAGTGCTTAAGGTCACTACTCACTTTAAGGCAACCAGTTGGATAAACATGAACAGGACAAGCTGACACTGGTGGGCCGGGTTCTCTGCATCAAATTAATTTGTGTGACCATTTTGTACATTCATATTAATGACTGTGCATTGCTAGTTGCAGAGCCTTTGCTTTTCTGTGTCCTAATTGAACTGTACTTGGGAACTAGGACCAGCATGTATTGGTAGAAGGATTGTTGTTACATTGCCAGGCCAGGTTTTGAATGTGGGAAAAGCCTAATTGTCTTACCTGGCTGAGTTTACTATAGTGGTGCATGTTCTCAGAAGTTGGGGCCTGTTCAGTAGAGTGGCTGATGATGATCTGGGGTGAGTTAGGCCCTAGGACTGTATATCCAGGAGGAACCTGGACTAGCAGGTAGCAGAGTGCCATTAGGCCCATGGTGTGTGGCCAAGAGTGATGTCAAAGATTTGACTAGGGTTACTGCCGAGTGACCGTGGAGATAACCCAAGGTGAGGGTTTGGCACATATGCAGTGCAAGGTTTTGTTACCATTTTCTCCTTTAAATTGTGAATTGCAAAGATTGTCTGGACTTTATTTTTAGCTAAATAAATATTTTTTCCCTTTTTGTTTAATCCAAAAAGACTTATATGGTGTTTTGTATATCCTTCTGTGCCCTGATTCCTGCTGACTACCAAGCTGATCCCTACACCGTGTAGAGGTTTCTGAAGGGCTGATGGGGTGGTATGGCTGATGGGGTGGTATGTCTGGATGTGAATGCCAGAATCTCATTGACTGTGTATAGCCAGCTTTTGGCTTTTCATGGTTAGACTTTTTTTTACCTTGAACCATGTAAGTATCATTACAGAGATTGAGTGACAGGTTATATCTGAAGTTTTGTGTGGATGTTTAAAACATGAAAGTAAATTTAAAATGTAACCGGGTGGCCCCCAAGATTATCAGTAAATACCAAATTGACACACCAAGCATATTCCACTACTGCTGTAAAACAGGGAATCCTACTAGAATTGGATAAAGAAGCTTTTATTTAAAACATTAGGGTTTTTCTCGTACTGCAGCTAAAAAAATGTTATTGGATATATTGCAGTACCTTTCTGTTGGCTGTATTGACCTAGCAATGCTGGACTTATTTTAGGGTACACAGTCTTATTACAATAATTATCTGAATCTTTAATATTATATATTACCCCTATAATTCTAAGGGCTCGTCCTCACTACCACATTTTTGCCGTTTTTTGTGAAACATTTGTGCTTTGCTGTCCACATGATATTTTATTTATAAACACGGGAAGTAGTCCTCACTGTGCGCTGTGATCTGTTGCGATTTTATAATGCATGAGAGCACCATTTTTGCTCCGCTGTTGTCAAAATCACACTTTAAAGGCTATGTCCACCCTGAAAAATTTTTTTTTATATATGGTCCCCCCTGGGCTCCCAGCCCCAACCGCTATAAATTTTTTTTTAGAAAGCCCCCCAAACTCTACTTACTCCCCTCGATCCTCCGCCGCGCTCCCGGCCCTCTGCTTGCAAGGAAATGCAAGCAGAGGGGCGGGACCGGCAGCCGCGTCTGTGATTGGCTGAGCGGCAGCCAATCACAGACGCGGCTGCCGGCAGCTCACTTCGCCGGAGGAAAGAGGAGAGGTAAGTAAGTTTGGGGAGCTTTCTAAAAAAAAAATATGCGGTTGGGGCTGAGAGACATGGGGGAATAATTACTTAGGGGTTTATGCTAGGGGGAGGGATAGTAGAACGGGAGGGAGAGGGGGGGGGGGGGGGGGGGGGGGGGGGGGGGGAGAAGGGCTGCAGTACGCATGGCAAAAATCTACCTGAGGCCAGCTAGCAGGCAGTGTCCTATATGGACTCTGCTAGCCTCCTGGTAGTCATTTTTTGGGACTTTGGGGGGGGACTACAGGAGAACCCTATGGAGCTGGGATGTGAGGTAGGGATTAAAACTACATCACATGGTGGGGCCAGTAGTTGGGGGGATTATAGTTTTGGGGGTGGACATGCCCTTTAAACGTCTATGGAAGCATTTAGAAAAGAAGACACAATCAACATGACATGCAAATTTCGATTCACCCATAGTCCCCTGCCAAACACAATGTACTCAAATGGGGCCTCCTACAAACTCCAGGGATGCAGAATGAGCTGAATGGCAATAATACATAGTTTGTACGAAGTTTATGCCCTATTCACTCATTTCTTCATATCATACAATCCTACCAGTCAGGCTGGTACCTTTTAAACACAAGGAATACATGTTTGTAATTACATCAAGGCTGATTCCCCCTTTCCTGTATTTTACCATTATACCAAAAACCACCATTTAATTTGTACATTGTATCATTAGGGCATGAGGCTGGGCTTAAATTAGTTTAGAAAATTATAATCTACCCCTCTGTGGATCCCAATAGGGTGAAAATGTAAATAATACGCTTATAATTGGCGTGCTACTACATAGTAGCAAGCAGATTATAACCAGGAACTACGCCAAGAGCCGCAATGCTTTGACCATGTGCAGGGTAAGGGGCATAAAAAATTGTACAGTTCTGCAGGGAGTGACATTCAATTTTTGTGGAGGACTGGGTTTTTTTAATGATGGAAGAGAGTGGGGGTTTTCAAGAGCAAACGAGCAGGAGGGCGGGGCAAATAGTGCAGAGCTATTACAGAAGAATGGGGAAAGGCTACTCATGCTTCAATTAAGGGAAATTATACCAGATAATGTCCCCCTGCTGTAAATTATATGGATATAAGATGTTACCTTGTGCTTTTATATGGTCACAGAGCTCCTCTGTGACTTCTAATATCCTTATAATTTACGTGGGGGGTACATTATCTACTATATAATACATAGACTCGGCATTTCAATGGGGAGGTGCAGTGGCGAGAATCTATATATCAATCACTCAGTGATGTGACTTCTTGATCCCTCCCCATTTCTCTCTCCCTCCCTGTATAGTAATGTAGATAACAAGCCTGTTCTTGTACACTGATGACTGATGAATTCCTGTGTGATAAGGAGCGAGCGACCAAGTTCAATTATGACTCACAGAAATGCGCTCGCTCCTCTCTAACGAACCGCAACCGCATGGGTGAGAGACAAGTTTGTCTTCTTTAGTTTGAGATAGAAACAGCAATTAACTATTTGTATGTACAAAAACAGGCTTGTTATCTACATTACTAATACAGGGAGGGAGAGACCGGGAGAGGGGAGACCGATGCCTGTGCTGGATTTTCTTTTTTTTGACCTTATGTTTATATGGTTATGCTCTTTATATGTTTTCCTCGGGTTCCCTGCCCTCTTCTCGGCCTCGGCCTCGTGTTTTTTTGGTCAGGACCTCCTTGGTGGCGTCTTTTTCTGTGGTGCGTTTTCCCTTCTTCTCCTGGATTGTTGGTTGAGTTTGTTGTCTTCCATTGTTTGTGTTTGCACCGTGGTCATCCGGGATGTCTCTGAGCTTCTTCCTGTTTATGGTCTAAATATAATCAGCTGGGCAGCAGTGTTGACACCTTTTGTGGGGCTTTTATGAAAATGCTCTCTGTCCTGTTCTTATTGTTGGTTTTATGTTTCTAAGTTTATGGACTAAAGAAGATTATTACTGTGAAACGAGACAACAAAGATCTTTTCTGTTACATATAGGAGAGTGGAGCTTATGCTTCACCTTAGTTTTCATCTTATTGGTTTCCACTTACAGTTTGCACTTATCTCCCTTTGGCCTGCAGGGGTGATGGGTGAGCCAGTTTTTTGGTTTACCCACAAATACTGGCTGGTCATTTTCACTTTTGACCCTGCATTTTTTGACTGTTTTATGCTGTCTTGCACCAGGAGATGTACTGAGGTATCCTGACAGTGTGAGCTATTGTGATCAGAATGCATACACAATGAAGTTGACTTAGCAGTAAAGACAAATAGCAGTTATCAAGGTGATCATTGTGTAAGCTGTGGAAAGAATCTTTTTCCTGACTGATTCTTTAATATAGGCCACAAAGTCAGATCTCTTGAAGGAAGAAAGTTTTATTCATAAATTCAATATAGATAGCAAAATACATAACCTGCAAGAAGTATTTCAGAATAAAGTCTCTTATATGATGTTTCTTGCCAAAGTATTTGAAGTCTTGGAGTAGAGATGATGTTGGTTGTCCTTTTCCTCTGGAGATTCTGCTACTGACTTTTGTCCTTCATATGGTGACTTTTTATACCATTTGAACAGTAGTTGATCCTGAAAACCTAACCAATTTAGGAATACCAACTAATTTTAGAGAATGTTCACTACGGTGTTTTTCATCCAATCAAAGTTACTTTCCTAAAATGGTAGTTGACGTCATGATGACCAATTCCACCAGAGGTCCCCAGACAACCATGTTTTTGGTATTCTATGGGTCCTTTGTACCATCTAGTGTGGCTAGTACTAATAACTTCCTTCACATACATTGAATAAATACATCATAATACAATATTTACACATATAAACAACACCTTATATATACTATTTTACACTGAATTATAATATATAAATATTTATATATATATACCTAGCCAAAAGTACAGAGCAAGTTATCCATATTATCTGAATTGTATAGAGATCTTCAGAATAGGTCTAGGAACAGCTGTTCTCCTATTTCACACATACATACACTAAACCTAGGAATGCTATGCCTTGACATTCTTCTGTATATTTTGAGTTGAAGTGTTCTACTTTAGTCTCTAAAGAATGCCATGTCCTTGGAATCTCTCCATGTCCTCTAGCATGTGGGCAAAGATTTAAACTGGTAGAATTAAATTAGATATTACTATAAAAATCCTACAAGCCCCCCTAAATTTCTTTTTTTCTAGAAATTTTATTCACACATCATTCATGGCCCATTCGTTCAAAAGAGAGACAACTTACTAGAACTTAGTCAATTATTTCGATTGACCATCTCTCTCAGAACATTTTCCTTGCTCAATACTTTTTGTAAATTTCTATACATGTATCGTATTCTGCATATTAAAAATACTTGTATACTTATACACATTATGCAATACACCGCAAGAATATAAACGGATGTAATAAACATTTCCAACAGCAGTTCCCCAGATGTTTTTGACCATGCATTAATGATTTTGCAAATTTTTCCACCATGAGGTTCCCGCCATTTCCGAAAATTCATGTTGTATTTTCTTTAATTTTCCCTGTTCAGTTGGAACACTATCTCCGCTTCTTTAATTTGCTTCTCCAATGAGAGCAATAATCCTTGATCTAATTTCAATTGATCAGCCCATAATTTCCATGGGAACTCATTTACTTGGAGACATTAATTTAGAGGTTTCTACATTAACATCTTAGATATAATCCTGGAAATATTAATTCGTGTTTCACTTATATATTTCCTTGGACTATCTTCAATACAATATAACCCTCTATTTAGAGTAGATTTACTGTACATGTAGGAAAATGAGCTTTTACCTCTTCTTTATCTGTCATTACATGAACACACACCTTAGAATCACTTACAGGATTCACAGTTCCCAAGCAGACTTCACATTCCTAATTTGCACTGTACAAGAGTATGATTGTGGAAAAGGAATGGAAAATTTGCTTGATCTGGTGAGGTGCACACATAATTTTATCATTAAAGCAAACATGCAGACAAATCCACTTGCTCTGCTTCTGCTGTTGGATCACTAACTATAAAATCTACATATTGTAATTTGTAATACAGTACTGTGATTTACTGACCGGTAACCTAAAACTGTCATGGAATATACTGTATTTATTTCTTCTCCTGCAATAGGTATTAATGATGTCCCTATACATTCATTAACATCACATCCTATCCACTTATTTACCCATAATCTGTGTGTTAGTGCCATACTGTATTCTTTTGGAAGACTGTTTTGGATTCCCAAGGTGTAATACCTCCTTGTAAAGCTTGTGCTGTTACTTTTAGATCAGTAGAGTATTCTGTTTGAATTTCCATACAAGCTCTTGATACTTGTGCAGAGTTTTCACTTGTAACAATCCCAAAGTGATTTCTTGCAAATGTAACACTGTTGGTCCTAACACTGAAGCTGTTTTAATCACCATGTGATTCAAAACTTCATTCAATGTTCTTTGGACTTGAATACCTCTACTATCCAACAATCCAGCACTTCCAAATCTTTCTGCAAAGAAGTAATCCTTATACTGTTACAGCGGCTCCCACCGTTCTGCTCCTCCCAGAATATTACCAATCAAATCTCTTTTCTGACGGGATGATTAATTTGTATTCCTCCAACCAATAATCCATTCCTTCTCCATTGTGAAAGATATTTTCTACATTTGGAAATCTTGTGGAGATTTTCCAATAAAGGTGTTAAAATGCCACATAACTGTAACAAATTTACCATCCTTCAAATGGGCTTTGAATGGAAATAATTAATTTGAATGGAACAGATGGTTTAAAATTTTTCTTTGTACAAGGGGTTGTCCTAGCATGTGGTACAACTGTCACGTTAGATGTTTTACATATTTGTTCATTTTGTATTAGTATCAACACTGATAAACTCCTTTATCCTCTAGTTGTACATTTTTTACATCATAACACCAAACTTTGATTTATCCATGCTACGTTACCTATAGTACTTCTTTGAATTACCATTATGGTCCGTATGTTACACTTCCCCGAAGTTTTGTTCTTTTGCCCAAGAGATTACTGATCCTGGAGGTAAGGTTAAAGCTGGTTTACATCTCAACCGTATATCTGTCCTTCATGCAATTTTAGGATGTAGGCTCACTTTTACCTCTGGAAAAATAATTTCTTGTGCTACAAATCTCATTTCTATTATTATAGGGTCTAAACCTCTATGTGCCTTTACTTTCCATGTTTTTTCATTGTTTGGACTTAAGTCTTTTGGTTCCACATTTTTCATCCAAACTCTTTTGTATTTTAAATCCAAGGGCTCCAGAGTTCCATGTCTGTTGGTACTCTGTCCTCTAACTTTGGATCACTTTCCATCTGATAAGGTTCATTTCCATTGATGGAAAATATCCAAAAGGCTAAGTCCACAATGTTGCATTCCCATGATCCAGATGTATTTCCTTGGGTATAGGTACCCTTCATCCATTGGTATTTGTTTTTAGGTGCCAACACAATTGTCATATTATATTTTTTTCCATCTGAATATGAAAGTTCAACACATCCTTTATAACTGTCCTTCTTGACTTCCAATAGCTACGTATCCTTGTAATTCTTGTGGCACATTGAATCCATGTTTTGGATGCTTCGCTTGTTGTTTCCCCTAGAAATGGACTGTTTCTTTGTTTTCCTTGATTGATTTGATCCGTCTGTTTGACTATTAAACAAACAAATAATACACAGAAAGATTCCTTCCAGCTCTCGGCCTCTTCCTGTTAAATAAAACAGTCATTATTTTGGTATGTACAACAATTTGCATTGTCCGCATGGACCCACAGAACTTGCTGTCGCGTCTATCATTACCATTATGTCTTTGAACTGCAACATAACCTGCCCCATTGTATCTATTATGTCATATGGACCTTCCCGTTTGCTTCCCATGTCCTATTTTCGAAAAGTTTTAATCATTACTTTAACCCCCTTTTGAAACTTGAAAAGTCTGGTGTTCTGTTTTCTGCATATTGATGCAGCCTGTGGAAGTATACTTCCAAATCTTTTGCAACAGTTTTAAAACCATTCTGATTTGCTATTGCACTTTTTGTGGGGTAGATAAAGATGGTTCTAATGGGAAGGTTAATCTCATTTGTCTTCCAGTCATTAGTTCAAATGGTGTAAATTTTGTTGAGGAAGAGATGTTTCCTCTAATACTTAGTAATACAGCGGGTAGTGCATCTACCCATGTATTTCCTTTACCAATAACATTTTTGTTATTCTGGATTTTAAGGTTCTATTCATTCGTTCCACAATACCTGCCGATTGTGGGTGGTAAGGAACATGAAATCTTGTTGAATGCCCAACAAAGCACATGTGGCCTGCATTACCTGACCTGTAAATGTGTCCCCTATCTATTCCATGATCTGTGGGAAACCCCATCGAGAAACACATGTTCCCATAACACTCTTGCTGTTGTGTAATGACATCATTTTCCGTACTGGAATAGCCCAACCCATTTTGAGAAAATATCCACCACTACTAAAGCATACCTTAAACCATGCTTACCTGAAGGTAATGGACCAATGAAATCAATTTGAAGTGCCGACCATGGACCATCAGCTGGTGCGATATGTTGTATGGGTGGTTTCTGTCCTTTAGGACGAGGGTTGGTTTGAGCACAAATAAGACATGACTTAAGGACATGTTCTACTGTGTTTTTCATATTTTTCCAATAGAATTTTTCTTCTAATACCTTAGTGAGCTTTTGTTGACCTATGTGTCCTACTTTCATGATTAATTTTTGTAAAAGTACTTGAAGATGTTTAGGGACTACAGGACACAGTTTCCCATTTGAGTCATGAAATAACATTCCATTCTCACGAAATAAACGGGAATGCTAGATCAACCTGAGGAATGGCAAGAGATGCATCCTTCGCTTGTTCCTCTGCAAGAAGGAAGCTGTGTGTCTGCTTTCTTTACTGCCAACTAACTTTTCTTCTATGGATAGCACTTCCTCACCATTAATGCGGCCTCTTTTGCTAAAGTATCTGCCATTGTATTTTCCTATGGTTATAGGATCCTCACCTTTTTTATGTGCTGGTACTTTAACAATAGCATGTAGACCTGGAACCTGTTCTACTATAGAAAAATATTAGTTCCAATGTTTCTTTCCTGCATTAAAACCTTATTTGTTGCGTCTACAAACCTCTTCGTTTCCATACCACCAAGTGGTCAGTTAAGGATCTCACAACATATGAAGATCACTATAGATTACCAGCGAGTGTTTATTTTCCTCTTTAGATTTTTCCAGAACACTTTTACAGCTTCAAGTTCTGCCTCTGTGCAGAATATGTCCTGGAAGTTTATGTTTTATGGCTACATTTCTTTCTGGATACCAAAGAGAGTACCAGTGTATAACTCCTTTGGAAAAAAATCTGGAACCATCTACAAACACTGCCTCATCTGCTTCACATGCATCCTCTTTAAAAGAGAGAGAAAATTTGTCTCATCATGTATCATACATTCATGAGGTTGTCCCTCATATTGCATGAGTGTTGTGGAAGTATATATTTTGCTTTATGATCCACCTTAATTCTTTTATCCGACAAAGCTAGTAACCATTGTGAAAATCTTTGATTTGAAACTCCTGGAACGTTTTTTTTTCAAAGTAATTTTAAAGCTGTGTGTGTCGTTGTAAACATATTTCTTTAAAACCCACACTGTGTTCTGAAGCAACACAGCATAATGGACCCCTAGAAGATGTTTATGCACACATCATATCCTTTCTCGACTGGAGTCAAAGTCTTGAGAAATATCCTACTGGCCTCCAATTTTTCCCTTGCAATTGCAAAAGCACAGCTGAAATCGATCTTTCAGATGTGTGCACCGGTAGTCCAAAAGGAGCAACTGATCAATTGTTGCCAGTGTAGGTGCCATTTGAAGATCCTTTTTAAGAATTTCAAATGCTTCCTGTTGTCTGGTCCCCATGACCAAAATAAGAATCATTACCTTTGAGAAGTTCATATAATGGTTTTGCTTTTTCTGCAAATGATTCTATAAATTCTCTAGAAAAATTTACCATCCTAGGAACTTTCGTAACGCCTTGTGGTCTTTAGTACTGGTAAGGTTACAATAGCCTTTATTCTCTCTTGTAAGGGTTTCCTGTAACCTGGACCAACCTGAACTCCTAGATACTGTACCTCAGTTTGCAACAAGTGTACCTTTTTAGTATTTAATTTCAAACCAGAGTCTTGAATTAGATTCTACAATTCTTCAACAAACCAAGTGTTCAGTTTTCTGTCACTGTTTGTAGTAGAATGTCATCTAACATATTGTAATAAACATTCTGGTCTGAAAATTTCGCTATACTGACGCTACCGCTTCGTGGAAATACGTTGGCGAACTATGATAGCCCATCGGTAACCCTTTGATAACGTATTGTTGATTTTGAAAGGTAAATGCAAATTATATTGACATGAGGTACTGATAGGAATGGAAAAAAACCCATTACTAATGTCCAAACTGGAGAAATACTTTGCATTTGCCATCAATTTTGACATCATATCAGGCATTTCTGCTACCAATTGTGCAGAAGCTTGAGTATATTATTTCAGCATCCTCAAATCAATTGTTAATCTCCATGACCCATCAGGTTTCCTAACTGGCCATAGAGGATTATTGCATTTTGAATTTGCCTTCCTAAGTATTCCTTCCTGTTCTAAATCAGCTATTACCTTTGCTATGGATTCTACAGCCTCAGAAGGAAACCGATACTGTCTTTGGAGGTGGATCGGACCTTGAATGTCTACTAAACATCTTTCATATGCCCACATCAGTCTTACTTTGGGCCCATACTTTGGAAACTTTTGGACCACCTGTTTTAAACCTGATTGTTCTCAGTATTGGCCATTGAAAATTTTCATAGATACTTCTACTGAACAAATAGCTTTTACATGAACCATATTCTGAAGATCAATCACACTGGTTTTTCTTCCTTTAGCATCTTTCCAAATTGCTTATTTCCAAGATCAACATCCAACCTCTCTTTTTTGCATTACATCTGTTCCAAGAATACAATCTGTTCCTGGACAATACCAAATATCAATTTTTGTTTTAACCATCCTGGGATTTCTAAAGAAACATCCGCTGCCATAGTAGCAATAGTTTTTCTCCACCATTAAATCCAACAATAGTACAAGAAGGTGCAATTTTGTTAATGGCAACTTTTACTTGTAACACTTAGCTGAGCTCCGTATCAATTAACATTTCTGGTTTCCTCACCCCCTAGCATAGCTTTAATAAAGGTCTTCCACTTGTCCAAATAATAGGAGTAAATATTCCAAAGGACGAGAAGTGAGTGGTGCTAGTCATTGTGTTTTAGTACTTCAGGGTTAGGATTTGAGTTTGACTGAATAGGAGGGCCCAAATCTGAACTAGCCACTATTTCTCTTATTTGTCTTATAAGAGGTGCATAAGGCGATTCAGGGGGGGTGTTGCTGTTTGTTGTGTCTAACAAATCCATTTTCTTTCCCTGAATTTTTACATGGTAAATCTTCTCTTGCGGTTTTACAATTTCTTCCAAATGACCCCTCTGCCACATCTATAGCACTGAAGATTTTTTAACACAGAATGTGTGTACCTTGCTTTTCATTACATTTATGCCCATAATAAGCTTACCTTGTCCCTGATTAGTTGTTCTAACTACCTCAGAATCTTAGACTTTGGTTTAAAACTGTCTCCTATATTTATCTATGAAAGAAGCTGCTTCTTCTAGTGTTTCTAACTTAGATGCTAAAATAGCTGCCGCTGGATCTAAGTATTTAAATTTTCTTACAAAAGCCAAAATCATTTCCTCTGTTGTTTCATCTGGTGTTAATCTCATAACTAACCTATATGCTTGTTCAAATATCACCAAAAAAGCAAAAGGATCTTCATTTACTGAAGTTTTTAAAGATTCTAACACTTCTAATGAAGGAATATGTTCCCCAGTTGTAAGATGAATTAACTGTTGGAGTCTGTCTCTATCTGTACCTTGCCTAGGCTCTCTCCCCATGACTATTTCAGGACTACTCACAGGAGGTGTTAGCCTACGACTCATGTGTGTTGGTAACCAAACCTTAAAAATTTGATTCTTTTGTGTATCTGACAGATTAAATTTATTTGTATTTGATTCAAATACATCAGCATTAAAAAATGCATCCTTAGCAGCATTATACACTGGAACATCTTTCACAATTTTCATTAATTGATCATGAATTTTTATTTTAAGACGTGCTGCCTTACCTAGTAGTTCTTGTTTTCTTTTTTCTCTACTAGTCTTTCATCCTCTACTTCTTCTCCCTCTTCAACCTCTATTTCTGGAACTACAGAAGCTGCCTTATCTTTTTTCCCTGCACAAACTTGTTTTAGTTTGTTAGTTGTGTTAGTTTTTGTTAATTTACATATCATGTCTGCCCTATAGTCTAACTGTTCTTCTAAATCATGCACATTTGTAATAAAATTTCACAATTAGGACAGTCAGGTACATCATCTTGTTTTTCATCATCAACCTCCTTTAAATTAGCACAAACCATTTGTGTATGCTCATCTTTAACAACCATTGTATGAAATATATTAACCATTTTTAAAATATTTTGCAATTTCTTTGTTTTTCTATTAGGACATATAAATTTTTTATCAAGAACTTCATTTTCCATCCTGCACTGCAAAAACAACATTTTCCATAAATCAGCATCTGTTTTTGTACTAGCAGAAAACTTAAACAAAACATTACTATCTTTTGCAAATTTCTGAATAATTTCCATACTTACCGAAAGATCTTTGTTTCCCACCTTAACGTGCACTTTAAGTTGGTTTCTGATCTTACGTCTCTTGAGCCTCTGCCTGGGTCCAAGAAATTATATTGAGGAAAAATACGTGTCCTCCCACGACAGTGATCACTGGTTCCCACTCTTCTTCTTGAGCCTGTAACCCTTTGTGTCCTCCTAGGTTCTTTTCTTTTCTCTTTCTGGCACAAATAGTCCTTAATTCTTCTCACAACAACACATACCCCACCCCCTTCTAAGTATGAAACACAGCGTAGTTTCAGCATTATAATTACCGAGAATGGAGCGTCGTACCGGATACAGAAAAAGGTGTCCCAAACTGGCTGGCTCGCCACTGAAAGAATCTTTTTCCTGACTGATTCTTTAATATAACCACAAGTCAGATCTCTTGAAGGAGAAGAGTTTTATTCATAAATTCAATATAGATAGCAAAATACATAACCTGCAAGAAGTATTTCAGAATAAGTCTCTATATGATGTTTCTTGCCAAAGTATTTGAAGTCTTGGAGTAGAGATGATGTTGGTTGTCCTTTTCCTCTGGAGATTCTGCTACTGACTTTTGTCCTTCATATGGTGACTTTTTATACCATTTGAGACGTAGTTGATCCTGAAAACCTAACCAATTTAGGAATACCAACTAATTTAGAGAATGTTCACCTACGGTGTTTTTCATCAATCAGAAGTTACTTCCTAAAATGGTAGTTGGACGTCATGATACCAATTCCACCACGAGGTCCCCAGACACCATGGTTTTGGTATTCTATGGGTCCTTTGTACCATCTAGTGTTGGCTAGTACTTAATAACTTCCTTCACATACATTGAATAAAACATCATAAATACAATTTATTTACACACATATATACAACACCTTATATATACTATTTTACACTGAATTATAATATATAAATATTTATACATATATATACCTAGCCAAAAGTACAGAGCAAGTTATCCATATTATCTGAATTGTATAGAGATCTTCAGAATAGGTCTAGGAACAGCTGTTCTCCTATTTCACACAACATACACTAAACCTAGGAATGCTATGCCTTGACATTCTTCTGTATATTTTGAGTTGAAGTTTCTACTTTTAGTCTCTAAAGAAGCCATGTCCTTGGATCTACTCCATGTCCTCTAGCATGTGGGCAAAGATTAAACTGTAGAATTAAATTAATATTACTATAAAAATCCTACAGCTGGGTACATACCTGGTGATTTTTCCTTCTGACCGCCCGTTCGATACTTCGACCGTTGGCCAGGAGGAGGACTGACGGTCGCGGCAAACAGCCGCGTCCGACAGTTACCGGCACCATCGTGTGGTCCATAGAGGACCACACGATCGGATGGGTTTTCCACCATGTCCGATCGTCCTTTCGTCCGATTTGGACGAACGGTCGGTCGGACATGGCCGAATTTGGATGCGATAATTTCGGTCCGATCGACCGATACACTGAACTATCGGTCGATCGGACCGAAATATCTCAATGTGTGTACCCAGCTTAAGCAGATATCAAATATCATTGGTATATCTAACCACACTATTGTGCTATGTGTATTCACAGATTAGAAATTCTTAAAAGGGCACTAAAATGTATTTGAAATCTGAAATCTATTATTCACAGGGAGGTGAGAACGCTTCTTCCCACCACCCTGTGAATAATATAATGCCCCAGGGACACTTACGGAGTTCCTATTGCGGCTTCTCAGCTAACAGGTGTGCTGTCCCCATAGTATTGGTATGCGTCCCATTGACTTCTATGGGTTTGTTTTTGAAGTTATACGTTTTTAAGTAAATCTGAAAACTGAACAAAAACTGAACTTTGAACTCTCTTACTGTAAACTTACCTTCTGATGTTACTGTGACAACCCCCCCCCCCCCCCCCCCCAATGTTCCCCAATCTTTTTTGTGATAGACTTCCAATTGTAAAATGACCAAAAAAAGTATTTAAAAAATGAAGGTTGGTTCTGCAGATGGAACGTTGAATCTGTTAAATGTCTAAATAGTGTATGGCCAGCATTAGGTTATCTCTGCCTTACTAAAATAATTTACCCTTGCGCAAATGGGCATTTTGGAGAGAGAATGGATGAATTTTACTATCCAGTGTATGATTACTAATATGGGGGTCTGTTTGTTGAAATTGTTACTGCGAAAAATCCAGCATGTGGCCCTCTAGATGCAGCTAAACTACATCTTCTGCCATGTCCATGCTTAGCCTTATTAATATGTACAGTCTCAGTGGTCTTACTTTCATCTCCAATGTAAATCTACATTTCTAGACCCTGTGAATGTCGACACCAGTATAAAATATGTATTCTGTAAAAATTCATTTAAATAATCTTTCAATAGTGCACAGTAGGTGGTTAATGTGCTTAAAAACATTACTTACCTCACACAAAGGGGCCTAAAAAGAGTGTAGAGTATTGCTTTAATTGTGATGGCTTACAGCACTGTGTAACATAATACAGTCATTGTTCTAAAGAGAAAAAATTCATTGCTTCCAGATATTTTTCACTGAAAAGAAAGAACACAAAGGCTAAATGCAGGTCACTTTTTGTGAATAAGCTTATATACTCTTGAAGATAAATCTGATCACTGCTACTAAGGTTAATACAGGAGTAACTTAAAGCTGGGTACACACCATACAACAATTCGGCCTAACCGACCGACATTTCAGTGTTTCAGGTGGTCAGGCCGAATTATTGTATGGATTCTTCTTGCGGCCGCAACCGACCTGCCGACTGTTTGTTCTTCCGAATCGGATGAATGCACGATCAGACGTGTCTGAAAACCACAGCCGATGGTGTTGCCCTTTAAGGACTGCACACTCTGTTGTGGCTAACTGTCTGATGCATCTGCTTTTGCCACGACCGTCAATCCTAACTCCTGGCCAACCGGTCGGAAGCCTCGAACAGTCGGTCAGTAGGAAGGATTGGAACATGTGTACCCAGCTTAAGATGTGTTACAGTTATTGTCAATAAATGCCAAATTAATTCCATCACCTGATGTCCAGTTATCCTACAGACGGAGAACACTGAGACCTTATAAATATATATCCTGACCAGTGTTCTCCCCAGAATTTTTCCAGCCAGGTGACATGAAAAAGAAGGCCAGGTGCGGCAGGGCAGAGAAATATGTGGCCAGCATACAAAGCATGCCGGTTTTCTATGCCACCCTTTCACGGGCTGGCCTGGCAATCTTGCAAGAGTTGGTTAACCCGTCCTTAAATTATCTTGCAAATGTTAGAAAGATGTCTTGACGTGGCAGTTTTGTATTGTCTGGCACACACCTATTGACCCTACATCTACATTCTTTAATAAATCACAACAATGTTTTCTCCAGAATTCTTTTCCAGCCGGGTGGCATGAAAAAGTAGCCGGGTGGGCCGCCCAGCAAAAAGATTCTAGGGAGAACACTTCTGACTAAGATTACTTGTTCATTTTATTGTCAGTACTTTACCATCCAAATTAGTTAAAGGGTATATCTCCATGGGGGAAAAGTAGTTTGGGCTATTCAGTTTTATTGAAGCACGGGAGGTAAAGGAGCTATGTCTTACCTCTCGTTCTTCAATAAAACTGAAAACCCCAAACTACTTTTTCCCAATGGTGATACCAAACTTACATATGCAGAATGCAAGTTGTTAGTAGAGATGTCCGAACTTTGCAAAATCCGGTCCGCTCGAGGATCGATTAAAAACAAGGATTTTTCGAAAATACGAGGATCCTTCGAAAATATGGGGATTCTTCAAAAATACGAGGATTCTTTAAAAAATATGAGGATTCTTCGAAAATACGGACCCGAAAATGTGGGTTGCTTCGTTCAAAAATGTGAAAAATATGCGAAATTTTGAATTTACGAGGATTTCTCGTAATTTCGAAAATTTTCGAAAGCACGGTTCGGAAAAGTTCGGAAGGCGGAAAACTAGAAAATCTGCGATACCTGCTGTTCACGAACGTGGTAAATCCGCTTCGAATCCGAGTCTCCTCCCCTTTGCAGCCCCCTCCCACTCATGACCCCATGGTCCCTCCAGTTGCAGGCCCCCCCCCCCCCCCCAAAAAAAAACTTTGTGGAAACAGCCTTTTCATCAAAAAGGTGAGTTCTACTGTATGGGTACCTTTACAGAGACAAATGAGAATGCACAGGGCTGTCTATCTGGGATGAGGAAGGAGAAATCCATCTGCCAACTGCAGCAGTGCTGGAACTACAGATTACCCTGCTACTGGAACTGCTGCACTATGAGAATCAGCAGTAAACATAAATAAATAAACGTCTATTATAATTTAGCAGTTATCACTGGCAGAAAACATATTTCTTTTCTGTTAAGAGAAAAAAACAAATATATTCCCTTGACCAGTGCATGGTGTTTGAATTTTTCAGTCTGAAAAATGTACATGGTCATGCCTTTCAAATATTCATTTTTTTCCAGTACAGCTCAGAATTGTTTTATTTAATTGTCTGCTGTGTTACCATTAGAGATGTCCGAACTTTGGAAAATCTGGTCCGCGCGAGGATCCGCGGACTTTCGAAAAAATACGTAAATTCGAGCGGACCCGTTAAAACGTATTAAAATGAAAGTTCGGCAAAATCCGCATTAAAAGTGGTCTAAATAGCCTTGGTAACGTACACTTAATCACTCTGGGACCTGGGTAATGACCTTAAGAACACGTATCAATGCCAACAATACCTAAAAATGACAGTCCGCTAGAATTTAAAATTTGAATTTAAAAAAACGGTATTTTTCGAAAATACAGGGATTTCCGTAAAAACGAGGATTTTTTAGTAAAAACGAGATACCGGAACTTCCTGCCTGCACAATGGTGAGTTCTGTAAGGCAGATGTATGCCACACAGTACCTCCTGGCCTGGGGGTACGATGATTTCCCCCCTGGCACCTATCATGTGCGGCCTGGCACCTATCATGTGCGGCGCCGAAAGCGCAGGATTATGGAGGGGCTCCTGCGCCGCTTCGGCTACCAGGCGACTGTCTCTACCCTCCAGAGATAGTGGTCTGATCTGAAGAGGCAGAGGACTCATTATGTTCAAGCCATGCTGCAACTGATGGAAGGCAGGTATACTTTTTATTATATTACTGTATTGTAATAAGTAGTAAAATATTTTGATTCACTTCTGACAAAAACATATTTATTGTATATACCTTACCATTAATGCCATTACACACACCACATTGGCCACATTTTTGTGGGGCCAGGCAGGCTTGGCCCCACTGGACATACCCCTCACCCCATTGGCTTCCCTCCCTCAGAGTATGCTTCGTGCAAGGGAAAGCGGGTGAACGGGTAAGGCTTTGTAGGAACCGCACCATTGAGTTACAGCAGGCCCACACTTTGTAATATGGAGTACTACTCTAGTGCCAGGCAGGATTGACCCAGAGCTGAAAACATTAGCCACAGAGTAGCTGTTGCGGCTGTATGAGATGGTCAGTGTAGGTGACACCACAAAGGTGCCTCGTGGAGAGAGAAGTAAGAACAAAGTACTGCTTTCAGGCCAAGTAGGATCAACCCAATCTTAGAAAAATTAGCCACAAAGTAGCTGTTGTTGCAGAGCATGTTATTTCACAACTTGAATGCAGTAGAGCAAGGTAGGACCATATATAGCCCTGCCAATAAGAAAAATTTGCCATTTGCCAGCTAAGCTGGCATGAGCTAAGCCTCTAGGTGGAAAATGAGGCGGAAGAAGCAGTACGGGTGGCCAGGGGCAGGAGGCCTTCAGTCACGGGCATCAGCAATAGGGGTGCTGTACTGAGATGTGATCCACGCCTCATTCATCTTGATGAATGTAAGGCGGTCCACATTCTCAGTGGAGAAACGGGTCCTCCTCTCCGTTACAACACGGTTAGTCCTTAAAAGGACTGTTGGGTCTCAAGATGTGTGAATACAGGGGTGGTTAACAACAAGTGCTAAACCACCATACTGAAATCCACACACAGAAAGCTCAAAAAAAGCTCAAAAAGCACAAAAAACTCTCTCCAACTCCTACACTGTCAGGTCTCCTCTAAACACACTCCAACACACTGACAAAATGGGGCCTGTGAAGCAGCCTTTTATACCCAGGGGGCTGGCAATAATCTTGTTAGCTGCCATTGGATAATTTGGGACATGTGGCTTCCTCTGTCTTCAAAATAATCCCCAAAATGCAGAAATTCCGCGAATTTACAAGAATTTCTTGTTTTTTCGAAATTCCGAGAATTCTCTCCGAATTTTCTCCGAAAATTTTCGAAAATACGGAGATCCTCTTAATTACGAAAATTTTAGAAAAAAAAAAATCCGCGGTTCTGAAGTTCGGAAGGCGGAAAATCCGGAATAATCCGCCATTCGCGGACGGGATAAATCCGCGGCAGGTCCGGGTTCGGGTCCGCGAACAGGCCATCTCTAGTTACCATGTGATGCACTGATTTCAACATCATTCTGGCAATGTCTACAAACTGGGAGCTTTTTACCAGCATTCACAGGGCATTATCCAGCAAGTCTTTCTGGTGACTCTCTCTATGATCTGGATGTCGACAGACTGCAGCTGTGAGTTACTTAGTGTTTTAACCATCTGTCTCATTTATAAAATTCCTTAAAGGGTATGTCCACCCTTAAATCTTACTTTTAATATAGGCTTCCCCCTGGTCCCCCAGCCCCAACCGCATTATTTTTATTTTAAGAAAGCTCCCCAAACTCTTACTTACCTCCCCTCTTTCCTCCGCCGCGCTCCCGGCCCTCTGCTTGCGAGAAATGCAGCAGAGGGCGGGACCGGCAGCCGCGTCTGTGATTGGCTGAGCGGCAGCCAATCACGGACGCGGCTGCCGGCAGCTCACTTCAGCAGGAAAGAGGGAGAGGTAAGTAAGAGTTGGGGAGCTTTCTAAATAAAAATGATGCAGGTGGGGCGGGGGACCCGTGGGCATATACTACAAGGATTTAAGTGTAGGGGAGATCGGGAGAGGGAGGGGGAGGGAGGGGGAGAAGGGCTGCAGTACGCATGGCAAAAATCTACTGAGGCCAGGTAGGAGGCAGAGTCCTATATGGACTCTGCTAGCCTCCTGGTGTTCAGTTTTTGGGACTTTGGGGGGGGACTACAGGAGAACCCATGGAGCTGGGATGTTAGGTAAGGATTAAACTACACTAATGGTTGGGGCAGTGGTGGGGGATTATAGTTTTGGGGGTGGACATGCCCTTTAATTCCAATCCCAAGATCATTAGTCTATTCTTGTAATCAAAAGAACAACTAATTAATATTTATGATCGGAATAAAATATTTCCTTTTATCTACAATGTAAATAAACAGATCTTTACCCTCTGTACCGACAGACCTTTTGTTTAGCATGCCGTGTTAGTTAATTATTTAATGCTGGATAAACACTTGTTAGATATTATATTTGTTTTTCTGTCCTGGCCTTTTCAATTGAATTTCAATTAAAAAATTATGGGGCTGGGCGGTTGTCCAAATATAGTGGGAATGTCAGGGGTGAGTTTGCAATTTTAAAGTCTGCATAAAACACCTTAATATTTAAATATACAGAAAGGCAAACTGGGCCAAACAATGGCCCTATACTGAAATGTGTGACAGAATGTTGTAAACCTTGGTGAAATACCTCTCTCTGTGCAACTGGATCATCATTACAATTACGGTAGGCCATTTGTGTCAGGACTTATTAAATATTGCTAAGTAAATCTTTGTTTGCTTTACAATTATATCTTGTATATCGTTATATATTATATAATTGTTTGCTTTGTTCTAGCTGGCAACATCTTATATATTTGGCATACAGGTCAATGCTTTTCAGCTTAACTGAATATTAGACACTTCTTTAGTTTAACCTTCTGTTAGTCTTCTTAACAATTTTTTCAGATGGAACCTTATTGATCCATTTGTTGTGATCTTTGAAGACCTTTAAAGAAAACCATAGTAAGACCACCCCAATCAACCATATTGGCATAATTGGATCGGTAGTCTGTTGATTCGGGAGTAACTTGGTACAGCTGATTTTTCAGTCCAACTGATTGTACAGTCTATTGAAACCGTATGATTGGTCAAAAATATACCAACATTTCCGGTTGAAATAGATTTTGATGAATGATGAAAATCTGTTAAAAATTCCACTGATATTTCAAACAATCAACTGAAAAACCACACCAACCAGTTGATTGTGTTGAAATATCGTCCAGTGTGTACCAGGCCTTATTCTGCTAAGGTGATTACTCTCCTAAGACTGCCAGGATAGCCAAACATTCATTTGTTGTTTTCAGTCAGTACAAATTGTCTTTATAACAGGTACTGGAGGCATCATATCGGTAAATGTAAGTTACGTTCCTTTACATAACCCGCATTGTGCATATTATCTGACATTGCTAAGATGAAAAAAAAAAACAAAAAACATTAACCATTGTCAGATTTGCTTGCGCTTGTTGTTAACAGTCATGGGGCCATTTCTTTTCTTGCGAAGTTCAGGTTTGTGGAGATAGATTATCTGGAATGTATGTAGATCATGAGCCACTGTGGGACATGTAGGGAGTTTGCAGAATAAGTAAAGCTAGGTACACACCTACCGATTTTTCCTCCTGACCGACCGCTCGATACTTTCGACCGGTCGGCCAGGAGGAAGGACTGTCGGTCGCGGCAAAAGCAGCCGCGTCCGATAGTTACCGCGACCGATCGTGCGGTCCATAGAGGACCGCACGATCGGACGAGGTTTTCCACCATGTCCAATTCGGACGAACGGTCGATACACTGAACTATCGGTCGATCGGACCGAAATATCTCATCGTGTGTACCCAGATTTAGGGGATTGGTAAAATCGCTACAATGCTTAACTGCAACTTCATGAAACTTGTAGCCTTGTGTTAGTGTGTGTGTGTTGTATATACTGTACATGTGGTTACAGCTAGGTGACAGATGCTGGGGAATGGTGGGATGAGTGCTGTGTCATCCCTCATTTGATTTCTTTTGATTTTCACAGATTGTTTATTAACAACCATGGAGAGAAGTGTAGTTTAGGTCATTTTATACCTTGCAGTCTTTTAAATCTCTGTTTCATAGATTCATTGCACACATTAAATGTACTCCTCTGTGCTTCTATGCCTGTCGAAAACTGATCAGCAAGCCTGACCAAAATGATTTGATACTTTTTATTTCAAAGCATCAAGGAATCATCGAAAAACCACTGCTGAACATTATCTTCTGGAAAGCAAATTACAACTTTATTTGGGGCAAGGCTCTGCAATCTTCTTTTCAATTTAAGATTAATAGTAAACACAGCAGTCCTTCACAGATTGCCAAACAGGGAAATAAGTTGTGGTAATAGCACACTCTATTCTAAATGAAAAGCAGTACAGTTTGATGACGGCCTGCTAAAGGTCTTGTCCAAGTACCAAACATTGCTTATGACAGTAAACGTAACATTTTCACTGTACTGTCATATACTGCTTCTGCACTATTTGCCAAGGTGCCAACCAGTGATAAAAGTTATTATTAAAAGCATATTGTAAAATAATTATACTCAAGGCTTTTAATATTTTCTTTAAAGGGGGATGGGGAGTATAATTGACTTTTAAGATATTAATGCAATAAATGTCCAAATAAGACAAATTCATTTCTGCTTCTATGTAAATGAATCTCTGCATTTTTTGCATTATAGTATATTGATGAAATTTGTGTTGTTTCCAATTTAGTGCTGCTAAGAGAAGAGGTGTCACAGCTACAAGATGAGGTTCACTTACTCCGACAAATGAAGGAAATGTTATCTAAAGACCTTGAGGAGTCACATGAAAGTAGGTCTGCCGAGGTTCTATCGGTAACGGAACTTAAGGTGCAGCTGGCACAGAAAGAGCAAGAACTAGAAAGAGCAAAAGAAGCACTTCAAGGTAAAATACCTTGTCTCTAAATGTGGGTTATTAAAATTGTCACTTAAGCATTATTTTCTTTTTGTTGTGGTTCCCATTTTCATTTTATTGTCCAGTATAAAATTCTAGTTTTATACTGGGCTATTTCTTACTGTTTGTTTCAGGGATTTCCCTCCATTGGTTGTTACTATTTACAACCAATGGACTGTTGTGGGGAAGCAAATAGTTGTAATAGTTAAATAACAGATGGAGTCATAGGGGTTGAACATTCTGAATATTCTGTTGTCAGGGGGCAATTTCTCCCAGCTTTACCTGAGGAATTCTGCTCTCCGTTTGTACAATCCACTCCTCCTGTAAATGTAATGTATGTGGTGTATTCAATAAAAAAGCAATTTGACTGTAAGCAAAACCGAATATGGCTGGAAATGTATCTATGGTTAATTAACAGTTCAGTATTATATATTTAAGCTCATTGAAATGTTCTTTACTGTAAGAATAGGCTTGTTTTGCTGTATTGTCTCTTTATGAGCTGTACAGGAACCTAAACTATTATACTGTTTGTTATTGTAAACCCTATAAAGCCACTTCCTGATTAGGGAATTCTGTCAATTGTGGTGTGCAAACACTCGTGCATGCACGCATATTTTCAGCACAACTGTGGCAATAATGTTTGGGTGCAGCTGCAAATACATGAATGGTTTATGGCCCCCTGAGCCCTGCCCCTTCCTGGCTGTCACTCTTCCACTGCCAGCCAAATACAGAGTAGTGCTGCTGTGTTGTAGCCATTAGGCACAGTTTAAAGGACAGCTATCCTGTAAAAAAATTACTTTTTAAAAAGTCTGCAGTAATCTGGACTGACATCTATTATTATTTTTTTTTTGCATACATTATCCTACTACAAAGAAAAGCCTCTTTTTAAAGGAGAACTATAGATATTATAAAGTTTTTTTTCAAGTACGCTGAAAAGTACCAGGGGCAGTGAGGTAGGATTAATTATTCCTGCCTCCCAATAGTAATTCGTTAAGAAGCTACAGCACATACTTTTTCCATCTGCCAGGTTAGTGCCCTGGGCCTTTCTGTATTAAAGATTGTGCTGAAGCACTCAGGAAGCCTGGCAGAAACAGTTGTCTCCATGCTGCCATTCCTTGTAAAAATATTATTGGGAGGTTGAAAACTGTTCTTGAAAAAACTTTGTACTAACTATAGTTCTCCTTTAAAGGAGGCTTTTCTTTGTAGTTGGATAATGTATGCCAAATAAATAGTACATTTAATTGATGTGAATTAGGGGATAGCTGTATTTTTTAGTTCAATGTTTGTTAACCTGGTATATTTAGAAGGGTTAGTTACCACTTATTTCTTTAAATAAGAGATGTCAGTCCAGATTCCTGCAGACTTTTTAATGTAAATTTAGAAATAAGTGGAACCACTTGAACCAAAATGCCACTGGTGATTTGTGTTATAGATTATTAATATTCTGAACTCTAATCTATACACTGTTAAAAGACAGAGCTTTCTTTTCATAAACCACAATGAAGTGTCAAAATGTATTAAATCACTGCCTGAGAGCATCATATCTATAAGGTCTCTTTGCTGTAAGGGCCCTTGGCATTATCGTAAAAGGTTTTGTCTTATGTGTGGAAGAGTAGCCGTTACTTTTCTTCTTTAATGTAATATAGAAGCATTGTCCATTATCTAACTTAAATGTAAGTGACGCTTCATTCAAAAGCAAATATCCAAGAGTTTTAAAGTGTTTCACTATCCGTTCTCCGGGGTTTTGGCTAACTGGATTTGGGCCAGTTTTGGGGCGTATATTTAATGCCAGTTAATGGCTGGCATTTAAGTTGTGGACCCCTTTCCGGGATTCACCTGCAAACTGCGTATTTAGTCCGGAAAGTTTTTTTAAAACAGAGCGATAGGGGCTCTGGCTAAATTTTCCCTGAATAATCTTTAACTTGTCCACTCATTGCGACCTTCAGTATCTGCCTATTTCAGGATTTAAGCAATCCACACATATTTTATAACCAATTTGACCGCTTAAAAATATCAAGCAAGCAATAGATTTAGATGGATACATTTTTGTTGACCCAATCTTCCAGTGCATATCTTCAGCACATTTCAAGCTTAAATCTGCTGAAGATTGATTGTGTATTTCAATAGGTTCTTGATTGAGAATTATTAATCTGATGCACTATCCATCGACCCGTGCTTTGCCTGCTTTAGGTCTGGTGTCAAATTAATTCTGATATTACCAGCAGTAAAGTAAGAAGAGATGAAACATATGAAATAGAAATCCACAGTGCAAATGCTTTCCAGAACTTAGAATACATTTCCTCTTAGATCCAGCCAACATTCTATAACTTGGCAGTTGAATTTTGTTCCTCTATATAGCAAACAATCGTGTTGTGTCAAATACCATAGTTGTGTTTTTGGGCCACTGCTGTGCACTTTCCTAGCTGGTATTTCTCATCTTCTCCATTCATTTGTGCTGGAAAGAGTAATTCCTAAAATATATGTTTGCTGTTCTGTTACCAACATTTTATTTTTGGGTTTGATGGCAATATGTTTTTTTTTGTTTTTTTTTAAAATCTTTTTATTTTCTAATGCTTTTGTTTAGCATGTTAAAATTCACAAGTCCATTATTTACCTTTTCGTTGGTAATTTGCCATGCTTATTTTGTCAATAAGAGCTTTAATAAAATTCACTAAATTAGACTGCCATGGAAATTGCATTGCTAAACTAACTTTGAATCATGCAATTTATTAACACATTTCTATATGCTTTGTTTCCCAAATTGCAGATAGTATAGTATTTGAGGTTGAATAAAGACATCCATCCATCCAGTCCATCCCATATAACAATAACCTCATTACCTGCCTAACTGTTGATCCAAAGGAAGGCCAACCCCCCCCCCACACACACACACACACCACCACCACCAAATTTATGAAGTGGAAAGAGTTCCTTCCTGATTCCAAGTAGCAATGGGAAATATCCCTGGATCAACTCTACTTTACTTTATATATCAATACCAGTAACTTGCATTATAACCTTGTTTGCAGAAACTCATCCAGCATTTTTTTTTAAACTGTCCATCACAACGTTCACTGGAAGACAGTTCCATAGCTTTACCATTCTCACAGTGAAAAACCCTTTCTGAACTTGAAGCCTAAACTTCTTTTCTTCAAGTCTTAAGGGATGTCCGCATGTCCTCTGACATGTTCTATTGGTGAACAATGCCCCAGATAGTTTATTGTATGTCCCGTTAATGTATTTATACACAACTTTTCTCTAGCGTACATAATTGTAACTTATTCAAGGTCTCCAAATCCCCTTATTAATGTAGTTGCCCTTCTTTGAACCCTTTCCGTTTTAAAGATGTCCTTTTTGTACACAGGATTCCAAAATTGCACTGCATATTCCAAATGAGGCCAATGCTTTGTAAAGAAGGAAAATAACATTCTTCTCCCTTGATTCCATGCCTCTCTTTATACAAGACAATACCATGTCACTGCTTGCTACCTTTAAGTTTGTTATCTATCAAAACTCCAATATCGTTTTCCAACAGGGATTCAATTAAAACAGAGCCATTTATAGTATAAGCAGCACCAGGATTTTTAAGTCCAAAATGCATCACCTTACATTTCTCAACATTGAATCTCATCTGCCACTTAGTAGCCCAATGTGACAATCTATCGTCTGAAGCTTTTAATGGTCGACAAAGTTTTGTCATCAGCAAACACAGAAACCTTGCTGACAATACCCTTTTCCAAATCATTAATAAATAGAACTAGAAAGGGAAAGTTTAAGTATAAACTTTGAATTTGGCTGGCTTTAAAGGTTGCATTTTGGAAGGGAATGTGTGTGTTTGTGCTGCAGATTTTTTAACTCAATTATGGCAATGATGAGGACATTGTTGTTTTTTACTTACCCTTTAAATATGGTTGTCACGTGAATTAAAGGTAAGTCAGTTGTTGTGTGTACTCGTGTCAGGTTGGGGGATAAAAGACTAACTTTTTTTGACGATTGCTCAAAATGTGTTTTTATTTTTACTATACTTACTCTTTAAATATGATTGCCACATGAATGAATGGGTACCTCAGTTGGTGTATGTACCTGTGTCAGGTTGGAAGTTAAAAAACCAAACTTTTTGATTATTGATCAAATTATTTTTGACTATAGTTACCCTGTAAGTATGTCTGCCACAGAAATGGAAGAGTAGGTCAGTAGGTATGTGTACTACCTGTCTGAGGTTGGGGGTTAAAAAAACAAACATTTTTGATGAGTGGTCAAAAAAAAAAATTTGGACTTTAGTTACATAATAACATCTTTTAGAAAGAATGTCCTCTTTAAAATATGTTGATGTATCATACTTTCATCATAGTTTGTCCTATGAATTCATTACTGTATGCCTGCTATGCTTCGGGATGCCTCATTGAAGATGAGCAATTTAGAAACCTGTACTGAGCCTGGGCATGCTCAGTAGAGGCAGCTATGGGATTAACATTCAGTCATTGGCTGTGATGTCAGCTGTCAAATCCATAACTGACAGTTGCTAACTGGAAGAACCAGGAAGCAGAAACAAGGGCAACAGAACATTGTGCAGGATTTCAGGTTAGATATATATCCTGTATGTAAGTTTTCATTTTAGGGCTGGACTTGCCCTTTAAGTATGACTGCCACAGTAATGGAAATGTAGGTGTCTTTTTTTGTGTTTACAACCATTAAACTATCTTTTGTTGAGGATAAATCAAAATGAGTTTTTTTTACTTTAGTTACCCCTTAAGTAAGGCTGCTACAGGAATGGAAGGGTAGGTCAGTAGGTGTTTGTACCTATGTGAGGTTGGGGTATGTCTTTTTTTGTTTTTACAACCATAAAACTAACTTTTACTGAGGATATATCAAAATTAGTTTTTTTTACTTCATTTACCCTTTAAGTATGGCTACCACAGGAATGGAAGGGTAGGTCAGTAGTTGTGTGTACCCATATGAGGTTGGGAGTATGTGTGTTTGCATGTATGACTATATAACTAACTTTCATTGATGATTGATCAAAAACATTTTTTGACTATATTTACCCTTTAAGTATGGCTTCCATGGGAATGGAAATGTAGGTCAGTAGGTGGGTGTACCTGTGTCTGTGTGGGGGGTTGGTGGTATCACCGTTTGTATTTATGACCATGAAACAAACTGTTTTGAAATATCCACATTTGAGGATTTTTATCATTATAGTCTATGTGAAAAAAATGTCCCGAAATTTGCAGATAACGCTGTAACGCTTCCGCGGATTCCTTAGCAAGAAGATAGCACACTTCTCCTATATGCCATGAATTTCATGTCTCTAGCTCAAAAACTGTGAGATGCAGTCCAAAAAAGCAGAAGAATAAAACAGATGAAGAATTTTCTATCCATGTACAAATGTGCCACCCCATATCCACCCATAAAAATGTAATCTGCTAACCTGTTACCGTAACGCTATTACTTGAATAAACCTCTGAAGTATTGTACGGGTTCTTCCCAGTGTTGCCCATCTTCGGATGTGCTGCATGCGAAGAGGCAACATGCTTGGGAAAGACCAAGGCCGTTCCTGTCAGTGCGTGGTGGGCAAAGTACAGAGTAATGTTCTTTATTCTAAAATTGTTTATTCAAGCATGCAAACAGCACAGGGTTTGTGTAACTGTGCAGGCAGATAGGCAGATTACTGTTTTAAAGGAGAACTGAAGTCTTTTTTTTGTCATGTGCTCCTAATTTTGACGGGCCATACCTCGGGAACCAAATGGAATAGAAAGGAAACGATGCATCAATTGATTCATTTAAACAGATGGGCATTGCATACAATGTCATTTTTAGCTTTAACTTCTCTCTATATGTGCCTTAAAAGTAAGCTATTGATTTCTGTCAAATATTTTCTATAATTCTCATAATGCTTCAAATAGATGAGGTCAGGCACTTTTATAATGCCCACCTACCTTTTTGGTTTGAGATTCCATTTAATGCTATTTAATGTTCCTTTTGTATGGTATGGTTTATAATGTGCTTTGTAGCATGTATTTCTTTCTAAATAGAAACCTGTTTTTTCTGAATTGATTAAAACAAATGTAAAAACTTCCATACAATGCAGGGTCTTAGAATTCACAGAGTAAAGATAAAGGAATGAACAAAACCATCTGTATTCAGACATTTCTAGGCACTTTGAAGAATGCAGATGAAACACGGAAAACTGTGGGAGAATTCAGAGCACAACATCCTATATTAAAGCTTTGTAATATACTTTATCCTCCCATTGCCGGGTTTATCACTTGTCTGGATGCTGCATACAGGTTTAACTCTTAGCAGAGAGTAGTGTTTTTGGTCAACTCCTGCTGTGTCTGTTCGTTATGTGCCTCATAGCCCAGGCCACATTTTGTACACTATACAAAAATTTTTCTCACTGCTCTGACATTGTGCTTAGTATTGCCCATTAGGCTGAGGCCCCACTAAAAATTGTGGGATGCCTTCTGTTTCCCCTGGTAATTAAGTTAAATAATAACGCATGCAATGCACACAAAAAATAGTGATTGCATGCATAGGGAAAATGGAGCACTGCACAACACAGATAATGGGGCCTGGACACAGTAATTTCCATGTAATCGTGGTGTCCATGCGATGCAGATTATATCATGCTCATATTATCATAGTGGGGTCTAGCCCGTAACTTTTTTTAACTATTTACCACCATGTCAGATAGGCTAAATTATTTTTGTGTGCAGAGCTACACATACAGTATATACCAATTTGTCCTTTTGCTTAACATTTATATTTTTTCCTTTTTATTTTTTTAATTGTAAATTATTATTAAAGGGCACTTGTACCCTACATGCAAATTTTGTATAAAACATCAGGACCCCCCACACGCACATGCAAATATCATATCTACATATCATACAAAATGTATATACGGGTTTTTGACTAACTTTTTAAATCAATGAGCATTGTTCCAAAATCCATTGAGTGTGTCAAATTTTTCTGTTATTTCTTGTTTAAGCCTTTATGGCAGTGATGCTGGCCCGCAGGCCACAAGCAGCCCGGCCACATTCTTTAGTGGCCCGTACGGAGCCACGTGTGGGAGTGGAAAGGGTCGTGGTGGGGGTGTTCCGGGGGCGTAACCTGGTGGGCTGGGCACGGAGCTACTCCCCGCGTTTGCTCACTGTCCTCAGTGCCGCTAATGCGGCCCCCAGTCTCGGTTGGGTTGGGCACCCCTGCTCTATGTAGTAGAAGTATCAGCTGAACATAACCTTTCTATGTAAAATAATTGTATTCTAGGCAAAATAACTAGTTTGACTGTAAACATTTTTAATATTTAAAGAGGTTCATGCTAAACATATTTTTTCTGACTTTCAGCCTGGAAACTGAAGATTAAATGGATGTGCCATTTGCCTTACTAAATTATTCCTTAAGGCTCGTCCACACTAGGAACGGACAAAAACACAACTTAAATACAATGTGTTGAGTGACATTTGTATCTGTTGCTGACTGTTAAGGTGGCCATACATCAGTGCGATATTACTTACCCGACCGAGCGCTCACACAACGTTCATCGAACCTGCCGGAACCGTCTCTCCCGATCTAATATCCGACCGACATGCGATCGCAAAATCCCATTCAGTTTGCGAACGCATGTCGGTCGAGGTGGTTCCGGCAGGATCGCAGGAACATCGTGTGAGCGCTCGGTCGGGTAAGTAATATCGCACTGTTGTATGGCCACCTTTAGCCTGTGTTATTATCTGTTTGTGTCCATTTGTATCCATTGCTTTTTAACGCGTTTTTGACCTAATTTTTCGAATTTAAGGGGGCAGGACAGAAGAACACTAAAATCCTGATGTCACTTTCTAGGAGTGTGGGATTTTCAGGAGCTGTTTGAGAGAGACGTTGCAGATTTTCTGGTGATTTTGTAGTTGCAATCTTTGTGGCTATTTTTTGAGCAATGTATGCAGATTTTTGCCTTTCTCTCCTAGATCTCCTAGCTGAAATACATAATGACTCCTCTCCCGCATGTTTTACTATAGCCTTGTTTTTCTTAGGCTTCGTTCACACTACGAGCCTAACAACGCTGCGGAAACATCGCCCTTCCACTTCCCCAGTGTTATCGCATAGCAGTGTCCATTGAGTTCAATGAAAAATATTACAAATGCAGAAGTTCTGTCAAAGCATGTAAATAGTTTTAACATATAGGTTTTATAGATGGGTTTCTAAATCAGTCCTAAATAAAGTCACTGCATCAGATGTTTGTGTCTACTAGGAAAGCCACCAAGATGCCTTCTCTCACTAAATTATGCACATCTTCTGCAAAGAAACAAAATTCTTATAAGCTTTCAAAACTATTACCCTAGAATTATGAAACATTTCATTAATGTTTAACCTTTTAAATCTGGACAGACATAAAATTCACATTTCTGCAGCCTTGCTGAAACTGAGATTTTCAACGTTAAAGGGGAACTTTGGTCCAAAAATTTAGGTAAATTGATTGGAATTGCTCTCCTGAGAATTTTTGCAATGTATTTTCTTTGTTTATTTTGCAAAGTTTTGAAGATATTTTACATTTTTGTGTGTGATATGGCAGCAGCATCATCAGGTCCCCTGCAATTCCTACTTCCTGCTCTAAAAACCATGTCAGTGGATGACCGTCAATCTGCCCTGTGTCTCCTACTCCCCTTGCAGTCCCCCTCCTCTTGCAAGCCCCCCTGGTCCCTCCCACTCATGTGCTCCATGGCCCCTCCATTTACAGGCCCCAGTTGGCCCCTTTCCCTACAGCCCAATGTGGTCCCGCCCACTCACGGGGGCCACATTTAAGTACTATATCTTTTACAAATGTAGGTAAATGTTATTTCACCTCTCTTCCTAAGTCAAAGGTACCAAATCTACTGTTCATGTGTATAGCTTCTTTCCCCAAGAGAGATGGTGACCATCAGTGTACACCTTTTAGACACATCCAGAAAGGTTAGATCTTCACTACTACAAATTTAGGTCTGTACATAAAATATAATTTATATATTGCAAGCCTAAGTTCTCCTTTAAGGAATTGTCTTGAAAACCATTATGTTGTATTTTCTTGCACCTTTTTCAGTCTTCTACTACTCGAGAATTATTTGGGGTTCCTTAAATATTCCCTTTGTTCTTTTCTGAACAGTTGTTACGATGTCTGATCTGTACTTGAGGCTAGTTGAAATGATGATAAATTCTGAGCTGCAGATCATTATTGAAGGCAAAAAAATATTTTGAAAAGTTGCTAACAATGTGCTCTTATTATTACAATATTTCTTCTATTTCTCTTCTTTCAGTAAAAGGCATAAATATTTGCAAGAATCCTTGTAAATACAGTTTTACAGTAGAATTAAGTAAAAAGACTAGTATATGAATGAGCACATCTTATGGCATTAAGAGTGCAAATAGAACAGGTGCACAGGATTACAAACCAAGCCAGGCCCTAGAGACTCCTTTTAAATGGCTGTCTCAAACAATGATTGTCATGACATCCAGGTGTGGATGCAGATGCATTGATCTGTTTCACTGAAAATTAGTTACCGTATATACTCGAGTATAAGCCGAGGTACCTATTTTTACCTCAAAAAGTAAGAAAATATGATTCTCGAGTATAAGCCGAGGGTTGAAACTCTGCTGTCCATAAAAAAGCCTCATTCCTTGGCATGCCAGATGTTTGGAAACTACAACTCCCAGCATGCTTTAGTAGCTGGGAGTTGTAGTTTCCAAACCCCTTTAGTGCCAAGGAATGAGGCTTTTTTATGGACAGCACCCCCCAGCACCCCCCAGGAAAGGCCCAAAAACATTCCCCCTTAGAGAGCCCCCCAGTTCAGGGAGTGAGGGGTGTACTCACATGTGTTGGTAAATCAGGGTCACAGTAAATTTTTCCAAAATATATGCTGCTTACTTTCTGTCTATGTAACCAGGTACCAGTAAGTTGAATCTCTGGATTTGCTGTCTCCACGCTGCACTGACATCCGTACTCGGCGGATGTCTAACTTACTGCCGGCGCCAAGTAGTGACATCACTACTCGGCGCCGGGCAGTAAGTTAGACAGACGTACGGACGTCAGTGCAGCGTGGAGACAGCAGAGTGCCAGCAGGATCCAGAGATTCAACTTACCAGTTCCTGGTTACATAGACAGAAAGTAAGCAGCAGCAGATTTTGGAAAAATTTACCGTGACCCGAGTATAAGCCGAGGTCGGGTTTAAGGCTATTTTTAAAGCCTGAAAACCTTGGCTTATACTTGAGTATATACGGTAGTTAGAATCAACCAAATTCTCAAGCACTCATAGTATAGCACTAAAATGTTAAATGTGTGTTCTGGGTTAAATCAATGCCACTTGAACCTCCATATTTGTAATTTGTTGTGCTATGATTATTTGTATAGATGCATTCCTGTATTGAAATAAGTGGGATTGATCAAATAATTAATGTTAAATCTTACTTTATATCTCTATTTGTATCTACAATTCCTGCCTCAAAGCAAGATAAATTAATGACATTTCCAAAAATTAAATGGAGACATTCACACATGTAGTCGGAAATGTTCCTTTTTACTATATCTGTTGTATTCAATTAGAGCAACTGGACTTGAAGTTTAGTTCTTGAAGAACTAAACTTCAAGTCCAGTTGATCTAATTGAATACAACAGATATACCATGACCTGGATGAATGAGAACCTTCACAAGCTTGTTCCTTTTTACTAAGAAAAATGAAAATGAATAAACCACGGTGCTGAAGTAAACATTGTCCACAACTTATTCTGTACAGTTACTTAAAGCTTGTGCACCTATAACAGTTTTGTTCCTTTTGTTATTATTTTGTCAGAGCAGAAGATTTACTACATAGGCCAAGATTAAAACAACATGTCTCCTAATGTTCTCAGTCAGACCTCATCATAGTATCCTTTCCACCTAGTTTTTGGTAGGAAGTCGTAACAATACTTTGTCATCCTCGTGCTGGTTGGGCAATGGGCAAAAATGCATTATTGTCACATACCGTATGACTACAAAATTCAATGTGTCAATACCTTAAAGCAAGAGAAGAAAAGTAGAGCTGTGATACCTTTTTATTGGCTAACTAGACAACAAAAAATGTTCTTCTCTTGTTTATGGCTAACACGGTAAAAACCACAACTATTGCTATTACCTTAAAGCAGTTATACGTAAAGATGCCAATACAAAAACAGCCGGCTTGTTTACTTTGCAACCAACATTACAGGTATAACGTTGATTACAGATTCCTGGCCTGACATATTTCGATCACAACGTTCAGTTTGTGGCCTGCATTACTTTGTGTTTTTAGCTGTATATCACTATTTCCTGTCTAACCTTTTATTTTAAATAAGACAGAACTTTCTACAAGATGAGGAAGGTGGAAAGACCTGACTTCTGTTAACCTTCAGCTATCTTTTAAGGCATTAAATTAATTAAAATAAAAAAAGCACCTGCTATAGATCTTGGGCCTATTGACATCTTCTTTACTATTCTGCCTCGGGAACTAGCAGAAGGTTGTGATATTTTCGGTCACACAACCTGCATAACACCTCTAACTGGCTCCTAGGACATGTGGTACTCCCTGGGCACACTTCCTAAGGCAGACCTGAAACAAAAAGTACTGCAAGTGGCATCATATATATAAATCATTATACCTGGAGCTGCCCAGTACTGTTTAAATTATTGTAAAGTTTATGTAGTATTGATGATTTCTATTCGGGTTTGTTTCTGCAGCTATGAAAGCTGATCGAAAGAGGTTAAAATCTGAGAAGACAGACCTAGTAAGCCAAATGGAACAGTTATATACAACCCTTGAAAGCCGAGAAGAACAGCTACGTGATTTCATCAGGAATTATGAACAGCACAGAAAGGTGAGTACTATACAAAAGTTGGTATTCAGTACATTCATTCTTCTAATGTGTAAGGCTACGTTTACACTACACAACAAAAAAAAGCAGTAAATGACATTGTGATTTAATGTGTTTTTATGCATTTGTGTTGCGTTTGTGTTATGCATTTGTGTTGCGTGTTGGTTAAATGGCAAAAAAACAACGCACTAAACTGCTGCAAGCAGTGCGTTCCAAAAAGCAACACACAAAAATGCAGAAGTGTGAATGGTATCATGACATTCCTAAGTGATTTTCATGTCCTTGATTTTTTTTCCCGCATGTGTTCTTAAAAGCACCAAAAAGCAATAAAATGCGTCTAGTGTGAACGATCCCTGACACATGCTTTAATGGCCTGGTGAAGGGAAAGTGGAGAGGATAAATTCCCTGGGACCAAAACACAAAGGAGCATCCTTGCCTAGAAATTGTTAACCCTTTCAGGGTTATTCAATAAAAGTTCTTATTTAAAATGGTGCTAATTTTACCCCAACCAATCAGATATTAGCTTTCAAATGTTAAATATGATCTGCTTGGTTGGGGAAAAATTAGCACCATTTTAAACGATAAGAACTTTTATTGAATCTCCCTGTTTATTTAGTAAAACCCATGATAAATATTTAATCTAAAATAAAATAATTATTAGACTTTACTTTGACTTACCTCTACTAATATAATTACAGAGAAAAGGAAGACTGGACAAACAAACAATTTTAGGGAAATACGTGAAATAGTTAAAACTGTCCCAAATATTTTCTAGTGGGCCCCATGACCAATATTTTCTGGTGAACCAACATTAACCTAGTTTTACACTGAGCATTTCTATATTTTATTTGTAATGACAGGTAGCTGTCAGCAATAACAGCCTACTTTACCTTTATTCACGTTAAAGTATCTGTTCTACTAATATATTTTATGTTTGGTTTGCTAAGAATTATCCTAGTCTTTTTCTAGTCAAAACCTTTAATTGTCTAATTACCTGAACTAAACGGCTTTAGCTACTTAAAACGAAACGTCTGATACTGTGGCTGGGGCAGATAATAAGCACAGAAAAGTTTTCCCATAAGCCATGAACACAGACCCGCGTATCCATAATTTTAGAGAGGTATAGCAAAAAAATCTAAACATTTTTAAGTAACGCCAATAGAAATGATCAAACAATGTTTATGCCCATGTGTTCTACAAAGTCAAACAAGAAACCAAACCACAGGTCAATCTTTGAATTGCCCGTTAAAGTTTACTGTATTGTTTTCTTTTTTTTCATGTAATGTTCTAAATCCAGTGTATTAAGATCTTGGTAAAATAAATTTTTCCTGACTTAAAGCCTAGGAAATGGTGGTTGAAATTACACACATCTGTATATCTATCTGTACCTGTGTGATGGGCACTTTTCGAGGGGTCTGTACTGTATTTGTGAACTGCCAAGCTTTTTCCCATAGCGAGTAGGGCTCCAAAGTGCATGGCCAGGAGTACCAGGGGTAAAATCAGTAACAAATTTTAAGCTCCTACCTCTCCTTCATTAATATATGTTCACCAATATCAGAAATGGGAGAATTTGTGTAATTCTTAACTTCAGATACAACTACATGAAATATATGGGATAATGCGCCCCTTACAGTGTAATATAAGGATATTCCCTGACCATACAGAAGCACGTGGCCGCAGGCTGATTACAGGGAAGGGAACTCTGAGTTGTGATGAAATCCTTATATTCTTATGTGAAGGGGCACATTATTACTTATAATACATGCGTTTTTGATTCCTTCTTTTCCCTCCTATTGCATATTAAATTTTAGCCTTGTCCTTATTTCCACCTAAATTTAAAAACCTCAAGCTAACTACTCTAACTTAAACCCAGTAGAAAGGAACATCCCAGACCAGCATCTATGCGGGTAAACAAATCTTTGTGGAGGAGGAGAGAGACATTGGTTATGTAGTGACAGGAAGCCGCTCCAGCAAGTTCCGTTAGTGAAGTTAAACACTGCAAAAAACGCAGGGTCATTGTTCAGGCATGAACACTGGAATGGGAGGGGCAGTGGGATAAAAGAAACTAGCAAACCCTGTGGCACAGGAGGGGGGGATTGCGTGCGTGCCCACCTAAACACGCACACATACTCCATCTTCCCCCTGGACCTGGCAGTTGGATGAGGTCACGTGTGCCCGCAGATGGCTCCAGCGTCCATGTATATTTACAGGTGCATGTTAGTATATGGGATGAGGCACTTACAGTGACATAGGTGAGTGATTTTTATAAATATTTATACCATTGCAGCTACACATTATAAAATTACATTTTATGTATTCTATTTATATATGTATGTGTCCATCCATGGCATGTTTGGTGGAATCTGCTCGCAACCAGTCTGCACAACAAATGTAGAATATGACCGTACCTTTATTAAAGGAACAACAAACGTAAATTCATTTTACATGATAGGACAATTAGAGAACCATTAAAGATCTAAAAATAAACCGATAAATGGAATTGTCCGTTGTTTGGCTGAATAGGAAAACATTTCCTCCCTTGATTTAGTAAGAATATAAATGACCAAATTGTTGTTAATTGTATATATTAAGGCGCATGTCCACCCCCAAAACTAAAATTTAACCCACTACTGGCCCCACTGTGTAATGTTAAAAAATCCTTACCTTATGTCTCCTTATGGTTCTCCTGCAGTGCTTGTCCAACTTTGCAAAAAGTGAAGAATTGGAACAGTCTGTGAGTCATCTGGTCACGGCTTCTTCCTTGTCCTCAAGGAGGACTGTGAGTCTGTGACATGCGCAGGGGAGCCCTTTCTCCCCCCTCCCTCCCTTCAGATCCCCTCTGGCTGTTTAGTGCCCCACCTATCTTTCCATAGTGTAGGGCACCCCAGCCCACCCCCAACTGCCAATTTTCTGTTGTAAAACAAGCCCCAAAAATATACTTACAGTCCTTCATTTGCCTGGCTGCCAGATAGCCAATTACAGACAGATGCAGCTGGCGATCCCCTCCCTCTCTGCGGCTTTCGGCTAGCAGAGAGCCAAGAGCAGACAGCCATGGGATCGAAGGACTGTAAGCATATTTCTGGAGCCTGTTTTACAAAAGAAAATTGGTGGTTGGGATGGGGTGGAGAGACCCTTTAAATTGTACAAGTGTCAGTATGGTTACAATCGTGATCAAGCCTCTTTTGCTATAAACATATTTTCTATTTTTAATGTTGTGACTAAAAAATAGAAAATAACTAGTCCTAATTTCAGAGACGGTTGCATCATTCGTGTTAACATGTTATTCCCAGCCTGTTAAAAGGAAAATGCATGCCAATATTTAAAGGGCAAGTCCAGCCCCAAAATGAAAACTTACATACAGGTAAATCACCCCCCCAAACCCTAAACTGTAATAGTTTGAAATCTGAAATACATAAGCCTAACCTGAAATCCTGCACAATGTCCTGTTTCCCCTTTTTCTGCTTCCTGGTTCTTCCAGTTAGCAACTGTCGGTTATGGATTTGACAGTTGACATCACAGCCAATGACTGAATGTTAATCCTCTAGCTGCCTCTTCTGAGCATGCTCAGGCTCAGTACAGGCTCAATACAGGTTTCTAAGTAGCTCAGTTTCCATGAGGCATCCAGAAGCATAGCAGACATACAGTAATGAATTCATAGGACAAACTATGATATATCAACTTATTTTAAAGAGGCCATTCTTATGAGGGGGGGAGTTGTCCTTTAACACAGCTTTACAAAACACCATAATACTCTACATGTCTTTTATGGGAGCATCTTAAACATGGCTTCAATCTAAAAAAAAGAGAAATACAGTAAAACTATTCTAGGATAACTCTAGCATAAGACTAATTTCCACAGACTATTATCCATTATTTTAAAGCGGCAGTTTCTAGTATAACTTCCTATGGCTTGCTACATAATTTGGGATCCTTTGTACCGACCACACTTGTGGCTGGTCAGCCAAGATGAAGGACTGTCAGTCGCAGCAAAAGTTGCTGTGGCCAACAATTCACTGCAACCACACGATCAGCCATGGTATTCTGACCCGTCAAAATGATCCTTAAGTTTCAAAGATGCCCCTGAAGTTCCTAACCTGACCCCGTCCCTCGCTGCTCCCCCTCTAATTTGCGGCTGACAGCCCCTCCACTTTTGGTTGCGGCTGTAAGTAAAGGCACAATGTGATGTCATGGCCAATCGCCTGACAGCCACGACCAGGAAGTAAATGGCTGTCAGCGCAGAAGCCCTCTGCTCCTGTTTTTGCTTGAAACAGGAGCAGGGGACGGTGCCAAGGAGGTGAGGGACTGTGACAGGGAAGTCCCTTCAAGGGAATTATTGGAACATATAGATTATGCCACTCAATCAACATGGCGGTTGGGGTGTACTGTATGTGTGTGTGTGTGTGTGTGTGTGTATATATATATATATATATATATATATATGTATGTATATATATATATATATATATATATATATATATATATATAATTATTATTAGGGTGGAGATGCCTGTTACAATTAAGAGATACAATTTGTGAGCTGTAATTTAACAATTTATTTGTTTTTGCCAACTTTTTCACACTATTTGTTTAGGAAATATGGCACAATACTGAGCTGAAAGTAACACATGTGTACACTGTCCAGAAAAAGTTTTACAATATAAATTTACTGCATGGTAGTTTCTAAACTGTTTCAAACTGTTGTCTGCGATGTAATGTAACATTAGTTTTATGTGACAGATCTGTTTCCTAATAATGGAAACATTGCCATAGACTGCTTTAAAGAGGATGTGTAAGGATAAATCATAATCTAATTTCATTTATTCTATTGTTTTCAGACTTTTAGCATTAAGCCATCCATATCAGTTTATTATGTTAAATAGCTCTACTACTCCCTCTGGAATCATAATAAATGTGATTAGGGTGCACTTTAAAATACTGCCATATGTGTACAATTCATTTTACCTTTATCAACAGTCCTTATAATGCAATTGTAGAAATGGAAAAGCGCTTGGGTCTTATTCTGTTAAGTGTTATAATATCTGTGAATTTATTTAGGAAATTTGGGAAATAATTAGATTTGTCAGCTTTCAAAATGAAGGTTGCAATGTGAAACAATGAAGTGAATTTATCTACTCAGCAATAGAATACTCATACTGGGTAGCTCATTACTGATTGAGGCTTGCAGGAGATTGCATTGGTCTTAACTATTTCGTATTAAAATAATTAATGACCAAAGTAATATTGTGTGTTCAGTCTGCAGTATGCCTCAGTGCTCATTGGTAATTAAGCATAAAATAGGATGCACTTCTAGTGTAAAACTACTCATGTACCTTGGGTACATTAGAAAGAAGTGGGTGGATTTCAGGGTATAATTTTCTTATTAAAATACAAATATGGAGATTCTGCTGGTGCCAGTAATTACCTCCTCAACACAGCCCTCCCAAGCTACTAGGTGCTTTTTAAAGATGACCTTAAAGGGTCACTATACTCACTGAAATAACTTAACATTTTTAACTTTAACATTTTCTAAAACTACATTTTTAGAGAAGTAAAATGGTGGTATTCACATATTTATCTGTGCTTGCTTTGTCATTGTTTAAATTTGTCATTAAAATGTTTAGTGATTGCTCCTAATTCCCCATCCTCCCTAAAACTGGGTACACACGATAAGATATTTCTGTCCGATCGACCGATAGTTCAGTGTATCGGTCGATCGGACCGAAATTATCGCATCCGAATGCTCCCATGTCCGACCGACCGTTCGTCCGAATCGGCGATCGGACGTGGTGGAAAACCTTGTGCGATCGTGCAGTCCTCTATGGAACGCACGATCGGTCGCGGTAACTATCGGACGCGGCTGCTTTTGCCGTGACCAACAGTCCTTCCTCCTGGCCGACCGGTCGAAAGTACCTTCTTGTAGTGTCTGCGACACTTATAAGTTCTGCACAGCCTCACCATGGACACTGCTCTGCTTACAAATCTCCCCCTCCCCATTTTTTATTTTCTCTGCTTATTCTCCTAAATGTTGCAGAAAGTTTGCTGGCGAGCAGGCATGGGTCACATATATAATTTCTGCTTCTGGAGTGACCGTTCTTTCCCTGTAAATGTTGTGTTTTCAAATGATGATTTCTCAGAATCTACAGCTTAGATGTAAAATCTGAAAAAAATAGTGGGATCTTGCTGTATCTAAAAGTACTTTTTTTTTTTTTAGTAAAGACACCCTTTTATCTGCTCATCCAGCATTTTATCTGTGTATGCTTCCAAAATACTAATCTTGTTTGCAAGACCCTTAATAATGTTCATTATGGGGACACTAAACCATCAAAATTACTTTAAAGGGGAAGTTCAGTGCAAATACATGTACTTTTCAGAAAAAAGAGCAGTATTTTTCCATCCCAATTAGCCTGTCCATTCAGCAGTGTGTCTGTGTATAAATACATGCAACTGAAATACTGACTTCCTGTTTGCAGGACACCTAATAGAGACTGTTATGGTCTTGCACTTGACCCAGCACCTGGGTTGATTCAGTTGCACAGTAGAGATCTGAGCATCTTTGATCCATCCAACAGCCAATCAGTAGAAATTACTGTTAGGAACATTCCAAGGATGTGGTGCATACTGGGAAGAAGAAGGACTGTTAGAACCTGAAATGTCAGCTCACTAATGTCAACAGCAGGGAACAGCAAAGGGTATGAAATCAACTGATTTTTCAAAATGGGAGAGAATATGTAGAATAACTAAGAAGGCATTACACAAACTAACAATTTAACAAATATTGATAATTTCCACTGAACTGTCCCTTTAACTAAATCAAAAGTTGTGATGGAACACTTGCTATTAGTGGAGAGCTTACTGCTTACCAAACACCAATCCCACTGCACTTCTGTGTCTCTCCTGTCATCTTCGCTCGCACTGCCCCCTCCCCTTCAAATGTATTGAATTAAAGGGACAGTTCAGTGGAAATTATCAATATTTGTTAAATTGTTAGTTTGATTGGCTGTTGGATTGAGGTTGGTCTCCCATATCAGACAAACGGGTCAGTTAGTAAATAACGGCCAATCATGCAGTTCCCTTTGGGACCACATGATCAGTCTGTCACATGCACTGCAGGCTGCAGCCACTGTTGCTGTGACCAACAATCATCTATACTGGCAGAGCTCTCACACAAAGCAGATGCTGAGTTGGGACACATGAACGTGCTACATGTATCCAGACTGAATGGTATTAACCGGCAGATCTGAACACAGATCCAGGTAATCCTGCCACAATATGCAGTTCAATCTGAACAGCACCATTGGTCATCCTGAGACCCTATACAGGATCCAGAATAACATGCTAGGTTAATACTTATTGGTATTTACCACAGCAAGTTCCAGATTTACAGTCACTATGGGGTTAGTACTTGGAAACACAGGATTCTGATTAGCTTTACAAGTTATAGTGAGGTTTGGATAGAGGAGCTAAAAGCTCCCCACAGAGTATAAAATGAAGTAGAGCCTTCTTATAACAGGAGGCACCCCACAGCCTCATATTTAATATATTAATATTGGGGGAAAAGCTGGCAATTTCTCTAAGAATGCTGGGTAGTTTCAGAGACATGCAAAGTAATTTAATCATTTACAGACATTACTTCCTGTCTAGCAAACAGAAACTGGATTGTCTCATTAATTTCTATGGAGGGGGGAGTAAATGTGAGAGTCTGAAGAATTTTCTAGTTGGCTAAGACTATCACCTGTTTTACAAACAGCACATAACTGGGTGTAATACAGGAACTTCCTTACACTTCCTGTCTTGTCATGGACAGTGCCTAAGAGAATTTTTTGATTTGCTAACCGTGTAAGATCAGAACCTCTCATTGGATGTTAGTAAAATTACACTTCCTTTTAGTGTCTACAAGGAGGTGTGGCTAGACCTATCATTTTGAGTTTTCCATTCAAACGTAGGGGTGTCCAGTAAAGTAAGTTTACTTAATTAATTTGATATCACTTGTTTTGTAATTCAGTAGTAGGTAGCAGTACTATACTTTGTATAGTGTTGTTTGTTATGGTGATTTTAAAGGACAATTATACTCACCTCCCCCTCGTTCCTTTCCCCCCACGGTCTGATCCTCCCCACTGGCACTTTGAGTGACAGGTCGCGAGGCAGCCAACGGGAAGATGCGCTCTGCAAGGAGGCGTGTCTTCCCATTGGCTGCCTCCTGGACAGTCACTAACCATGCCAGTGGGGGGATCAGACCGGAGCGACAAGGGAGATTACAAGTAAGTAGTGCAGGACTTTTGTAAAGTACCCAAAGGTGAGGACTTAGCATTTTAGGTCCTCGCCCTAGGTAATTTGCAGGAATGGATCTGGGAAATGGTAAGTATAATTGTCCTTTAATTAAATAGTGATAATTACACACATACATATAGACCTTTCCTATGTGTAATAGTGTTATATACCCCCACTTAGTTAGTAGCTCCTAAAAACTCAATGCAATCTCCGTAAAGATAGAAATGTATTTATATAGTTACAGTCCTTTGCTCCCGCGGCTGTTGTTTGCTGGAAATTGCAAACGGGCTGGATTGGCAGCCATGTCTGTGATTGGCTGAGAGGCAGCCAATTACTGATGCGGCTGATGGTTATAAAGACAGCAACAAGAACGAACATGAGTAAATAATGTTTCTGCTGCTTTTTTTTAATCTAACTTGGCAGTTGGGCAGGGGTGGGCTACACTACAGAAAAAAACATTTATAGCTAGGGGGCGAGGCAGGCATGTAGGGATCCGGAGGATGGGAGGGTTTCCCTGCGCAAGTCACAGTCCTCTAGGAGGACAATGAGGAGGCAGAAACACTATCACACACAGACAGCTTCTACTCTTCAGTTTCCTGGAATTTAAACAAGCACTACAGGACAACCATAAGGAGCAGGTACCATACAAACACAATGGGGCAAATTTTAGTTTTGGGGGTGGAAATGACCTTTAATTTAGCTGAACAGTGCTGCCTCATTATGATTACTGAGCATGTTACTGAGCCCTTGTGAAAAAAGTGTGGTCAGATGGAAGGGGGGTGGATTAAAAAAGGGAGGGGGCATATTGAGCCTGAGCAAAAGAAGTACTGGTTTGAGGGCATGCAACAACACCTCAGAGTAAATGCTACATATTTTATTTAAAGATTAAGATGAGGAAATCTCATTTTTTTCAGTTGCCCTTTAAGTTGTGTGGCATAAGAGAAAGAGAGGACATGCATATGAATGTATGCATTAATTTAAACTAAATTAATTTAAACTATAGTGTATAAAGTTTATTTAAAAAAACATTTAAACTGAAAACTACATGGGACTGGGATATAGGATCGGTAATTCCTAACTTCCAATATTGTTTCTATGAAGAGCACCATTCCTGGCTTCAGCACTATCTTTAAAAAGGGATAGTCCAGGACTAACCTGGCAAATGAAAATGGTTAGCGCTGTACCTCCTTAATGAATAATCCGTCCTAACTCCCTGCTCCAGGTACTTTCCATTTCTAAACAGTTAATTTTTAGAGTATATATATATCCTTTAAATGGCTTTAAAGGGCATGTCCACCCCTTTTGAAAACTTTTCATATGTTGTAGGGCTAGATATGTGGGAAAGGGTTTTTACACTAGGGGGAGGGAGGGGGGGGTGAAGGGCTGCTCTGAACAAGCCAAAAACCTCTGAGAGGACCGCTTAGAGGCGGAAACAATTTCCCTGGTGGTCAGTTTTTTTAACTTTGGGGGGGACATTACAGGAGAACCATTTGGAGCTGGGATGTAAGGTAAGGATTTTTATACACTACAGAGTGGGGCCAGTAGTGAGTTAAAAGATATTTACATTTTTATGTGTGATATGGCAGCAGCCTCACCAGGTCCCCTGCACTTCCTGCTCTGAAACCGTGTCAGTCAATCTGCCCTGTGTCTCCTCCTCCCCTTTGCAGCCCTCCTGGTCCCTCCCACTCATGGACCCCATGGTCCCTCCAGTTGCAGGACCCCCTTGGCCCATTCTCTTACAGCCCCATGTGGCCCCGCCCACTCACGGGTGCTGTGTGTCACTCAGACCCCCCCCTACAGAAAACTCTGGAAACAGCCTTTTTAGGCAGAGTGAGAACTCTGCCTGAAAAGGCTGTTTTCACATAGTGAAAGAGAAGGGCTGTAGATTCCCTTACCTACTCTGTCAGGACTTCACACAGCAGGGAGGGGGAGGGACTTCCCGTCTCCCTCACACACTGAGGGAGTCTGAGGCTGTGCTCGCCGACGGCACTGTGCAGGAGAAGCCTTAGGAATGTCACATGTCCGCCTCCCACCCATTAACTTTCTGGTCAGTCATTTCTTTATATCTTGTTTGGAGACCACAGTTCCCCTTTAAGAATTTGGACGAAACCGGACTACTTGGAGGAAACCAAGCACAGGGAGAACATAATATATTTCTGCATCAAAGCAATGTCGGAACAAAAAAAAGAGATGATCAATACACACTATCATTATATTTCTGCTAGTGCAAACTGTAAAAACATGGGGGGTTTGGTTACAATTTTATGTATAAAAGTGAAAAGTCTCCCATTTCCAAGCAGGGAGTGTCAGCCCAGATAAATGACCCAAGGTAATATGTTAGGACCTTCCATACTGGGGTTACCTTGATTACCTTGGTTGGAAGGCGTTTACTTTTATGCATAAAATTGTAAATAAACACCCCCATGTTTTTACTGTTTGGACTAGCACTGATATTATGATAGTATATGGGGCCCAGGAATGGGCATTGATCATCTCTTTTTTTGTTTGTTCTAATGTTTTGGTCAGATCAGTAGCACTTCCACTATATGTTGCCATAGGAGTGCTCCCACAGCCCCCCTTTCTGTTTATCAAAGCAATGTTGGGCCATTGTGATGTCAAATGAAGGGTCTGATGGGTTTCCATTCCAGTGGTCGCTAGATCTAAACATGTTTATCAAAAAAGATTAAGAAAACCACAGGAGAGTTTCAAAGAAAACATGTATACTTATTGAGATAATAGCACACTAGGCCTCTAGGGTCCCAGGTAGGTAATTTTACATGTTGCTTCTGAGAAAAGATCTTTGTCTATTGAGATGCTTGCGCAACATATTTGAGACTAAAATCCTTTTTGATAAATCCCTCAATTAAATTCTTTATCGTTGACTGATTTTTTTCCTAGGTTAGTGGAGCCGTTTTTAAGCTTTCTGACTGGGTATAGACTTTGAAGGACAACTAAAGCTAAAATGTATATAAAACTGAATAGATTCTGTTATTCCTAACTAGCTTATAGTTGCAAATTTCACATCTGAAAGTAGCTTTGTAGAGCAAGTATCTGTAATTAGCAAAAAAAAAAAATTATGGTCCAAAATAGCATAGTCACTGCCCATAGGGCACTCCACAAGCAGACCTGGTTTACTGACTGTCATTGGTCGTCCCTTAGCCATTAAGATACCACTGATATTTTTTGTCCCAAAGACGGAAATGTGAAATTGGCGGCCGGCCTGAACTATCTCTGTGTGTACTGTCTATCCTCCTCAGCATCAATATTGCTAATTTAACATCCTCATGGCCTTTTCCTGCCATTAAATTTTGCCTGGAATTAAAGGACCGCTTTTATGCCAGTTTTTCAGCAAAACCGGTCAAACAATGCATCAGGCATGTATCGCGTTCTTCTACTGACTGACTACAGAGAAATATAGCCAGTAGGAAAAAAATGCATTAGTTGGCATGTGTGTACCTAGCCTTGGTTATCACAGAAATTGCAACCTTGTTAGCCCAATCCACAAGTGATTAATGCACCTAAAAAGCTCAAAGAGACACTTTTGTCATTCAGTAACTGACTGCTCTCTGTCTCCTCCCACAATATAAAGAACCTGCTTGAGTCTGTCAAAGAGGAGGAAAAGGCAAAGTTGCTTCTACCATTGTTGCTTCTGTTCTGTCTTTTATTTCTTTCCCTAGTCTATGTTTATTAATCCGAATGATTGAAAACTCCTTGCTAAAATCATGGAGTGTATTTGAAAGTACATTCTCATTCTTTTTCCTACCTTTGACATGTGATGAAACTAAGAGGAGTAGTGCTATAATAAGATATACCCATGAGCCTGCCTTTACTGTACTTGCTGAAATTGAATGAGACTATAAAGTATACCCACAGGCCCTGCTGCAGTAAATTTGTGAGCTGACAACTAAAATTTAAAAAGCTTTCTCCCTCCATCAACAAACTTTCCTACATTTTTCCTGGTATTGGGTGATGCATCACTGCTACTTTTAATTTAAGACCTATTTTGTGATTATCAATGTTGAACAAACACATTTTGTAAATATTACTAATTTAACTTCTTGACTAATCTTCATTTCAACATAAGCAGTTCATCTCTAATTGTCTGCTAAAGACAGTATGTTTGAGTTACTGCAGTGAGGAACAGATTTTCTATTTGAAAAAAATTGCTAAAGCAATGTGCTATTGCCAGCTGCCTTAATAAATAATCCTCAAGGATTCCTGTTTGATAATCTGCAAGAGGAAGCCAGCAGTATGTACTTTTTAATAACAAAACATGACCAAGACTAATGTATCACTTTTCTTTGTTGTGAGAATATTGGGTCATATAAAGTTATCTGGCTTTTGTATGATGCAGAATTATTTGGATTTTAACTATAACTCTGTTTACGAATTAGTTATGTGCACCGTATACTATATAACCACAATGAAGAAAAAAATATAAATAAAATATGAAAGGCAACATAGACCTGGTGTATGTAGCAGACTTCCTAATGCTGGTCTTACACTGGCCCGATACTAGAAAGCTTTTGCTTTGGATGGCAAACGTTTGAATATAGGCCAGGCCAGTGTGTATACCTGCTAACTTTTCTATAACATTCCCCTGCCTAGATATTATTTTTTTCAGCAACAGTTGATCGCAAAGTGATTGGTCCAGACAATTAAAGGACCGTTGCATGTATGTCTACAGGTACATAGAGCATTGTATAGACTGCATTACAGTGCAGCCCCCATAAATGCACAAGACTGTATCCTCCAATTTCACTATAAAATGTTATTTGCATATAATAAGGCTTTGGAATTCCAAGGGTATGTCCATCCCCCAAACTAAATTTTAGTATGTGCTAGGAAAAGGCTGTAAACTTCGACTTTGCGGGATTTACAGCTGCCAAAGATACCTGAAAATGTACTTACCAGCCTTCGTTCCCCCGACTCCTTCTGCTTAACTTCTGTGTCTTTCCGAGCACAGAAGTCAAGCAGGAAGGGCTCGACCGGCATCCGCTCCTGTGATTGGCTAAGGCATTTTAGATGCGTGCCTTTATATAGTAAGCTTTCTATTGTTATTATAAAACATTTTTTACTTGTGCTTGTGAAGGTTCTCATTCATTCAGGTCATGTTATATCTGTTGTATTCAAGTAGATCAACTGGACTTGAAGTTCATTTTTGCTAGTGATATCCAGACTGGGCCTTTTCAAAAGAAGTAGAAGGAAAGAAAAGAACACGTATACCAACAGTGAAGGGGAAAAGCAAGACAGGAGAAAGAACATGGTCATCCCATATGTAGCAGGGGTCTCCGAGAAATTAATAAGAATTTTCAAAAAACACTGTATCCCTGTCTGCTTTAAACCGAACAACACACTGAGGCAGCAATTGGTACATCCGAAAGACCCAATACCGAAACACAAGATAAGCGACATCATATAAGCAGTGCAGTGCAGTGAAGAATGCTCTGATTTGTATGTGGGGGAGACCAAACAGCAACTGCATCAACGTATGGCTCAGCACAGAAGAGCCAATTCCTCGGGTCAGGACTCAGCCGTGTACCTGCATCTTAAGGATAAAGGACATACCTTTGAAGATTGTAATGTTAACATATTGGAAAAGGAATGTGACTGGTTCAAGAGAGGTGTTGAGGCCATTTATGTAAAAAATAAAGAAACCAAGCCTAAATAGAGGTGGGGGGTTCGACACCAACTGTCTGCCATGTACAATGCTGTTTTGACACCTTACTCTGGGCGTTCCTATAACACCTCTTAGCCACTATCCAATCACGCCCTTAACACTTGGCTGTGATATGCTAATTGGGATTTTCCAGGGTACATAATTGCCAAAGATTCTTGTACAAGTCACTCTGAATTGAGAAAGCCAGCCGGATGACTAGCGAAACGTCTTCAAGAACTAAACTTCAAGTCCAGTTGATCTAATTGAATACAACAGATATGATCAGTCATTGTGAAGAGGTACAACTGCAATATTGCAACAGGATCTGCTGGTTAACATGCCTGTCTATGGTTAGCTTTAGTGAGCTTGTTATTCAGAGATTAGCAATGATTGTCTGTTCCTTAATTCTTTTGGGGTTTTTTTTTCAGGAGAGTGAAGATGCAGTAAAAGTTTTAGCAAAAGAGAAAGATGTTTTAGAAAGAGAGAAGTGGGAACTTCGTCGTCAAGCCAAGGAAGCAACAGACCATGCAAGTTCTCTACGCTCACAGTTGGATTTAAAGGACAACAGAATTAAGGAGCTTGAAGCAGAGCTTTCAATGGTAAGCAATAGAATTTGTTCGTTTTAAATGATGAGCAAAGCAGTATATACAATAGGAATGTATTGGGAAAAGCAGGTCACATTCTTTTACAAAATACAACACTGATTTGCACATTTAACTCTGTAATTAGTTTAGATTAATATATAATATAAAATATAAGATACACAGAATTTAGGGAGAACATTTATCCATTTAGAATATTCACTTTCCTGAATAAGGGGAAGACTTCATCCATTTAATATCAGCTGTGTTCCATCTACGTTGCAGGTGCTCTGGACATAAGATAACAATACAATACTTGCTTGTTGACTGTTGATAACTTTCTTTACATTATATTGGATCTTCTTGGCGCTTAATATTTTTTACTTCCTTTTCAGATTTGATGCTAAAAAAAGCAATTACCGTATTAATATTTCACATTTAAAGAGATTTCTGCCCTCTGTCAAAAATTGTATCCCAAAAACTGAATTACTTGCCTGATTGGCTCCTCTACAACCTACCAGCCAAATACTCCAATATGCTGGTAGCACATTACTCAGAAACCAAACTGACTTATGGTGGCCATAGACAGATATTGTTGTAGGATCGCAGGCAATAATATCAATAGAACAAAATTTCTGCCCATCCCAATAGGAAATTCATACGCGGAGCAATAATTGGCAATATCGGGTAATTACATCTATGGCCACCTTTACTCTTTGGCATTAAAAAATACTAATATAGACCATACACACACCTGTCCCAGTTGTCCGATCACGGAATCGTGTGACCGGGATTGGTGCGTATATGGTCTCCTTTAGTTTTCTGCAGAAGTGATAGAGCTACAGCAGGGACAGTCAACCTGTAACTCTAGATGTTTAAAAACTCCCAGCATTTCCCTACAAGACTCTGCTATAGCAGTCAGGGAATGCTGAGAGTTGTAGTTTTCAAAGCATCTGGAGGGCTGCCTGTTGGGGTCAGAACCATTTTTGTTTTTGGATGAAGTGAACAAAGTAGGCAGGTTACAAGTCGACTGTGCATACTTTGCATTTGCCATGCAAGGTCATATAATTTTTTTTTTTTTTTTTTTTAGTGCAGGTTTTTCATCTCCGTACAATCAAGTGTGATATGTGGATGGTGCGTTTTTGTTCTTTTTGAGATAAAGCCAATGTAAATGCCTTCTAGTACAATGCAGTGCAGTGTTTTCCCTCTAGTGTGTGTTTTAAACATTAAAGTCAGTGGGAAGCCTCTAACATTATTTGTCTTTCTCTATTAAGAAGAAACTGGAACTTTTTTAGTCTACTTGCTATAAATATTTTGTAATTAAAATAGGATTAACAAAAACAGGAAATATGTCCTACACTTCTAATGTTGACCTGGGTGGCCTTGGGGGAAAATCTTGATTTTGAACTTCTGAACTCAAATGCTAACAGGGAATAAGGGATTTAAACTGTAGCCTTTGTATAAATAGTCAACCATCTATTGAATACAGATGTCATCCATTAAGATGGCTCTACCTGCTTAGGTGTAATTAGAAAGAGCTAAAAAATAGTAATTGTTTTGTGTATGTATATTATTATCTGACCAATCTCTATTTTTAATCAAACTGATAATCATTTCACAGATTGAATAGTTTCTTATAAGAGATTGCTTTGGCAATACAACTGACTGATCCAAAATGCAAATGAACTTTCCCGGTTTTCCTATAGCTAGGTACAGTCCCCCAGACTGTACAAAGAATGACAAAGTTTTGGCCGATATTTAGTTCTTGTATGGGAGGTCAGTCAGGCATCTTGATGATCCAACCTGACAGATTATTGGTGAGGTCATAATGGCCATACATGAACAAATTGTCTGGAAAAATCGCCATTCGTCACACGGTCGAGTGTCACATGCAAAATCGCATGTGTGTACCCAACTTGTGTTTAATATACCCTTGGCTGATGCAATAAAAGTTTCAAAAGTTTGCCTGTGCTAATAATCTGCAGCAAACCATCAGATGCTGTCTAACTACACTAACCCAGTAAAAAGCTAACATAGGATTGGTTGCTCAAACTGTTCAGTGGTGCCCAACCTGAGCCACACTGGGGGATGTACTAGTGCGGGCCCTAGCAGGCCGCAATAAATCACTGGTGGGTTGGGCATCACTGTTCTAGTTTCTATGCCCAACATACTAACAGATGTTTATGGTGACATTTTGATTTGATTCAGCATTAACTAGAATGCTATATAAAAGCAAAACTGAAAAAATAAGTCTAGTGGCATTTTAATACAAAGATTGCTATTCATATTTTTTTATTACAAATGTAAATCTAAAGGAGAACTTTAGCTAAAAAATTTTGGCTGGTGTAGAGTTTAATCTTACATCACAAAGCCTCAGGAGCTCAACCACAGCAAATTCCCACAGTATGAAGTGGTTCTCAGAGAAACCACTGGTGTGAATTGCTGTCTCCCTTGGTTTGAAATGCTGCACATGCTCAAGTTTGCATTCGATAAACTAAGCTAAGGGACTGTGATAAAATAGCACATCTTGTGTAGGTAATTAAAGAGTCACAGGGCTATGCACAGTGAGATGTTATCGTTCTCTATTGCCTCCTGGCAATGCACTAAGCCGATAGCTGCTCTCAGTGTCTCTGCTGGCATTTAAGATTCTGTCTTAAAGAGCTGTTATTGGCTTGGTTCATTAGTTGCGACAGTTGCGCAACAGTTTTTGCTTATCGCCATTAGTTATGTCTTAAAGTCGCATTAACCCTTGATACGTGGGTTAACATGACTTTAATATGGAAAAAGCTGATAATGATTCTCTGTACATAGCCCTGTTAGTGCTTTAAAGGGACTCTAAACTGATTACTACATGAAATCTGTATCTGTTATTCACAGGGAGGTGAATGCTGATCACCACCTCACCGATAAGGTAAGTCTTTCAGTGTTTCCTGGCGATCTATTACTCACAGGGAGGTGGGAAATAAGCGTTCTCACCTATCTGTGAAAAATACATCAGATACTGTGTTTTTTAGAACCGTGAGTTTAGTGTTCCTTTAAACCTTTTTTTTTTTTTTTTTTTTGTGTTAAAATTAAATAAAGAATTCCTCTCAACTATGCATTAGCAATTACCTATATGCAATGCAACTGCAGAGCACTTAAAGGGGAAGTTCAGTGCAAATACATATGCTTTTCAGAAAAAAGAGCAGTATTTTTCCATCCCAATGACCTTAATCTGCCAGTTCAGCATTGTGTCTGTGTATAAATAACTGCAACTGAAATACTGACTTCCTGTTTGCAGGACCCCTAGTAGAGACCGTTATGGTTTTGCCCTTGACCTAGCGCCTGGGTTGATTCAGTTGCTCAGTAGAGATCTGAGCATCTTTGATCCATCCAATAGCCAATCAGTAAAAATTACGGTTAGGAACATCCCATGGATGTGGTGCATCCGGAACTGTCCCTTTAAAAGCAAACAGGGCTAATGGGCTGCTCTGCTTCTATGCAGTTCACAGTATGTGCATTTTGCATCGGTTTTGTAGCTAAAATTATTACTAAGTAAGATTTTTTTGCCTAAATAGGATGAAAATGGATCAGATATAGTGGCAAAGCAGATTCTATACAGGTATAAGGAGCTTGTCATTCTTCCTGATAAAATAAGGTTATCATGGGATTTCTTTAATAGAGCTCAGTATTACAAATGTATAAAATAAAATTTTTTAAAAAGTCTCTATTTAGTAAATCATCTACAGTAGACCAGCCCCTTAACTGCAAAACAGCCTACCTTTTATATAGGATTGCTGCCTCTTGCTTTTAAAACCAACCACAAGTGAAGTCTGCATGCTGCAAATGTTCATTTAAGGGCAAGAAGGGCAGCTTATTACTGACCACAGCAAATAATTTTTTTTTCCACTGAACTTTCCTTTTTAAGGGAAGAGGTAGCAACCCTATATACGAGGTAGGCTGTTTGCAGTTAAGGGTCTGGTCTACTGTAGATGGTTTACTAAATACTAAGCGTTAGCGACTTTTTTTTTTTTTTTTTATTCATTTGTAATACTGAGCTGTATGCCAATATAAATATTTTAAAATGTTACAGTAAGCCTATCATTATATATAGAACAGTGAATATGGTTATCTGCTTGAAGATTAAAGGGCACGTCCACCCAAAATATGTGAAGGACTCCCCCCACCCCCAGCCCCACCAAATCATATTTTCATTAAACTTGCCTATTTCTGAGACATTACTAAAGAGACTTACATAACCCAATCCCTCACTGGCACTTCTCCTTCAGTCCTACAGCTTCTGGGTAACAGCCAAAGAAGTGTTTGTGACATCACAGCCAATAGCTGACTGCTGTTCTCTTCTGCTTCTGCGCAAGCTCGTAACCCGTTCACAATAGCTATAGAGGATGCTGGGATTGGGGCCCGGTAAGACCCCAGTTCTTGGGCATAGGTAATTATAACAAATATGGGGTTGGGGGGGTCGGTAACATAAGAATAAAATATAGATTTGGGGGTGGAGGTGGACATGCCCTTTACTCTCAGGATTAATATTGAAAAATATTGAAATATTACTCTGAATGCTGGGAATTCTCTCTGAGTCTCTTTGCAGGACATTTATGTGGCCTTCTTTATCACCACTTAAGAGCCATGGTGATTGTTTTTAAAATTGTGTAAAATATTTATTAAGAATTCCAATGTCACAAATTGTGCAATTTTATTTAAATAATCCAATTTAGATGCTTTCAGATAATTTTATTGATCTGACTATTACTGTTCTATGCAACAGAAATTATTAAAACAAGCCGTTCCCAGGTGAGATGAAAATCCAGGCAGATACTGAATGGCTGCATAAAAACCAGAGCAATGTACATTTTTTTAACTATTGGTCCTAAAGATACCAACTTATGTTGCCACTTAAGTACCAGCAGCATGTTCTCTCCAGGCTACATGGCTCATAGCATTTACAGAAATTACTGCATACAGTATGTCTGATATTAAATGGATGAGGTGAAACCTCTAATATGTTGAGTTTTCACCTTTTTAAAACTTTTTTTAACTTATAAAAATACTTTGGTAAATCTTCAAACTACAGATTAATTTTGCCTTTATCTAAAGTTTTATTTTTAGCTAATTAAAGTGTTATGTGAAGGTCCCTTGGCTTAAATACATGGTACAGAGCACACTGAGCATGTGCAGAAGGCAGACTGCAATGAAAATGCTAAAAAAAATATGATGCTAACTACTGGTGGAAAAATATTAAAGCATGGATCTGTTCTAGCACTGCAGTTAACTTTTAGTTGGTACAAAAAGGGCAATGCATTTGAGGTACATAATTTCTAGACATTTTATTTTTATCCTTTAAGCTCCCTACATTTTCTGGGTAAGTTTCCAATGTGCTTATAGATGTATTTGGAGAAATTCAATCCTGAAAGTTTTTTTCCAGTGGGTATTTACAATGTTTAGCATATCATTAGCCTATGAATTGGATCTAAATGAGGAAAACAACCCCACACACCCCATCATGTTAATCTTATAGGGCTCCCACACAAGGTCTATGGTCTGAAATATTGAGCAGATTTCAGCTTGAACTCTTCTTAAAATTGTGATCATGAGAAAAAGCCCGATCAAAAGGTATACAAGGGTTGTTATTGTTTTCAAAAAACTGAATCATGCATGTCTAACCTAATGTAAGATAGGCCTAAATTTTTACGGTAAATTTCTCTTGCTTTGCTTTTGGTTTACTGGAAATATCACTCCTGTTCTCTTGCAGAGGTATACTTCATTAGTATGCATGGACCCTCGGGGTCGTTCATTATTGTGCAATATAAAGTTGGCCATACACATCAGATCACATTGGTTTCTGTCAGCACACATTCTGTGGGGACCACACACATGGACCCGACCGATCCCCATTCATGGTAAAGGGATCTGTCGACCGTGCTGCCATACACAGTACGATTGGATCAATATTGGATCAATATTCCGATACTGACAATCGGAAATTTTCGTTGCTCGCCGACCAACCCTAATGTCGACTATGGCTGTTCGTCGGCACTACGATCTGTCGGGAAGAGCCCCTACACAATGATAATAGGTAAATCTCGTCGTTCCCCAGTGGGATTTACCCATTATCGTTAGTGTGTGGCCAACTTAAAGCTTCATACAAACGTATCATTCTGTCCACAACCTGTGACCGCCAAGCACGTTCACACGGGCGACGAATGGCCATCAATGTGGACAGAATTGTACATCTGTACAAAGCTTAAGTGTGCTGTTTTTTTAGCTGGTTGTCTGGTTAGGGGAGAAAGCAGTCCAAATGCTGGAAAACTGACCTGAGTTTTAAGTAAACCTAAAGCTAGCCTTGTATAGAAATATGGGAATTCTACAGTTTTGCCAATTTATATTTTGTAGGTTAATGAACACTATATACCGCTTCTGACCTAGAAAGAATTAAATATTAAAATATAATTGAAGCCAGGCAAATGTATATATGGAACTAAGGACTGGACATTAAGAACCAGACAGATTATTCAGTAGCCAGTGGATATGAGGTTTCAAAGACATTCTTAGAAAACCCTCTAAAATATTAGTCACTAGGAGTAAATACCTAGGCATATTGGCTTCCTGGCTATTAGGCGTTGGTTGTATAGCTTATCTCAAACTCTGAGTGGGGAGATGCAATATGTTTTATAATCGCAACTACTCTTTCCCACAATATAGTAAACACTTTGTGACCTTTAGTTCAGCATGGGAACCCATGCATTAAGTTGCAATCCCAATTGAAAAGTAGCGCAAAAATCAAGGTTACATTTATTGCATCACTTGCACTGTTTCTTAAAATTCTTGGAAATGGATCAGGCAGCGCAAATTGAGTGCACAACCCACGCAATACTGGTAGTTCATCAGAAATGTGTGTTTTACGCTTCTTTAGGGGGAAAAAACAATATATTGCATCTCCCCCTAAATGCTCTGGATATGAATAGTGTCAGTTGTGCAGAAAACATATTAGTAAGTCATTTTACTCCATTACTAGCTTTATCCCTGTATTTGCTCAGGCCCTGTGTGCCATAGCTTTAAAGCAAGTCTTAATCCTAATGTAATGTTAATTGGAAAGTTCCCATAAAAATGCTGCCTATAACATTGCAGCTTTTGTAGCTGCCTCTTCATTATTTAGCTTAAGGTTCCCAGCATGTTGTGTATCTGTGTGAAACGTTGGGTAGGCAGGTGACTTTACTTATCTGCACCTCGCATATGTGTAAGTGTCCCTAAAAGAACCGAGAAGTTATTGCCAAATAATTGAACTTGTTCTACAGACCAGAAATATTCAAACTACATTCTCCAGGTACTGCAACATATGTAGAGTTGTTAAGATTTCATTACTTGTACTAATGAAAATCCAGATTATAAATTATAAGTGTCCATTTCTGGTTTTCATATTATAAAAATCCTAATGCCACCCTCTCAAAATGTTTTATTCTAAGCCTGATATTTTTATGTGTCAATATCTTGCATCAATACTGTTTATTTTTGTTTTATTAATTCTTAGGTCTTGGCACATTTACTAACGTAAACCACTTTAAGATGTCCCTTTATGATTGTTGCTCTTCTAAGCTTGTTTAAGTAACTCTCTTTACTCCTCCATGATTCCCAAGGAAACTCTGGTTAGATTATCATGGTTGTGACCTGTTTCTCCAGATAACAAAGTGCTTTGTCCAGAGAAGGGAATTCCGTGCTTTTGATCACCTCTATGAGAAGGAGCCCTTTTCAAGGGGGATAGCGGTAAGACTGAGACTCTTAAGGAAAACCATCTTGTTTTCCCTAATGTTGGCTTCCTTTTTTTTTGTTAATAAACACTATGAGATCAAAATACACATTTGCTAACCTTCACCTCTTACTTAAGAAAATGCACATACCGGTAATTTTAACACACAATTCAATTTCACTTAAATACATGCATAGCTGCCAACATGTACATACGTGTCATTTATTTATTTACGGTATTTAGTAATTACTTATTCTAAGAGTCATGCTCACAGCTTTAAATAATTCAAATGCTAAGTGCAACTCAAGCAGAATTTTTTTTATATAAACTTCATTAAATTCAAGTTGGCAGCAATGCATATGCACTCTGGGTAATTATGGTATGATATGGGGTTAATCAGTGATTTTTACTTTCCACTTTGTTCTTCTCTGTTTTGGTGTCCAGCAAGTGCTAGTCCTGTGTAAATTTGTTCACTACAGAACAATCTTTTTTGTTGTTACACTCAGTCTTGCGTGTATTGTCTTTTGCCCTCACGTGAATCACTGGGTTCCATTTTGTGGATTGGGAGCATTGAAACTTTAGTTCTTTTGATCCGATTTGAAAAACAAAATAATTAAATGCCAAATACCATGCACTGTGACTTATATAAGAAATTCACAAAAGTTTTTTATATTGGCCTGATTCCCAAGGATCCTAAGTAAATTAGTGTATAGCTGTAATCTCTAGGTGTAGTGATGTGCTCTGTATCTAAATAATCTTGCAGTGAATATGAGAAGCTAAAAGGGAAATTTCTCTTTTAAGTGGTTAACAAAATCTTATTTTGACATATATGGTTGGTGATTGGATATCTGACTACTGACCTTTTATAGTGATGTTTACATATATGATAGACTGCACGGCAAGTCAGGGAAAGGACAGTCCTGAACATCAGGCAGCCGTGAAAATTGTAGTTTGCCATTTTCAGGCACGTGCCTGCGCAGTCAATAAATGCTTTATGAATGTACTTCACCGACTTTAATTTGTCACCTGCGGATTGCAGCTAAGTCATTCTATAATGTGTATCTGCACATGAAGGATAATTAGTCTCCCTCTCGTCTCTTGCATTCATTTATTCTCCCCACAGCTTCCTTTTCTCTCCCACTCTCGTGATAAGGTTGAAAGAGGAAGGACACTGAACTGTAGCTCACATAGACTGTCAATGATGTTACCCAGCTGTATCCAGACAAATAACATTACAGTCTGCAAATGATTACCCCAGAGGTCTGGAGATCCCTCTGATTCCTTCATTATGTTAGGAACTTTCTAAAAATTCTTGGTTTACAATTCATTGGAGGAACAATATATTTTAATTCTATTTTTCTCCATGTGTCCAAGTGTTTTACTTTATGGCGTTGATTGTATAGCTGCAGTTCCCAGAATACTCTAAGGGTATACTAGGAGAGCTGTGCTGCTTTCTATTGTGCGGCACATCTCCACTAATGTTACCTCTATTTCTGTTGGCAACAGTTTGCACACATGCGTATTAGTTGCGCCTCATACCACATTACCTATATTCATGCAGCTTTTCATGTGTTCTCTGTTTTAACCTGTGTACGCAGGGCTGCTGAGTTGTGTGCACATGACAGGGGTAGGTCCGAGCTGGACATATAACCTATATTAACTACAAACCCTCCCTTTACAGCCAACACCACCCTTACTCCCCCTAGACTTACCCTTGATTAATAACGGACACAACACAATGTTTTCTGTGAAAAAATGGTACTGGCCACAACTTTGTGACGAAATTTGCATAAAATATTAACTTTAAATGTTTATTTGACATAATAAAATATTAATAAACATTATGAACCTGTAAACACTCTGATAAATAATTCACACAAGTATTATTTTCAATACTTGTCTCTGGCAATGCAACCATATTCCACAATACAAGTCCCCTGGCCGCTTTACATTCCAGCCCGGAAGACACCACGTTGTCATACTATATCCATACTCTCCTGTGGGCCCTTTCCACCTACTGAGAGGTTATTTCCAGCCACCAGATGGCAATTTTAGTACTAGCACCCTCCCCCCCCCCAGCACTGCCAAAGACTGCCACACAAAGAAATAAACCCATGACATAGTTATACACGTAGCAATTGAATTAGGGAGGGAGGGAAAACTCTGTGCCGCTCGCCTGATAACAAATGGCACCTTCTGCTCTTCCTTCCTGTCCTTTCCTTGCCCCATGACTCCGCCTCCCCGCCTCACTTCGCTGCCTGAACCTTTAACTCATACATCCCTGGACCATCCCTGTCATACGCTCTGCCTGTTAAGTACCGTCTTGCGCGATCCTGGTCCACAAAGGTCTCAAAGATATTAAAAAAGTGAAAAAAATGTGTTGGGGTGGCGTGACACATGTTTGTGCTGATTGATATATGCACCATACATTGTTCTCATTCTATAAGATAAAGATAAACAGCTGACATGGATATATTATGCCTATGAGTAAGGGCGCATGTTTGTCTTTCTACATGCTACAATAAAAGTTGAAGATTTTAGCCAGAAGGTGCGGTGCTGTCCTTTTACTGTTTGACATGGATATATTACCCAGGTGCACCATGACGAGTAGATTAGAATATAGTGTCCCACTGTGAATAGTTTTAGGTAACTGCTAGTTACCATAAAATGAGGCGCTGTGCCATATGATGACCGATAATACTGTAAATACTTGTTTAACATCTTATTGGTCCTGTGGCTTACAGTCTGCAATGGACTTTATTATTGCATAGTTCTTAAAGGGTATGTACACTGGCAAATTTTTTTTAAATTGCCTATTAGTGGAAACTATAATTCAACCCAACTATCACTGTATCATTTATTTTGTTGATCTGCCCCCTATTTCATTAGATATCCAATCTGAAACATCTGACATTTTCAGCATTTCTGTAAGCAGTTCTGCTGTAGCTGGAATGGTTTGACAGTTGGTGTGCTGTATACTGCATGCAGTATTGAGTTGGTATGTGGGAAAATAGTCAGGTCATTGGTCAGAGCCTGAGGAAAACAAGAATTGTATTGACGGCAATCAGGTACATGCACACCTCAGAGTTAGTGCTTCTTACACGTATTTATTTATAGATCAAGATGACGCAAGTCATTTTTTCAGTACACATACACTTTATAAGTTATCAAATTCTAAACGTACTGGGGCATTAACAATTTATTTCTTCTAACTTTGTTTAGCCTGCAAGTTGTCATGTTGGCCCAACACAGAAAACAGACAAAATTACTATCCTTACACTCAAAATGATATGGTGATTACTAAAATCTCTATGGATGGATCCGATTCCATTAGTGCTCATACACATGGCCCATTATTTCAGTCTGACCAGTTACAATTTCCAAAGCAACCTATCATTTCTAACTAAATAGGTTGGTCCGAATTAAGATGTTCGAAATGTCACAGAGTTGCGACTGACGGACTACAGATTCATCTGTTGAATTATCTTCCCTTGTATACGTTTTAAATATGCACTTTGAAAACATACAACACGAAAAGCATAACAACACAGTTTGAAACCACCCCTTTCCATTAAAATTATCCAAATCTTACCTGAAAGCTGCGATCACCAGTCTGATCCATCTTTGTCCTCTATCTTATCCTGGGACTTTGTCAATGGAAAGATGCCTTGATTGCAGAGGGGGGTCTATATATTGTTTAGGCTATGGACACAGGCATGTGGGGTGGACCAGGTTTCGCACATTTCAGGTACGATTACAAGCAATCTTTTCCTTTAATAAAAATCAGTGTGTGGGTATGCTGTAAAAGAATATAAACGTATATGCAGTATGCTACTTTCCTAATTGTCAAGGAACTCCCTGTAATATTTGATTTAATGTTCTATTAACAATGATGCCTGCCAGTGCTGGACTAGGAGGTTGGGGCCCACCGGGAAATCTGAGTTTGGGGGCCCACCTAACATTTTATATCTTTATTAGTCATTTACATATCTTTCTTAATCCTACTGACTCCTTTTTTTTATTATAATACATTTCTTACTGTTCCTTTGGCTTTGTATTCAAATTTTAGCATTATTTTTCTATTTCTTGGGTGAATGGGCTGTGGGCCCACCAGGGGATTCCCCTGTAGCCCTGTGGGCCAGACCAACACAGACACCTGCCATTACTAAAAATAAATACAGATTAGGTCATAGTGCAACAAACACTGCACAGAAATATTACAAACAATATTCCTAGAAGGCCTAGAATTGTTACAATTCTGTTTTGTTTTACCATTTATGTTCTTTGCAGCAGAGTTTTGTTTCCAACTTCCTGACTGCAATGAAAGGTGACTGCCGCTGTATATTTTATTAGGCAAATTTCTCTAATTGTAAAAATGTTATTTTTCTGGTAAGTTTTAGGCTGGGTACACATGGTGCAATATCTATCCGTGTTGACAGGCTGCTGCAGTATTTCAGTCATTAGAGTAGACATTGTGATGAGATGATTGTACAGTCCATTAAAGACTTCAAATTCACAGACTAAAATTTTAGTTGCATCAGTTGTGAGTGTGTGTGTGTCTGTATATATAACAAAGTTCGATCCAGTATATGTTTGTATTAAACCGTAAAAATCTGTATCAATCAGATTATGCCAGTAGCTTTTGCATACTAACATTGGGTTGTATTTATTTTCCATTCACATTTATTGAATCCCTTGATGATGTCTTATTTATTGCTTTAGTTGTTTAGAAATTTTTACTACTTTTAAAGGTTTTTAAAGCAACTGTAAATAAAGGCTTCTGTTTTGTACTCTCTACATTTTTTTGCTTAATGGTTCTAAGCAGTGTGAGAATTTTTTATTTTTTTTGCCATCAGAGACCATTATGGTAAACACAGACTCTGGGACATCACAGCTTGTATTTATCCATCAGTAGATAAACAAATTCTGCATATGTAGCCTTCAGTAACTATAATGTGCAATGCTAAAATATTTGCAAACTATAAATAAACCAGTGGATTTTGTAAAAGTGCTTGGGGACCTGTGTTTTCAGAAGAACAGCTGTGAAATTCTTCAGATTCTTGAAAACTTAACAGTTTAGGACCTCATGCTGCTGTTTTCCCCCTTTTTGCATGATAACTAGCAAGTCCTCTAATATAAAACAACTTTCTTAGATCCAACATGAAAATGATACATATTTGATCTGCAAAAAAAGCCAAAAAAACTGAGATGTCGGGTTAGTCCAATCACGCATTCTAGGCAATGGCTTGGAATAATACATCATAAGTCCTGAATGTACCCTTCATATTCTTAGACCTCAAGCAAAATAAAGAAAGGAACCCTTCTAAGTGCTCAGTGGTCTGTGTTGGATTGAAATAGTTGGGCCTATCTGCAAATAAAAGACCACACCAGAAATCATTCATGGTACCACTTAGCATTTTGTTCCCCCCCACTAAAGGCATCTTCTTTACTCCTCCTGTCTTTTTATGTTTAATTACTTGATATTTCTTACTGTCAGTTTGCCTTTACATTTGAGCATTGTTTAAGTGTGGGCCCTACAGATTTTCCTGCTATCCAGGTGGGCTAGCCAAAACCCGTCAGTGGTGATGATTTATTGACAAGATCCCAAGCACACACAGCATTTCAGGGATGGGAGTTTCCCCACCCCAGTCTCTTGTTTATTTAAGGCTTTGGATCTCACAGATTGTTACATTGGAAGAAGGGGTGGGGCAACTTCCATCCCCTAAAAGTTACGTGTGCATGGGGTCATTTGTTTTTACCACATTTTCAGAAACTACCAGTTTCCAAGCAGTCATTTTACTTTCAAGTATCCAAAATTTATGCCTATATTTTGTCATTTGTAAAATAACCTAATAGGGCAATTCACATCAGCCTTTAGTTTACCTAAAGTATCAAAAATTATTGTATTGAGAAACTAGAAACTGAATGGCACAAAATGTCTTCAAGAACAATCTGAATATGGATCCTGATAGCACTGCGATTTATGTCTAAATTAGATGTTTTGGAAGTATAGCAAACTGTACCAACATGACTTGATGGGTCCTGTCATACCCATTCTGTCAATACATAAACGTAACTCCATTTCTGCATTTTTTTTAAGTCAACTGCAGGATTCACGAACCCTCATCTCCACTGCCCAAAATTAAAAAATGTTTCCTCCTGTTCATCATCCATACTCCCTTTCACTATGCGCATACAGTGCAAGGGAGCATGGATGTAGTTGGGAGCTGTCAGAGGAAGCACAAGAGGTGCAAAGTCACTGGTTAGTTGCAAGGCTTTGTTCCTACCTCCTGATGTGTATTAATTGAAGTACAAGAGGTAAGACAGGAGCTCTACCCCCTGTTCTTCAATTAAAGGGCATGTCCACCCCCAAATCTACAATTTGCCCCAGTGCTGGCCCCACTGTGAAGTTTTATAAAATCCTTACCTTACATCTCTGCTCCTTATGGTTCTCCTTACAGATGTGTCTCCAAGCACTTGAATAATCCTTTCTTAAAAGGGAATGAACCTGAAACCTTTAAATAGAAGGCGGTGCCTGCCGATAAACTACTAAACAATAGGTGAAACGTATCTGCAAATGGCACTCTTGGTTCATAATTTAAACCCCAAATTCAGAGTGGAAAATACCACTCAACAACAGATATCGAGTCCAATTGTCAATTTTACAGGCTTTGTTTATACATAGAAATCTCCCATGAGATTGTGGGGATCGTGATAATTTAACCCCTGCTTAGCAGGATCGTATAGGGAAGCTATCTGCTTTCTGCAGAGGCGCAGTGGTAAGGTAGTCCACAGGACATCAGAGGACTTCCTCTGACAGCTTGTACCTTCCTGGATCTTCCCCAAAACAGACCTGGTGGTCTAGTGGTAAAAACACTTTCGAGGGGAAGTCTTTCCCCCCCCCCCCCCCCACACACTTTTTCTTTTACAAAACTTCACATGCTGTGGAATTATCAAAGTAAACCCTGAATAGTTAAATGTAGGGGGGAAACTCAAAATTTTCCTAAAATTCATGTAAATCAAAATGTTAAGAGAAGGATTTTTTTGTGAAGAATTACATTTTTTTTTTTTTTTCCCCCGCTTTGGACTTTTTGCTATCAAAATTAATTGGTGCTCTGATATTACATTTACTAATGTGGGCTTTGGTAAGCAATAAATCTGGCAGTGTTTTGTAGTAGTAGTTTTGAATTGTGTTTTAAATCAAATGGCCATTTAAAGCCTGAGGGCCCCGCTCAGGGGAAATTGAATCCTAAAAATTGCCTCCCTAGCGCTAGCTGTAAAGGGGAAGTTCAGTGCAAATACATATACTTTGATATACTGACTTCCTGTTTGCAGGACCCCTTGTAGATACCGTTATGGTCTTGCCCTTGACCCAGCGCCTGGGTTGATTCAGTTGCTCAGTAGAGATCTGAGCATGTTTGACCCATCCAACAGCCAATCAGTAGAAATTACTGTTAGGAACATTCCAAGGATGTGGTGCATCCTGGGAAGAAGAAGGACCGTTAGAACCTGAAATGGCAGCTCACTAATGTCAACAGCAGGGAAAAGCAAAGGGTATGAAATCAACTGATTTTTCAAAATGGGAGAGAATATGTAGAATAACTAAGAAGGCATTATACAAACTAACTATTTAACGAATATTGATAATTTCCACTGGACTGTCCCTTTAAGCTTTCTTTGTGACATCATGACACATGGGGTTAGGGGAGAAGGAGAATGGTGGAACGAGCTGTCCTGGACTGGACTCGCTTCCTTCAGTGAAGTATCCACCAGTGTCCCTTTGACTGTTATCCACCAACGTCCCTTTGGCTGTTATCCACCAACGTCCCTTTGGCTGTTATCCACCAACGTCCCTTTGGCTGTTATCCACCAGCGTCCCTTTGGCTGTTATCCACCAACGTCCCTTTGGATGTTATCCACCAGCGTCCCTTTGGCTGTTATCCACCAGCGTCCCTTTTGGCTGTTATCCACCAGCGTCCCTTTTGGCTGTTATCCGCCAGCGTCCCTTTTGGCTGTTATCCGCCAGCGTCCCTTTTGGCTGTTATCCGCCAGCGTCCCTTTGGCTGTTATCCGCCAGCGTCCCTTTGGCTGTTATCCGCAGCGTCCCTTTGGCTGTTATCCGCCAGCGTCCCTTTTGGCTGTTATCCGCGCCAGCGTCCCTTTTGGCTGTTATCCGCCAGCGTCCCTTTTGGCTGTTATCCGCCAGAGTCCCTTTTGGCTGTTATCCGCCAGCGTCCCTTTTGGCTGTTATCCGCCAGCGTCCCTTTTGGCTGTTATCCGCCAGCGTCCCTTTTGGCTGTTATCCGCCAGCGTCCCTTTGGCTGTTATCCGCAGCGTCCCTTTGGCTGTTATCCGCCAGGTCCCTTTTGGCTGTTATCCGCCAGCGTCCCTTTGGCTGTTATCGCCACGTCCCTTTGGCTGATCCGCCAGCGTCCCTTTTGGTGTTATCGCCCGCGTCCCTTTTGGCTGTTATCCGCCAGCGTCCCTTTTGGCTGTTATCCGCCAGCGTCCCTTTTGGCTGTATCCGCCAGCGTCTTTTGGCTGTTATCCGCCAGCGTCCCTTTTGGCTGTTATCCGCCAGCGTCCCTTTTGGCTGTTATCCGCCAGCGTCCCTGGCTGTTATCCGCCAGAGTCCCTTTTGGCTGTTATCCGCCAGCGTCCCTTTGGCTGTTAACCGCCAGCGTCCCTTTGGCTGTTTATCGCCAGGTCCCTTTTGGCTGTTATCCGCCAGCGTCCCTTTTGGCTGTTACCCGCCAGCGTCCCTTTGGCATTTGTCCACCAGCATCCCTGTAACTGTTATCCACCAGCGACCCTTAAAATGTTAACTACCATCTGTCAAATTATCTATTTATCCATCCATCTGCCTTTCTATCAGTCTATTCTACTTATAGTTCTTCCCTTTTAAAATATAATAATGATCAGTTTCGATTTACCAGCATGACTAATTGTTCAAAGCAACCAATTTTGCCACAAAATTAGTCAGAAATTATCTGTTTCCTGCTGGTGTCACTTTTGATCCCTGACTAATGTGACAAAGGATTGTGTATACCCAGCCTTAATGGATTCTCGTGTATAACATGTTATCATTAACTAAGGGTAATAAAACTGCATTTTAATTAAAGTTCCTCTTAAGTGTTTTCTAGCTTTTTCCTATCCTAAAGGGGGCCATACAGGATATTAGAATATGCAGGGTGGATTTACACCTCATTAGACTGATAATATGTCACTTTATCAAATAATATCCTGTATAGTAACTGAAGACACTATAAATGTAAAGATTGGACCTTTTGGTCTCTTGGATATGAGGAAAAAATGTTCCTGGATTATAGCCCATTAATATTGTAGCGTGTATGGCCTCCTTAATGAGTTATAAAAGTTGTTTTAAATAAATTTGTCAAGGTTCTCGTTCATCCAGGTTATGGTATATCTGTGGTATTCAGTTTGATCAAATGGACTTGCAGAATGACTTGCATTTAGGAAGTCCCTGACATATTGCTGCTATATGCTGGTTGGGACACATTCAATGGTATTTATTGCCAACAGATTGTTGTACAAGTCATTCTGAATTGAGAAAGCCAGTCAGACTAGAGAAACGTCTTGAAGTAAACAATTGCAGTGTACAAAGCTACTTTTCTTTAGGCTTGCTGAAGGCAGTTTAAAGTTAAATTAAAATCAATAATTAATAGATTACTCACCCTTGTATCAAGGGTTGTTCATCCTCCCAAACAAGTCCAAGCAGTTCTTCTATCCAGGCCACCCCCACATACACATTAAAATGGAATTTGATCGGTTTTGGTGGAGGGAAGAATATAAAAATATCTTGTGCCCAGCACCCTTAGTATCATTTATTTTAATGAAAACTATTTATTTAGTTAATTAATCTGCTGAGAAACTTTGTGTGTCTGATTTTTGCATTTTTTTTAATGTAAATTCCACAATCTCTCTGCTACTTAAAATCCTTATGTACTTTATAGTGTGAATGCTTAGTCTGTATTGCATAGTTTAGGAAGGTAGAGTTGTCTGCATGCTATTCCAATAGAATGGACTTTACTTGTTACGGCATCTATAAAATTGCTAGGACCTACAGTCCAATATCTTGGTCTAGTTGACAAGCTGAGCTGTTATTTTTGTTGATCGGACTGAAACAATGGCCATAATATCCTACCTAAACGATTGCTCCTGACTGATTTTAGGGAAAAAAACGTTAGCCCAGCAATCGAAAATGTGAGTAGTTCACAGATGATAGGTTGGGCAAAATATTCGCCCAAGCACTTTCATTTTTGTCAGAAAAACTATATTAATCTGTAAGCTTGTTTATGAGATTACCAGTCCTAAATCGGTCCCAGGGTACCAGGCATTTGGTATTCCTTACCTGCCAAGGTACAGATGATCTACTAGAAGGTACAATAAATTAAGATATGTTTGTTAAGCCATGTGTGGTTATCAAAACTTTTCTGTATTTAAAGTTCAACTAAAATAAATCTCAATAATTTACCTGCTTCAGATAACCATTACCAGACTGCTATTATGTCTTTTTGACAGTAGGGAAGCTTACTGTCACAAAAAAGACTTGACCAACGTCCCAAATCACTGAAAAACTACGCTGGTACAGAAATGTACCAGGAATTTAGGTTTGTACACATGTACAATTTTTCAAGGATCAAGCTTCTAGTTGCAATGTATCTAAACCAATAGCAGTATAAAGGGTGGTGTATTATCATTAATATTATTAGGGGTAGGATATCCTCTTATATTTCATGGCACTCTGTCTGCAGGAATACATATATTGATTGTCCCATAACTTTGAATATGGGTGTTATCCGTTTTTTTAGTATTTTATAGGGGTGGAGATTTATATGAATACTTACATAGAATCCAAACCATTGCAACAATTGTATGTAGAAGTATTTTTATGTACAGGGATAGTTGTGCATCACATAGGAAGGAATTATGCTAAACTCAATAAGTACGGTGGATAAAATATATGAAAAATAAAATATATTCCACCTATGAAGAGTTTTTAGCCTAATGGACTTGTGCTGCAGATAGACTGAGGTTAATGTTTGGGGACTGATGTATGAATCTTACCATTTGGGATATTACAAAACTTGACCGTGTAATTTATGGTTCAGTAGGACTACAAGGATTTTTAACTGTTCATCCCTGAACATTGTAGCCAGTAACATGTATGAATAACTAAAATGAAAGACTTTCCATGTAGATAAATGTTTGATATGCATTGAATAGTCTTTTTTTGTGTGTGTGTGTGTGTGTGTGTGTGAGTAACATTGTGTATTGTATAAAGTTGCATGTTTGTATTGTGATTACCCTGTTATGTCATCTTAATGAGTTCCTGGGAGAAACAATTTTGTTCATAAACGTTTACAGAATGGTGTCATTGGATTACATACTACCTGTGAGGAAAACTAACCATCTTTTCTGTACTCGCCACAGGTAATTGGGAACAGCAAGTAGATGTAGTGCTAGGCTAGGCAGAAGTGTGCTAGGAGGTCCTGAATAATGGATGCCTATTATCTTTCCCAGAGGTTCTATTTTAAAGAGGGCAGGAATTTAAAAAGCATAGTCTTAGTTCAATAATTTTAGCAGGAAGGTAAATGTTATAGCTCAAATACATATTATATTAATAAAAACTTTGCACTATAAGTAATCATATCATGACAAGGAAAACAAAAAAAGGCTGTAATTGAAGCCTTGCCCTGGGATCAGGGAGTTACGTCATGTAGGAGGAATCAACTGCCAGGCTTTTTGGTGCAGAGCAAGCTCTTGGACCAGTAGCTTTGCTGCAGCAGTGCTTTGCCTTGTGAGCGCACTATAGTTTGATTACTGCTTGCCTGCTACAGAATATTGTACGATGCATGTGTGAGGTGTCAAGCTGTGCCTATTGCTGTTCTAGGTCATTGGATAGAAAATCAATAAGCTGAAGTACAAAAATTGCTCAGTCATTAATATTCCCTGCAGAAATATCTGCCTGTACTGGTATCCAAATCCAAGTTTTAAATGTGTCTATTAAAATGTAATTCAGGATAGTAAATATAACCCAGCAGTCTGGATTGATTTCCATAGGTCAGTTTTTGAGGCTAGATACAATATCCTGGTAACTTTTAAAATTCATGTCACCACCACCCACCCATGTCTGCCTCACATATTTTTTTAATTTGCTTTTTGCTACTGCCAGGGGGACGGGCCAATAGGAGTGCTCCTCTCATGCAAAAGCAAGGAATGGAGATTATGGAAACATGCTATTATATGACAATTGTATGTAACGGGCTCAGCACATTAGCATTTTAGTTCTGCAGTGTTTTCCCTTAGAAACGAAATAATCACCATGCACATGCCTAAAAGGAATGTATTTCCTAACTCCTTGCAATAGTTACGTTTCTGTATTGTTTACCTCTTTCGCCTATAGCTGGGGACATTGTGTCTGTAAATGAAAATGCAGGATTATTCACTGCCCACAGAAAAATACAAAAGATCATGGTCTCTAGTGGGTCAGCCAACAATTGATGCATTTTTATTGTAGCATTTAGGAGCTGAGAAATTATGAAATGCACAGGCTTCCATTGCCATAAGACTAAACCTCCTTAAAAGCAAATGTCTGTTTTCCTCCGCTACTAGTCTGAAAAATATATTGACTTTCCAACCTTTAATCAAGTTATTTAAGAATTTGGCACAACTGTAGTTAATCCAAGAACTCAGCTCATCATTGAACTGCTACCACTCAAACATTATATATAGTGGGGGGAAAGAAGGCCGTTATTCTGTCAGTTCTTATTCTTTCGGTCAGATTATTTCATTTGCAGATTTATAATTTGGGTAATTTTATTTAATTTCAACCCAATTTCAGTTCAGCTCTCGCCTTCATATCCATTATTAAACCTTTATACCTATTACTAAGCTGAGGTAAGTTAGTCATTCACAAAAGATTTCAGTCAATTAAACATTTTTTCAGCAAATTAATAATATCAAAGCTGGTGTGAAATGAAACCCTGATCCTTTTTAATCCGAATGTGTCAATTCAATTATGATTGATGACTCTGTATTATGGAATAATTTTTGTCTTTTTCCAGGCAAAACAGTCCTTAGCAACGCTAACTAAGGATGTTCCCAAGCGTCACTCTTTAGCAATGCCTGGTGAAACCGTGTTAAATGGGAATCAGGAATGGGTAATGCATCCAGACCTCCCACTTACTGCAGCTATCCGGCAAAGCCAGCAAACACTATACCATGGACATCCACAGCATACTGCAGATCGACAAGGTTTGTTCATATAAAACGGTCTCCTCTCAGTCTATAATAGTAATAACATTTGGAGTTCATACATTGATGTTTCATGTACTGGTAAAGTTTTGAGTCCTCAGTAGTTCACACTTTGAGGCAGACTTTCTCCTTCCCTGTGCTTCCGCTATGGATGTTTAATATCATGATTACATCTCTGAGATTGGCAGACATTTTCTTATTAAAGGAGGAATTTATGTTAAAATATATTTCTTGACTTAAAACAGAAGCTTTTGATTAAATTTTGCACTTGGGTCTTTCTTGGTGATTTATATCTTAAGATATATCTGTGTGTGGTCAATAAGAATTGATGTCAAGCAGATGGGCAGTATTATCTGCTGACATTCCCCATCTGGACCTATGTTTGTGGTTGACACTAAAGTGAATATATTTTATAGCTGGCAGGTTGATCTATAATTTACGGGGAAGTAGGACTGCTTATTTCTAGCTTCTTGTGTGCAATAGAGCTGTGTTTCTGCACTTGCCTACAGTGGAAGATGGGAGCTGCATTGGGGCAGCCTACTCATCAGCTGTTTGGAAACCAGCAATTGTAGCACCTACAGGTAAGTGTAACCCTGCATCCGATTAGTTATTTTGTGCACAGGGAGGTGGGATAACTTATTACTACCTCTTTTTGAATTATAGGTTCACCTGCCAGCTATTGAATATATTCACTTTAGTCTCCATTTTGAGATCAATATGTCATTACAAAATGATTGTACCAGGTAGTTGTGGCAACATCATTGAAACTTTGAGGTATGACCTATATTAACCTGTGCTAAAAGAAGTGACTGCAAAGCTTGCTATTAGGATTTTTTTTTTCTGAAATAACATGGTATGTTTAAAATTTCCTCTTTAGTGTCACTTGGGGATTGGGTAGATTAGGGAGAGTTTGGCCACAGTTCCTGTATTGGAATTACCTTCATGATGGTTTCTCTGTTTCCATTGCAGCCTGTAAGAAAATGCTTTACCTCTTTTGAGGCTTTTACAGCATTACACAAGTGTGCAGAGCCAGAGTGTGAGCTGTAGATTTGTTTAGGTTTTCTTGAGCCATCATCCATGCCAATGGCCTTACTACTGGGCCTGTGATCTCACCCCGAGTGCACATATGCAGTAAAGGTACACTCGATAAGCTGTGTTAAACTGCTGTTGGTCCGATAAGTGTTTTAAAGTGTTGAACACTCATACCTTTTATATTATATGCGCGATCAGCATATTTAAAAGCATCTGATTGTGGTACCGCTGGGGGGTCATGGTCCAGGCCCCTGCAGTTATGCTAGTGATTAGTACAGCATAGGACTTCAGTCTGCATAGTGAAGCGCCATTCAAAAGACTAAGGGTTTTAGGTAAGTTAGGAAAAGTTCTGTGCCCCTTACTCATGAAAATAAGGGAAAACGGGGCTTCTGGCTAGTCTCCATGTTCTATCAGTTGCACAAAGATCAGATCTGCATTCCGTAGCATGTGGGAGCCAATGATGGGTTATATTTGGTCAGGTTGACAAGTCTGTATATAAGTCTGTATATACAAATCATACATTGTTCATTGTTTTATTTTGAAGCATTGTGTATTAAATTGTCTACATGGATGGGGGCACCAGAAAAATATTTTGCACAGGGAACCATTTATCCAGCATTGGTAAAGCTAGGTACACACAGTACTGATAAAGGCTTTATTGGTACTGTATGTACCTTGCTTTTCCAAGCAAGCGAGCGCCTGTCGAACACTCAGGTCGGCCGAGCACTCGTTCGGAAAAGAGGGAAAATTTCCCCCGGCTGCAGTAGACTCCCTATAGAGGAGTCTGACGCGGCCGAGATGGAAACGCACAGTCCTGAGACGCTCAGGACTCTGTGTATGCACATCTTTAAAAAATACAGATCCTGTCTGACATCTTTCAAAAATCTTTCAAGTGTGTACTTTCAAGCTTTAGTAGGCAGTTGTTTCCTAAGTTACTTCTGCTAGTATGTAAAATTCCTATCTTTGCAATAATTGTAATTACCAAAGACAAATATTGTCTTTTATGTAAATTTTAATGTTTTAAACCTTGCACACGTTTCTCATATGTAAACAGGTATTAAAGTGATTTTTATATATTTCTCTTTTGGGATTTGTAAATGCGTCTGTACTCACTTCTGACTGTTTCTATTTTAAGCTGTCAGAGTCAGTCCTTGCCATTCACGGCAGCCATCTGTAATATCTGATGCATCTGCTGCAGATGGAGACAGGTCTTCAACACCAAGTGACATCAACTCTCCAAGACATCGAACGCATTCCCTCTGCAATGTAAGACGGTAGTGTAGGCTTTCATTGGCTTCTTCCAACTTTTCCAGAAAGGTTTTTGCATTTCTGATCCTTATTTTGGTTTATACATTCTTATCAAGTTATTAGTGAATAGTCTGTCGCCCTGCATATCTCTGTAAACGATGAAGAGTGTAGCTAAAATCGAAAGAGTTATTAGGATGCTGAACGTTCATGTATGCATACCTTGTAACAGGGATGCATCTGGATAATGTTGCTGCTGATTTTAGGATATGCCTAAAAATATAGTAGAGTGCATAGTGATTACCTGTAACATGATCTGTAACTGCACGAGTATTAAAATATATTATAGTTTAACCTTCCCTTTATATAATGTATTGTTTTAAAGGGCAAGCCTACCACTGCAATAAAAAAAATTTTAGACATGCAAATCACCACCACAAAACCACAAATGTAAGAAAGCTGTAGGATCTAAAACTTGCCAGATACACGGCACGCTGTTCCACTCCCTGTCTTTTTTTTTTTTTTTGGTTAGCAGCTAAGTAGTAGTAGTCATGTCCAATAATTATTTTCTGTTTCTCAAGCTACTGCGTCTGTGCCTTGTGTCCCTCATTAAAGATTGATACAATTTAAAACTAAACATGAAAAAATATGGTACTAGATTTGCAATTGAAAGTGTTAGGCTATGTACTATCGGGCAAAGTTTTGACCCATATTAATCAATCAACATTTACCGGTACTAATCTACTGCAGTTAGAAAGCAATACAAACTGCTGATCGGCTGCTGCAAGTTAATAGCTTGATCAAAGTTTTGCCCAAGTTGTATCGCCCTATTTATTTTTTAATGTCAGCCTATTGAACAGTATCATAATAATAAATGCTATTATCCCCTGTAATTGGACATATCTCTGCACTGGGAGAAAGGCCTAAAAGTTTCCAAGTTTGCTGTCACTGATAAGATTATCGCTTTAACACTACATCTTACCTTAAGGTCAAATCCGAACAGCTATATGTCCAGTGGTTTTTATTCCATTAAGCAGAGTTAAACTTAAACTCACACCCTAATAGAAAAGACATTGCTTCAAGCAAGCTTGCTTAATGTCAGTATATATAAAAGGCAGCCTATGGCAGTTCTAGAGCTACAGATAATTGGTTATCAGTGTAAATGCCAGATTCTAGTTGTTATAAAGGTTAATGGAATACATGCAGACCCTGGTGTCATTTAGCTCTGCGGTTAGTAATGGAGTAAGAAGCAATGATTGGGTTCACAGATGGTTCATGGATTAAGTACAGATCTATCCAGCAGTGCAGAGAGTTAACGTTATTAATTCAGTACATCCAAAGTAACACAGCATCCCAAAGTAGCTGAAAGGGGTAACATCAGTTCTGGTTGTTCAGAAGGTCCATATAAATTTCAATGTGCTGGTGCAGGAAGTAAGGAGCTTGACAGATACACAAATTACTATTTATTTTCTAAAATTCAGACTTAAGGACATATCTCATTTTTTTAAATTTATTTTTACTATAACTTTCTTGTTTACTAACAACATGAATATTTCCTCCTTATTTATCCAGTCCTTAGAAGACCTTGAAGACCAAAAAAGGAAGAAGAAGAAAGAGAAGATGGGTTTTGGCTCCATATCAAGAGTTTTCGCAAGGGGGAAGCAAAGGAAATCTTTAGATCCTGGCCTTTTTGATGGTACCACTCCCGACTATTACATAGAAGAGGATGCCGACTGGTGACCATCTGTAGTGCCTGTTAACTGTGCGTGTACATGTGAAAGTGTGTGTGTGCCCGTTTACTAAGTTCTGTAACATGGGAGCCTTGAATCCTGTATTTACAACCTGCAGCACTCAAGCTGTTGCTAAAATACAGAGGCCATATTCAGTTGTAGATACCTGATGTATGTAAGAAAGAGAACAATATGTTCAAACATGCTTATTGTGGTCTGTATAGCGATGGAGTTTTATTGGATTTTATTTTTACATTTTTTTTTAAACTGGGGTTTAGTTTGGGAGACGGGGGAGGGGGGTTATTTTTTTCCCATTATGTTTCAAGACTTGAAAAACTGCTATGTATTTGTAAATAACATGAGAAGTGCACTTTGTGCTCGTTGTGTCTTTCGTCCAGAACGCGTTCTCTTTAGCCCATGGTGTGAAGCATTCTGTATTTCATGTTTTGCGTGACATTATCCTGTTTAAGGGGTGTGCCAGTGCTTTGTAGAAAAAAGGAAAAAAAAGAAAAAAAGAGAGAGAAAGTTATAAATATATATATATATCCAATCTTTGTTCAGAAAAGTTCCTAGACTTTTCTGGATGGAAGGTTAATAACCTTTAATGCCTGCCAGACAAAGTTTTCTTTTGTTTGTATTTTAATTTATTTGCATAAATGCACAAACTTGTTATATCTAAATTATAAAGTAAATGTTGAAGTTCTATTTTTCCTACAGGATGAAGGGTATGTTTATATCGGATATTCTCTTGAGCTGCTGTCACCCTGTAAGTAACACATAGATATGGTGAACGCAGACAAGACTCCTGCAGCGCAACCAAAATTCATTAGTTATCTAATTTCAATATTCTCTTGGTTACACGTCTTCCAATATACAGTCTCTACCATATTCACAGTATTTATATAGAATAGCATATTATATTTATATATATATATATATATATATATATATATATATATAATGTGTGAATTTACAAAAAGATGTTTATAGAAATTCAAAATGCACATATTTAAAATACGTTCAGCTAATTATCCGCTAAATATGACAAAATATTTCTTCCAAGTTGCAATTAAAGGGGAAGTTGTAGACTTTAGCAATCTTCAAGGGACTTGGTATGATATTTCATTTTAACTCTGCAAAGCCAGCAGGATAGTATCTCCCACCTGTATATTAAGTAGTAAGCTTTATGGCTTACGAAGCATCAATAGGAAATCCATTCCTATTGAGTAATTTTTATGTTAATGTTTGTTCTATTCTCTTTACTTCCATTATGAAGCCTGTCTTTCAAACAATGATCTGGACGCTAGGATACCTGACCCTAGAAACCAAGCTGTGGTTTGACTGCTAGGCTGCAGAGGGAACAAAAAAAGAGGGTGTGTAACTGTGAAAAATAAGCCATAGCATTACATAGCTGGTTGCTAGAGTCTCTGAACCTACAAAACAAATAGTGTTAAAAGGGCACATCACACTAGGGCAAGCACTGAAAAGAAGTAAGTAAATAAACGTTTGTGCAGTTGTGAGGATTGAGATAAGTTCCAAGCTTGCTACAGTCTACAATTTACTTTTTTTAAACACCAAAACAAATTTGTAAATGATGCATTGAAGGCCCTAATAAAACCGCATTTAATATCTTAGAGGAAAATCTGGATTTATTTTTGTCCTGTAAATTTGATAGAAATGCAGCGATTCTGGCCACGCACAATAGGCTGGCAGTGGTATAAATAGATCTTTGTTTGGGCATTTTTTTTTTGTTAATCAAAGTCCTCTTTATGTGCAAGTGACTGTGTAATTTAAGCTCTTTCAGGCTGGTTAAGATGCCTGTAGCCAGCTTTGTATTTCTCCCTTTCTACTAATCCGTGTAGATGGTACATAAATGCTGCCGTATATTTTGCTTTATCATGGAAAAAAAAATTCTGAATGTCAAGCTCTGAAAATGTAACCTGGACATTTGATAATGTTAGATGTTATTTTTGAATTTAGTGCACCCTTTTTACAGGGATATTTAGTCTTAAAAATCTAAACCTGTTTTCCTGTTAACATAATGCATATTATCACTGGCAGACAGTGGCTTGATGAGTGCTTTTTAAAGGGATCAGCCTGACCTACGAGAAAGCAACAGACTTTTTCACGTTCAGACAAGTGTTTTATAAAGCTTTTTTTTCTGTGTTTTATTTTTTTAAAAAAGCTCATGGTTATTTAGTACTTTACATTACATGCTAGGAAATAATTTTAAAAAATACTAAGAAAGATGGTTTATTGAAAAAAAAAAAAAAGATAATATGTAGTTTAAAACGTTTGGTAACATTAGTTTTAATTATGGCCACCAGAGTGTGGATAAATCCTAAAGGCATGGAGGCAAAATCAATAAAGCATATTTTAAAATATTGACCTTTTCTGTGATTTTCTTTTGTGTCCTATTTCATTAGTGTTGCAAGTAATAACTGTGACAAAAATGTACTCTCTCCTTTTGTATTTCATAATGTTGGTATCCAAAGGAAGATCATTGAAGGTGGGGGGTGGTGGTTAAGGGATAGGCCACACTGGCACTTTTCTCACATACTTATGATAGCGTTTTTTGAGTGCATGCATGTAATTCCCATTTATTAAGATTGTCACATGTTCGAATAATGTAACCTAAATCATGTCAAGTGTTTTTCATGCTTTATTTAGATGATTGCTGCTATAATAGGACCCTTTTCCAAATTGGTCCAATGTTTTACAAATGCATGCATCCTAAAGATGGAGACATGAAAGAATTAGATCTTTATTTCAAAATCCAAGAATCAGAGAGGTCCAGACATTGATTTAGTGCAAAGAATGCATATTTATGTAAGGCAACGTTTCGGGGCTCACACTCAGCCCTTTATCTAGGCTTGATAAAGGGTCAAGTGTGAGCCTGAAACGTTGCCTTACTTTTACTCTAAAGTGAAATAATAAATATGCACTCTTTGCACTAAATCAACGTCTGGACTGATTCTTGGATTTTAAAATAGTGGATACAATTTGGTTTTGGCAGTTGGACCATTACATTACATTTAATACCAAACTCTACTTTAGAATTAGATCTTTAGTAATGTTGACCAAAATAGAAGGGCAATTCCAGGAGCTCTTGGAAGAAGATAATTATTTACATGTCCACCAGTCCCTTGCCACACTGTGCCACCTTTTATGTGCTTGCACAGCCATAAAAATGGTGGCTCATACATAGCTGCTGTAAGTAATTTGTAAAACATCAACGTCACTGCCTTGACTGACTGCTAGATAAGAAGCTTAGAAAAAATAGGGGTTACATGGGGTACAGATTGTGTGGTTAAAAGTTTGTTAGTGGGATGAACATGCCCATGGTAATCTCTTTGATAGAACATAACTCAAGAGACTAAAAATGAGGGTTTTGTAATGCCTGAAGTAAGGTAAGGTGGTAAGGTCCAAGGGATAAAATTTAGGTCTTTTTACCCTCTTGGAAAAAACAAACAATGAGATGATCTAGTGCCCATCTGGTGTTGGTGAGATTAGAGACCCTTAAAGTCGGTCTTCTCTGCAGCTTCCAGAAAATGGCCATCAGGGAAAGCTGAGATGCTTATCCCTAAGCTGCATACTCTGCTGCTATTGTGAGCTGGTTTTGAGCTTGCACAGCAGCAGCAAGGGAGATGTGTTTTTTTCTGGCAAGAGATAGAGGTTTGTAAGTAACTTAAAGGGCATCTATAATGAAAATTTGCAGCACACCCCCTCCCCTCTTTATCTACTCCCCTGTGGCTAAACCTCGGTATGTCAGCCAATCGCTCACGCTCAGAAGGTCTTTCTATTTCAGGAATGCAGACATCAGTCTGACACACCTAAGCACATTGACCAATAGAAGGGGAGGGGTGAGTGAGGATGGGTACAAGTGCAGCCTAATCTCTGCTTCTGCTCTTAATCTCTCTCTCTTAAAGGAACGCATAAAGAAGTTAATTGACAGCACACTTTAAAGCAGTGTATTGTACTCACGGCTTCTTCTAGCTTGAATATCTCAGGGCAGAAAAGTAAAAAAAGAGATAAAAAAGTAAAGGTACTCTGGAGGTTGGGAATGGGATTTGCTTTTCATGCTATTTCAAACAGTCCCTTGCCTATTGCACTGGAGAATATGCAGTGGGTGAAACCAACCGAGAGATGGTGACCACCTATTAAACCTTTCATACAATTGATGTTTTCTTGCTTTGGGATATGACATTAAACAATATATACCAGGTAAAACACATATTGTAATATTTTACTTTAGTTTTCTTTAGTTTTTTAGTTCCCAAAAAAGATTTTAAAAAGGACTGCAAGAATTAAGTAAAAACAGTAATGTAACCTCTTTGGAAATTATAAAAATCATGTGAAAATGTGTTTTGGGCATTTTCTGCACTAAAGGACAACTCCACCCCCATAAGAACATCTTTTAGAAAGAACGGCCTCTTTAAAATATGTTGATATATCATACTTTGTCCTATGAATTCATTACTGTATGCCTGCTATGCTTCTGGATGCCTCATGGAAACTGAGCAATTTAGAAACCTGTACTGAGCCTGGGCATGCTCAGAAGAGGCAGACAAGGGATAAACAGTCAGTCATTGGCTGTGATGTCAACTGTCAAATTCATAACGGACTGTTGCTAACTGGAAAAACCAGGAAGCAGAAACAGGGGCAACAGGACATTGTGCAGGATTTCAGGTTAGACTTATATATTTCAGATTTCAAACTATTAGTGTTTTGGGGGTGATTTACCCGTTTGGAAGTTTTCATTTCAGGGCTAGACTTGCCCTTTAAGTGTACGATCAAGAATGTGTGTCTGTCTTCTAGGCAGGGTTGCCTGACACCCTGATTTGAGGGGGGCTGACTCCAGAGCAGAAATCCAGAGTCCTACACTCAGGAGCTAAGTCCTTTAAAGGACAACTCCACCCTCATAATAACATATTTTAGATAGAATGGCCTCTTTAAAATATGTTGATATATCATAATTTGTCCTATGAATTCATTACTTTATGCCTGCTATGCTCCTGGAGGCCTCATGGAAACTGAGCAATTTAGAAACATGTACTGAGCCTGAGCATGCTCAGAAGAGGCAGACAGGGGATTAACATTCAGTCATTGGCTGGGATGTTAACTGTCAAATCCATAGCTGACAGTTACTAACTGGAAGAAGCAGAAACAGGGGGAACATTGTGCAGGATTTCAGGTTAGACTTACATATTTCAGATTTCACACTATTACCATTTAGGGTTTTGGGGGGTGATTTACCTGTATGTAAGTTTTCATTTTGGGCTGGACTTGCCCTTTAAGTCAAATTCAATCAGACAGCCCGTGCTTTATATAGACTTGCATTGTAGTGTGGTACTTTTTCCAATATTGATTCTTTATCTCTGTTAATAAGTACTGCTAGTATTGTGACAGTAATATTTACTATCGCGAAAAATACTGTCACTTGATATTTTACTACCACGCAGTATCGGACAATTGACATCCTCAGAAGTTATTTTAGGCCATAAAATAACACTGTGATTGTAAAATAAGGAAGGATAACTGCATTTACAACTGCAGAGTAAACTAATGCTGCAGCTGGTAAAAGGATTGATATCTGTATTTGTTGATATTCATCCTTTATCACCCAAATACTGGGAAAAGGTGACATTTCCTGCTGGTCCATGGCTGGCTTAGTAGGACAGGTTAAGGCTATATGGACATTTTTTCCTGTCCAGACGATATTTACTTCCCCAATGTAAAAAAAAAAAAGTTCTTTTAGACAGAAAAATTAAGCTTTTAAATTGTGTTGGGCTGCATGGTGAAATCTTGGATCCATTGTTCTCTAGCTATTCGCGCATCCTCAGGGCAATGTACTAGGACTGTATCTATATATTAGCAATGCTTCAGAATGACAGACTAGCCTGAGGATAACCCTGTAGACAATGTCAGCCCTTGGTCTCTCTCTCTCTCTCTCTCTCTCCCTGTACATTTCAGTAGTAAATAATGCTCTGTTAAGTTGCCTTTGTGTACCATATCCTAAAATCCCCACTGCATGCTACACATTACTAAAGGGGAACCATAGGGACAGCATATTACAAATCTAAACTTTTGGAAAGACAAATATATTACTTCTGCTGTAATAATTAGGAAAAACTGGTTATTGCCTTGGGGGGGCATAAAGAGGTGTTATTAAAGGGTAACTGTGGTCCAAAAATGACTTTAGGTAAATTGACAGTAATTGCTTTCCTGAGTATTTTTGCAGTTTACTTTAATTGTTTTGTTTTTTTTACATAGATATTTACATTTTTATGTGTGATAAATCGCCACATCCCCTGCACTTCCTACTTCCTGCTTTGAAACCATGTGACAATACTCCTTCCCTGTGTCTCTTTCTACTCTATTTAAAGGGCATGTCCATCCCCAAAACTATAATTCCCCCCCCCCCCCACTACTGGCCCCATTGTGTAGTGTAGTTTAATCCTTACCTCACATCCCAGCTCCATCTGGTTCTCCTGTAGTCCCCCCCCCCAAAGTCCCAAAAACTGCCCACCAGGAGGATAGCAGAGTCCATATAGGACTCTGCCTCCTACCTGGCCTCTGGGAGAAGTTTGGCATGCGTACTGCAGCCCTTCTCACCCTCCCTCTCCCTCCCGATTAGGATTCCCTCCCCCTAGTGTAAATCCCTTTACATATTATATTCCCCCTGTCCCCCCCAGCCCCAATCGCTCTATTTATTTTATTAGAAAGTGCCCCAAACTTTACTTACCTCCCCTCTTTCCTCCGCCGCAATGAACTCCCAGCAGCTGCGTCCGTGATTGGCTGACGCTCAGCCAATCACAGACGCGACTACTGGTCCCGCCCCTCTGCTTGCATTTTCTCGCAAGCAGAGGGCCTGGCAGCGCGGCGGAGGAAAGAGGGAAGGTAAGTAAAGTTTGAGGCATTTTCTAATAAAATAAATAGAGCGGTTGGGGCTGGGGGGACGGGGAATAAAAATGGGGTTTTCAATTTCTGGTTACCGTGGAGCATCTGTGGATCCATCTGATTACTGCAGTGCTTCTAAACGTGACCATACATTAGGCCGATTTTATGTACAATCCGACATTTCCATCGATAGGCCGAAAAAATGTACATTTTCCCATTCTTATCACACGACATTAGATCGTAAAATCGATCGTAATTACGATCGGGAAAGTCGTTTTTTAAGTCGATTGGTAAAATGATTGTAGTGTTTTCTAAAGTTCCGATTAAATGTGAATGTAATGTTACCTCACAATGGACGGCATTCGACATTAATCACAAAACAAACTGAATGTCGAACAATATTTATTGTACATCTTGGTACAATTAACATTGTACATCTGTCTATCAAAATATCGGTCGGTTTAAGATCGTAATTACGATCGTAATAGTGTTTGGCCACCTTAAGATCCACATATCAGCACACAAACAGAACAAGTGATATAGAGGAAGGTTCTGGATGGGAAGTGTTAGAAAGTGAACCATTTCCTTGTTCAGTGGCAGAAATGCCTGCATCAAATTGTAATGTTAATGTGGTTTATATGGGAGTATTAAAATGGCCTGGGGGTAGGGAGCAGCCTAGGCACAGCAAATCCAAATATATTCAGTGGTATGATGGAAAGTCTGGAAGTGGAGATTTAATTTTTCCGACTGGTAAAACAAAGATTTTTGGAACACTGACATCTTAGATGGATTAAGATAATCACAAGAAATGAAAATTAAGATATTTATCTTACAATATCCACTTGACTTTCCATATTATTGATAAAAATCCAGTCCAAACATCATCTCACTGCCCCTTCTGAAGTAACTGATTTGCCCCAGTTATGCATGCATTCCTTTCTCTTGCTAATTGAAATCCTAAGTAGCTCATAACTTTAGTACCTGGGAACTGATGCAGGGGAGAGAGAGGAGCACACAATGGTTTCTCGTGAACTTGACTCTCAGATTAAAGGGAAAGTCCACTCCTCAAATGCAAAATTTTAATAAATTACCTTCCAAACCCTTTAAAATTAAATTAAGTTGAATAACTGCAAATGTGATACGCTGTGATTGCATGCATTATCAAAACGCCACAGCAGTTGGCACTGCAATTGACATGTAATTGTGGTGTCCAATGCGCAAACCGGGGGTGATCCAAAAAACTTATTGCATTGCGCACATTCTGCACATAGTGGACAAAAAGACAGTTTAATAGTTGGTTACTATTGAACTGTCTTTGTATCCTATCCGTGTAATTTCAAATCAACAGATCTGCTGACTGGTGAAGAAAAAATGGTTTACAGCATAATTTCCAATCCGTTAGATAATGTTCCACACAGATCTATATATTATTAACCAAAATAAGTTTACTGTAAACAGAAACAAAATGGCCCACCCTATATTTCTACAAATCATCTTTAATGTTTCTAGCACCAAATATTATTTGCCAATAGGCCTATACACTCCAATCCCTATCCCACCCTGTACATTGTAACATCATATTTCCCTGGGTTCTTTTCTCATCCTCCCTTCATTCCATCTGTGACCTGACTTCCTGTTCTTCAGCTGTTTCAAATGATTCCCCACAGTCACGTTAACCACATAAGCTATGCAGTAAATGCAGTACTTTCCCTTTTATCGCAATATCCAATGTAACTACATTTTATCTTGAAATATTTCTCTGATCGTGGCAGCTTTTCAGCACAGCGGGTTTTTTAACATTGTTTTATGGTGGGGGAAAGTAAATGTTTTTCAAGGAAATCTATTTTCTTCTTTAAGTTGTTTTCATTTAAGTTGTCTCCAATGTTTCCCTGTTATCTAATTTATTTGCATTAGAGGTGTACTCTTGTTTTTGTTGGAATGTATTAAAAACACAAGAACATCCTGGTTATTTTAACATTAAAACCAAGACATGAATGATTTGTTTCCTTCTGGCTTCACCTTAATCTCTGATGCTGGGTACCCAGGGGGGACTTTTTGTCCCGACTGAGCGTTCACTAATAGCAAGCATTCAGACGCTGCTGATCAGGTGGGTTCATAGGGAACCGCACGTTTTGGCAGTGATTTACCAACAGGCCCAAACGTCCTATATGGACCAATGGGTGACTGAATTTAGACGCTGCTGCCGAGCACACACCATGAGATATTTCTGACCGACCGATACATGTCACTATCTCATGGTGTGTGCCATGGGGTGGGAGCAAGAACAGAACTTTCCATCTTTCCAATTGTAAGTAATTTATCAGGACCCTCTCCATAACTATACATACATAACTATTGCAATCTTAATGATCACAGTTGAAAGATCACGATCATACATTTACCATTGCGATTGTACGATTGCCTATACAATACCATAGCAGTAGTGTACTACCAATTGGTATTGTGTGGCTGGATATGTTCCGATACCGTGGGTTTTTAGATTTTGGTACTACATGGTATTGTACGCTCAAATGTTTGTACATTTACAATTGTTCCTTTGTAACTGTACGATCGCAGTCAAAGTTATCAGTAATGTCTGATAACTAAACTTTATAGCAATTGGAAAGAGACTGATAGTAGTGGCCATTTTTGACAGCACCTAAAACCTTCCATGCAGTCAAAAAGCCTATCCCGGCTGGTATTTCCTTACCGGCCCATTGACTTCAACTGTCATTATAACTATCACCCCAACACCTGTGTCACACTACTGTGTCTCTACTCCCTTCTGCCCCACAGTCATTCAATCAATATAAACTTCAGGAAAGAGACCCCACGCAGATCATTAACTGCAAACAATCTCTTTATTTCAGTGCTCTTGCTGCAACATGTTTTGGATTTTCATGCATCCTTTATCAAGCTTTTCCTATCACTATAAATGTTCATTATTGGATAAATCTGGTCCTGGTAATCCTGGTAAAAATACCAAACATTTGAAGCACACCTCTTGCTCTTTGTTCCCTGGCTCACTGAAAAACCCTGCTTTATAATATTTGTTTTACAGAAACTGAAAAAATGAATGCTACTCCCCTGATATCACAAAACGGATATGTATAGATCTTCTAGATAATTAACAAACATTATCTACAATTGAATCTGTCACTAGGGGTCGCTGTTACACAAGGAGTGCTCACGTTAAGTCTGACTTTCACAAGCTTAAGTAATTGGTAAAAAAGAATAGATATTATTATTTAGAAAATAGCTTTTTTAACAAACATGGTAGACATACCCCTACTAGCAAACATGTTGTTGACATTTTGTAGATTTTTATCCCAGTTATTATTGACTCAGAATTACATACATAAGCATGGCAGGTGAATATTATATTAAACCATTATTTGCATATAATTCTATCCAAAGAAACCACAGACACGATCCCATATGCCTTACATCCCAGATAGCACTGTCTGGTTGTAACAATGTTAACCAAATATCAGGCATTAATAATTGATATTTAACAGTGATACAATGGATGTTAGTATCTGTGATGGTAATATAAAATTGATGAACTTGGAAAGGAAATAATATTCATTCCCATTTGATAATTGTAAGTGAAAGGTTTTCTATACAATGAGAGTTTCCTATTGCATTAGTTTACCTGTGCATCATACCATTCTGTGCAGTGTAAATAATGCACAGGTGTAGTTCTTAACCCAGAGAAATCAATATTTGCTTATTCAAGACAATCATTTTCTCTAGTATGAACTGTTGCTTAGGCAACTGTAAAAATTACTTTCTGTAAGAGCCTTTCTATTTGATAATATAAATGAACAGAGATAAATAAAATATTTCACATTTGCAACACTGCGGGGTGGACCAGAGAGCGAAATACCTCTGCCACCACTCCATCAGAATTTCCTTTACCCCATACTAGGTAAATTACCAGGTCCCCCCAGCAACACCATGTGCCATGACACCCCACTTTCCCGGTGCAATTAAACAAAATATTTAATTCTGCCCCTGTATCCTTGTGGAGCATGCAAAGCGCTCCACCAAAAAAGTAGGTGTAGCTTTTGGAGGTAGGTGGTGGGCTGATTTACACTAAGATGCCCTCATGCTCACAGCACATACTGTACACTGGTAAATGTAAGATGCTCTCATTCCCAGGTATATACTCAATCGCTACATACAGGTTTGCCCACACTGACTGGTACATACGAGTTTGTCCACAGCACACTTCTCCTATGTGTCCCGAACGTCGATAATGAATTTCATGTGTCTATCTTGAAAACATGGCGGAGAAGATACAGTCCAAAAAAGTGGAAGGATACAAGGGAAGAAGAAATGGATGGAACAGGAATTTGTCTGTTTCAAGCAAAAATAAATAATGTTCAGGTATTTCCCTGTGTAATTAGGACCTTTATTTGACATATTGTTGATGTCATTTTTGAATGCTAACAAATAGCAGAGAGGTGCAAGGGAAGAAGAGGAGGAGCAGAACCAAAAACAACATACATTTTTAGGCACCTTTTTGAAGTTTAAAAATATGGCAGTTTGAATTGACAATACATGAAAAAATCTCCTGAACTTAATTTGTTGCTAGACTTTGTGGGCCTTATTTATAAAACATCGTTATTGTAAAAATAACGATCGGTGTTCTACGATATGGACTGTAATCCTACGATATCGCTACCGTAAATCTATGGTACAGATATCGTAAAATACCGATTGTTATCGTTAAATACCGATCGTTATTGTAGAATACCGACCGTTATCTTAGAATACTGACTGTTATCGTAGAATGCCGATCGTTATTCTACAATAACAATCGGTATTTTAGGATAACAATCGGTATTTTATGATATCGGTACCATAGATTTACGATAGCGATATCGTAGGATTACGAACAATATCGTAAAATAACGGTCCATATCGTAGAACACAGATTGTTATTTTTACGATAACAATGTTTTATAAATATGGCCCTTATTCTCCTTTAATTATACAAATATATAGAATATACAAAGAAAGATTAAAACATTATTCATAGACAAAAGGAAAGAAATTCTACTTACCATGACATTACAGAGTGATCATTAGAATTCAAATATAAACATATACAGTCGGACACTGACTAAAAATTCTAAGCTAGTTACTGATTCGGCACAGTAAGAGACAATTAATAATGGTGTTTGCAAAAAGGTTCTTGATCTTTCAAGATCTGCACATCATGCAGAATATCAGAGGCTGACCTTGAAAGCACCAGGCACAGGCACCAATGACACTAAACTATTGTTTATGTTGGAAACACTGCAGACTCAGGATGCTGTGACAGAAACCAATTCTTATCTGTCAGTGAGTGAGTGTTCTAATTAAGGTAGCCTGTACAGTTAGAAAATTCCTATATGCAATGTGTATTTATATTTATTTTTCTATTTTGTTTTTAAAAAATTAGGAAGTAAAAGCATGAAGTATGCTAATATTTATTCCAATGCAATATTGAAATATACAGTAGTTAATGAAACATAACGGCAGCTTACACCTTTAAATGTTGTCAAAAGTTCTATCTAGAACTAGAACCTTTGTCATAGTTATTTATAATAACATTTAAATCCCCATCAAGCAAAAGAATCTCCTAAACTGAGCTTTGTTTTTTCTCCTTTATAAAATATTACATTTTCAAATGATGCATTGCTATTTGTTATTAGTGTGGTCGCCAAGTGTGCACAAGTGTGCTATACAAGTGCCCTCTATTAAAAAGAGCCATCTCATATTTTTCAAACAAGTGTAGAATAATATATCTATTTTCTCTAGATCTTAAGTTATAGGGTTGTATAGTTGCACTGCCTTGTTTGTCCTGTCTGTCTGTGAAAGGGATTTGATGAGCTGTGTAAAAAGACCAGGGGGGGTAGGGTGTGTGTCAAAGTGGCCCACAGCACCTGTGAGCGGGTGAGGCTTAGGGGGAGGAACCATGGGGTCCATGAGTGGGAGGGACCAGGGGGGCTGCAAAGGGATTGGAGACACAGGGCAGGTTGAATGACAGGTTTCAGAGCAGAAAGCAGGAAGTGCATCTGGTGATGCTGCTGCCATATCACACACAAAAATTTAATATCCTCAAAACTATACAAAATAAACAATGAAAATAAATTGCAAAAATTCTCAGGAGAGCAATTCCTATCAATTTACCTAAAGTCATTTTTGGACCACATTTCCCCTTTAAGCTCTCCTCCAGACGTGGGCATGCTCCAACCTAGCCCTAGACCTGTTAACTGTTAGCTAGATATCACAGGGCCCCACTAAAAATTTTTAGATGGGGCCCGCCAACCCACATAAAAAACAGTTTGATGCAGTTCAACCTAACCAAGCCAAAGGTTTTTAAACATAGCTCAGCTCCACAAACCTTTTTTCATTTTACTTGAACCTTTCAAAGATGCTCCCAGGTTTAGATATATGTCAGGAAAGTGTATAGTGACTTTGCAAGAATGGGTTAACTATTCGTATTAGTTCTTAGGGCCAATAAAAATACCATCCCACCGCTGCCACCAATTTGTCACGAACGCCAGTTTGCTGGGCATGTGATCTGACTAATTAATCGGTATTCGCTGCCACCACTTTAAGTTACGGCCTTAAAGACGCCCCAAAAACCCACTCTTGACTCTCACTGACTATGCACACCCCTGTCCTGGCAGCTAAATGGTTAACACTACACCATTCACTCCAGCAACTAACTGGTTAATTAGCATCAGTCCTTCACAAGCAGTCACAGAGTTAATTAGCATTTATAATACAAAAATAAAATAAAATGGTGTTACAATAAAATGACATACAATAAGTACAACAGTTATATAAAATAAAAAGGATAAAATATTCACAGACCCTACTCACTAGAAGAAGTCCTGTATCCTGGGGCAGGAAGAAACACTGGGTCCATACACACGTTTTAGCATGTCCCCAAAGTATGAACAACATTATTTTGGACTACATGGACTTTTAAACTATTTGTTGAACTACGCCCTCCTCATGAGGTGGGAGTGTCCAGGAATGTCCAGATTTACGACTAGCCAAAAGCATTCATTCCCCCTCATTTAGGCCGACTCCATATAAATGTAGATATGTACTTTGTATTGGGATATTGATCACATATTCCTCTCCTGTATTAATTATCAATTCCTCCAATACCAAACATGACCTGTGTGTTATCCATATTTCCCCAGATATTAATATCTCACCTTGGCAAGGGAATAAGGGCTCCATGTTGGGTATCCTATTAATGGGCATATTAATAAAGAAGGTGAAGAACATCCTATACTTTATCTGAGTAGGAAGCTATTGCCCAGAGAAGTAGCTTATGCCACTGTAGAAAAAGAGTGTTAGCCATTGTATGGGCATTGCAAAAGTTACAAACCCTATCTCTATGGTCGTAACTTACAGTGTAACTGACCACAATCCACTGAGCTGGTTTAAACAGGGTGTCTGGAGATAACGGAAAACTGCTAAGGTGGAGCTTAATACTTCAGCAGTATGATTTTACAATACAGCACAAGAAAGGGAGTGAACACGGGAATGCAGATGGCCTTTCCCGCCAATCAGAGCCGCCTGAGACTGGACGCAGTGGACGTGACCTGTAAGTCACATCCCGTGCGCCAATTTTAAAGGGGGAGGTGTCAGGAAAGTGTATAGTGACTTTGCAAGAATGGGTTAACTATTCGTATTAGTTCTTAGGACCAATAAAAATACCATTCCACCCTGGAACAGTCCTATTGTTTATATTACGATTAGTCAAGCATGGAACCAGGTCTCCTTTTCTAGACAATGTGGAGCCGAACCGTGCATCTGGAATTCTCTTCAGCTAGGGGTCTGGTGGGTACTAAGAGGTCATTTTAAGGACAAGTCATACAGGTAAAATAATTGTATTTCGGTATTGGAAGTGTTAGACAGAAGAAACCAATGTTTTTGTAAAATAATAATATGCCCATTAATAGGATACCCAACATGGAGCCCTTATTCCCTGCCAAGGTGAGATATTAAATCTGGGGAAATATGGATAACACACAAGGTCATGTTTGGTATTGGAGGAATTGATAATTAATACAGGAGAGGAATATGTGATCAATATCCCAATACAAAGTACATATCACATTTATATGGAGTCGGCCTAAATGAGGGGGAATGAATGCTTTTGGCTAGTCGTAAATCTGGACATTCCTGGACACTCCCACCTCAGTTTAGAAAATAAAAAGGATAAAAATATTCAGACCCTACTCACTAGAAGAAGTCCTGTGTCCTGGGGCAGGATGAACACTTGGTCCATACACCGCTTTTAGCATGTCCCCAAAGTATGAACAACATATTTTGACTACATGGACTTTTAAACTATTGTTGAACTACGCCCTCCTCATGAGGTGGGAGTGTCCAGGAATGTCCAGATTTACGACTAGCCAAAAGCATTCATTCCCCCTCATTTAGGCCGACTCCATATAATGTAGTATGTACTTTGTATTGGGATATGATCACATATTCCTCTCCTGTATTAATTATCAATTCCTCCAATAACCACATGACCTGTGTGTTTCCATATTTCCCCAGATATTAATATCTCACTTGGCGGGAATAAGGGCTCCATGTTGGGTATCCTATTAATGGGCATATTATTATATTTACAAATATAACATTGGTTCTGTCTTACACATTCCAATACCGAAATACAATTATTTTACCTGTATGACTTGTCCTTAAAGACCTCTTAGTACCCCACCAGACCCCTAGCTGAAGAGAATTCCAGATGCACGGTTCGGCTCCACATTGTCTAGAAAGGAGACCTGGTTCCATGCTTGACTAATCGTAATATAAACAATAGGACTGTTCCAGGGTGAATGGTATTTTTATTGGTCCTAAGAACTAATACGAATAGTTAACCCATTCTTGCAAAGTCACTATACACTTTCCTGACACCTCCCCTTTAAATTTGGCGCACGGGATGTGACTTACAGGTCACGTCCACTGCGTCCAGTCTCAGGCGGCTCTGATTGGCGGAAAGGCCATCTGCATTCCCGTGTTCACTCCCTTTCTGTGCTGTATTGTAAAATCATACTGCTGAAGTATTAGCTCCACCTTAGCAGTTTTCCCCGTTATCTCCAGACACCCTGTTTAAACCAGCTCAGTGGATTGTGGTCGGTTATCACTGTAAAGTTACGACCATAGAGATGGGTTGTAACTTTTGCAATGCCCATACAATGGCTAAACACTCTTTTTCTACAGTGGCATAAGCTACTTCTCTGGGCATAGCTTCCTACTCAGATAAGTTAGGATGTTCTTCACCTTCTTATTAAATATGCCCTTAATAGGATACCCCAACATGGAGCCCTTATTCCCTTGCCAGGTGAGATATTAATATCTGGGGAAATGGATAACACACAGGTCGTTTGGTATTGGAGGAATTGATAATTAATACAGAGAGGGAATATGTGATCAATATCCCAATACAAAGTACATATCTCACTTTATATGGAGTCGGCCTAAATGAGGGGGAATGAAGCTTTTGGCTAGTCGTAATCTGGACATTCCTGGACACTCCCCTCATGAGGAGGCGTAGTTCAACCAATAGTTTTAAAAGTCAATTCATGTAGTCAAAATAATGTTGTTCATACTTTGGGGACATGCTAAAACGTGTGTATGGACCCAGTGTTTCTTCCCGCCCCAGGATACAGGACTTCTTCTAGTGAGTAGGGTCTGTGAATATTTTATCCTTTTTATTTTATATAACTGTTGTACTATTGTATGTCATTTTATTGTAACACCATTATTTTATTTTTGTATTATAATGCTAATTAACTCTGTGACTGCTGTGAAGGACTGATGCTAATATACCAGTTAGTTGCTGGAGTGAATGGTGTAGTGTTAACCATTTAGCTGCCAGGACAGGGGTGTGCATAGTCAGTGAGAGTCAGAGGTGGGTTTTTGGGGCGTCTTTAAGGCCGTAACTTAAAGTGGTTGGCAGCGAATCCGATTAATTAGTCAGATCACATGCCCAGCAAACTGGCGTTCGTGACAAATTGGTGGCACGTGGGATGGTATTTTTTATGGCCCTAAGAACTAATACGAATAGTTAACCCATTCTTGCAAAGTCACTAACACTTTCCTGACATATATCTAAACCTGGGAGCATCTTGAAAGGTTCAAGTAAAATGAAAAAAGGTTTGTGGAGCTGAGCTATGTTTTAAAAACCTTTGGCTTGTGTTAGGTTGAACTGCATCACTGTTTTTATGTGGGTTGGCGGGCCCCATCTAAAATTTTTAGTGGGGCCCTGTGATATCTAGCTAACATTAACGGTCTAGGGCTAGGTTTGGAGCATGCCCACGTCTGGAGGAGAGCTTAAAGGGAATGTGGGTCCAAAAATGACTTTAGGTAATGATAGGATTGCTCTCCTGAGAATTTTTGCAATTTATTTTCATTGTTTATTTTGTATAGTTTTGAGGATATAAATTTTTGTGTGTGATATGGCAGCAGATCACCAGATGCACTTCTTCCTGCTTCGCTCTGAAACCTGTCATTCAGCCTGCCCTGTGTCTCCAATCCCTTTGCAGCCCCCCTGGTCCTCCCACTCTGGAGGAGAGCAAGGGAATCATGGAAAAAGACAACAACGACATGGATCCTCCTTCCTTCTCTCCGTCTTCTTGAACTTGTCCTCTTCCTTTTCACTCTCCCTTTTTTTTACTTCTTTCTCTTCCCTTTTTTATCCTCACCAGGTCTTTTCTCTTCTCCTTCCCTGTCTTCCTCCCTGGTTCTACCACCCTTTCGACCCCACTGTCTCCTCCCCCTTCCCCTGGTATCCTCCCCTCTCCCTCGTCTGTCCCTTCCCCCTCCCCCCCTTTTCGTCCTCCCCCCTCCCCGCCCCCCCCCCCCCCCCACATGCCTCTCCTTCCCCTCTTCGTCTCGGGCCCCTACCGCTCCTATTCCTGTGTTATCCCTTCCAGCCTTTCTCCGCTTGCTCCCCCACCTTTTTTCTTCTGCCTCCTTTTCCTTTCGGCTCTTTACGTTCCCCCCCCTCTTTACCGCTTCCCCCCCGCCCCCTCAAACCCCCGGCCCCCCTCCTCCCCTCCTCCCCTCCCCCTCTCCCTCTCTGTGGGGCCACTTTGACACACACCCTACCCCCCCTGGTCTTTTAACACGCTCATCAAATCCCTTTCACAGACCAGAGACAAACAGCAGTGCAACTATACAACCCTATAACTTAAGATCTAGAGAAAATAGATATTTATTCTACACTTGTTGAAAAATATGAGATGGCTCTTTTTAATAGAGGGCACTTGTATAGCACACTTGTGCACACTTGGCGACCACACTAATAACAAATAGCAATGCATCATTTGAAATGTAATATTTATAAAGGAGAAAAAACAAAGCTCAGTTAGGAGATTCTTTTGCTTGATGGGGATTAAATGTTATTATAAATAAACTATGACAAAGGTTCTAGTTCTAGATAGAACTTTGACAACATTTAAAGGTGTAAGCTGCCGTTATGTTTCATTACTACTGTATATTCAATATTGCATTGGAATAAATATTAGCATACTTCATGCTTTTACTTCCTAATTTTTAAAACAAAATAGAAAAATAATATAATACACCATTGCATATAGGAATTTTCTAACTGTACAGGCTACCTTAATTAGAACACTCACTCACTGACAGATAAGAATTGTTTCTGTCACAGCATCTGAGTCTGCAGTGTTTCCAACATAAACAATAGTTTAGTGTCATTGGTGCCTGTGCCTGGTGCTTTCAGGTCAGCCTCTGATATTCTGCATGATGTGCAGATCTTGAAAGATCAAGAACCTTTTGCAAACACCATTATATTGTCTCTTACTGTGCCGAATCAGTAACTAGCTTAGAATTTTTAGTCAGTGGTCCGACTGTATATGTTTATATTTGAATTCTAATGATCACTCTGTAATGTCATGGTAAGTAGAATTTCTTTCCTTTTGTCTATGAATAATGTTTTAATCTTTCTTTGTATATTCTATATATTTGTTAAGTAAAGGAGAATAGGGCCATATTTATAAAACTTGTTATCGTAAAAATAACAATCTGTGTTCTACGATATGGACCGTTATTTTACGATATTGTTCGTAATCCTACGATATCGCTATCGTAAATCTATGGTACCGATATCATAAAATACCGATTGTTATCCTAAATATACCGATTGTTATTGTAGAATAACGATCGGCATTCTACGATAACAGTCAGTTCTAAGATAACGGTCGGTATTCTACAATAACGATCGGTATTTACGATAACAATCGGTATTTTACGATATCTGTACCATAGATTTACGGTAGCGATATCGTTAGGATTACAGTCCATATCGTTAGAACACCGATCGTTATTTTTACAATAACGATGTTTTATAAATAAGGCCCACAAAGTCTAGCAACAAATTAAGTTCAGGAGATTTTTTATGTATTGTCAATTCAAACTGCCATATTTTTAAACTTCAAAAAGGTGCCTAAAAATGTATGTGTGTTTTGGTTCTGCTCCCCTCTTCTTCCCTTGCCCCTCTCTGCTATTTGTTAGCATTCAAAAATGACATCAAACATATGTCAAATAAAGGTCCTAATTACACAGGGAAATACCTGAACATTATTTATTTTGCTTGAAACAGACAAATTCCTGTTCCATCCATTTCTTCTTCCCTTGTATCCTTCCACTTTTTTGGACTGTATCTTCTCCGCCATGTTTTCAAGATAGACACATGAAATTCATTATCGACGTTCGGGACAAACACATAGGAGAAGTGTGCTGTGGACAAACTCGTATGTACCAGTCAGTGTGGGCAAACCTGTTGTAGCGATTGAGTATATCCTGGGAATGAGAGCATCTTACTTTACCAGTGTACAGTATGTGCTGTGAGCATGAGGGCATCTTAGTGTAAATCAGCCCCACCACCTACCTCCAAAAGCTACACCTACTTTTTTGGTGGAGCGCTTTGCATGCTCCACAAGGATACAGGGGCAGAATTAAATATTTTGTTTAATTGCACCGGGAAAGTGGGTGTCATGGCACATGTGTTGCTGGGGGACCTGGTAATTTACCTAGTATGGGGTAAAGGAAATTCTGATGGAGTGGTGGCAGAGGTATTTCGCTCTCTGGTCCACCCCGCAGTGTTGCAAATGTGAAATATTTATTTATCTCTGTTCATTTATATATCAAATAGAAAGGCTCTTACAGAAAGTAATTTTTACAGTTGCCTAAGCAACAGTTCATACTAGAGAAAATGATTGTCTGAATAAGCAAATATTGATTTCTCTGGGTTAAGAACTACACCTGTGCATTATTTACACTGCACAGAATGGTATGATGCACAGGTAACTAATGCAATAGGAAACTCTCATTGTATAGAAAACCTTTCACTTACAATTATCAAATGGGAATGAATATTATTTCCTTTCCAAGTTCATCAATTTTATATTACCATCACAGATACTAACATCCATTGTATCACTGTTAAATATCAATTATTAATGCCTGATATTTGGTTAACATTGTTAACAACCGACAGTGCTATCTGGGATGTAAGGCTATGGGATCGTGTCTTGGTTTCTTTGGATAGAATTATATGCAAATAATGGTTTAATATAATATTCACCTGCATGCTTAATGTATGATTCTGAGTCAATATAACTGGGATAAAAATCTACAAAATGTCAACAACATGTTTGCTAGTAGGGGTATGTCTACCATGTTTGTTAAAAAAGCTATTTTCTAAATAATAATATCTATTCTTTTTTACCAATACTTAAGCTTGTGAAAGTCAGACTTAACGTGAGCCCTCCTTGTGTAACAGCGACCCCTAGTGACAGATTCAATTGTAGATAATGTTTGTTAATTATCTAGAAGATCTATACATATCCGTTTTGTGATATCAGGGGAGTAGCATTCATTTTTCGTTTCTGTAAAACAAATATTATAAAGCAGGGTTTTTCAGTGAGCCAGGGAACAAAGAGCAAGAGGTGTGCTTCAAATGTTTGGTATTTTTACCAGGATTACCAGGACCAGATTTATCCAATAATGAACATTTATAGTGATAGGAAAAGCTTGATAAAGGATGCATGAAATCCAAAACTGTTGCAGCAAGAGCACTGAAATAAAGAGATTGTTTGCAGTTAATGATCTGCGTGGGGTCTCTTTCCTAAGTTTATATGATTGAATGACTGTGGGGCAGAAGGGAGTAGAGACACAGTTAGTGTGACCAGGTGTGGGGTGATAGTTATAATGACTTGAAGTCAATGGGCCGGTAAGGAAATACCAGCCGGGATAGGCTTTTTGACTGCATGGAAGGTTTTAGGTGCTGTCAAAATGGCCACTACTATCAGTCTCTTCCAATTGCTATAAAGTTTAGTTATCAGACATTACTGATAACTTTGACTGCGATCGTACAGTTACAAAGGAACAATTGTAAATGTACAAACATTTGAGCGTACAATACCATGTATGTACCAAATCAAAAACCCACGGTATCGGAACATATCCAGCCACACATACCAATGGTGAGTACACTACTGCTATGGTATTGTATAGGCAATCGTACAATCGCAATGGTAAATGTATGATCGTGATCTTTCAACTGTGATCATTAAGATTGCAATAGTTTATGTATGTATAGTTATGGAGAGGGTCCTGATAAATTACTTACAATTGGAAAGATGGAAAGTTCTGTTCTTGCTCCACCCCATGGCACACACCATGAATAGTGACATGTACGGTCGGTCAGAAATATCTCATGGTGTGTGCTCGCAGCAGCGTCTAAATTCAGTCACCCATTGGTCCATTAGGACGTTTGGGCCTGTTGGTAAATCACTGCCAAAACGTGCGGTTCCCTATGAACCCACCTGATCAGCAGCGTCTGATGCTTGCTATTAGTGAACGCTCAGTCGGGACAAAAAGTCCCCCTGGGTACCCAGCATCAGAGATTAAGGTGAAGCCAAAGGAAACACAATCATTCATGTCTTGGTTTTAATGTTAAAATACCAGGATGTTCTTGTGTTTTTAATACATTCCAACAAAAACAAGAGTACACCTCTAATGCAAATAAATTAGATAACAGGGAAACATTGGAGACAACTTAAATGAAAACAACTTAAAGAAGAAAATAGATTTCCTTGAAAACATTTACTTTCCCCCACCATAAAACAATGTTAAAAAACCCGCTGTGCTGAAAAGCTGCCACGATCAGAGAATATTTCAAGATAAAATGTAGTTACATTGGATTTGCGATAAAAGGGAAAGTACTTGCGTTTACTGCATAGCTTATGTGGTTAACGTGACTGTGGGGAATCATTTGAAACGCTGAAGAACAGGAAGTCAGGTCACAGATGAAAGAAGGGAGGATGAGAAAAGAACCCAGGGAAATATGATGTTACAATGTACAGGGTGGGATAGGGTTGGAGTGTATAGGCCTATTGGCAAATATATTTGGTGCTAGAAACATTAAGATGATTTGTAGAAATATAGGGTGGGCCATTTTTTTTCTGTTTACAGTAAACTTATTTTGGTTATAATATATAGATCTGTGTGGAACATTATCTAACGATTGGAAATTATGCTGTAAACCATTTTTTCTTCACCAGTCAGCAGATCTGTTGATTTGAAATTACACGGATAGGATACAAAGACAGTTCAATAGTAACCAACTATTAAACTGTCTTTTGTCCACTATGTGCAGAATGTGCGCAATGCAATAAGTTTTTTGGATCACCCCCGGTTTGCGCATTGGACACCACAATTACATGTCAATTGCAGCTGCCAACTGCTGTGGCGTTTTGATAATCATGCATCACATCACAGCGTATCACATTTGCAGTTATTCAACTTAATTTAATTTTAAAGGGTTTGGAAGGTAATTTATTAAAATTTTGCATTTGAGGAGTGGACTTTCCCTTTAATCTAGAGTCAAGTTCACAGAAACCATTGTGTCCTCTCTCTCCCCTGCATCAGTTCCCAGGTACTAAAGTTAGAGCTACTTAGGTTTCAATTGCAAGAGAAAGGAATGCATGCATAACTGGGGCAAATCAGTTACTTCAGAGGGGCAGTGAGATGATGTTTGGACTGGATTTTTATCAATAATATGGAAAGTCAAGTGGATATTGTAATATAAATATCTTAATTTTCATTTCTTGTGATTATCTTAATCCATCTAAGATGTCAGTGTTCCAAAAATCTTTGTTTTACCAGTCAGAAAATTAAATCTCCACTTCCAGACTTTCCATCATACCATGAATATATTTGGATTTTGTGCCTAGGCTGCTCCCTACCCCCAGGCCATTTAATACTCCCATATAAACCACATTAACATTACAATTTGATGCAGGCATTTCTGCCACTGAACAAGGAAATGGTTCACTTTCTAACACTTCCCATCAGAACCTTCCTCTATATCACTTGTTCTGTTTGTGTGCTGATATGTGGATCTTAAGGTGGCCAAACACTATTACGATCGTAATTACGATCTTAAACCGACCGATATTTTGATAGACAGATGTCAATGTTAATTGTACCAAGATGTACAATTAATTGTTCGACATTCAGTTTGTTTTGTGATTAATGTCGAATGCCGTCCATTGTGAGGTACATTACTTCACATTTAATCGGAACTTTAGAAAACACTACAATCATTTTACCAATCGACTTAAAAAACGACTTTCCCGATCGTAATTACGATCGATTTTACGATCTAATGTCGTGTGATAAGAATGGGAAAATGTACATTTTTTCGGCCTATCGATGGAAATGTCGGATTGTACAATAAATCGGCCTAATGTATGGTCACGTTTAGAAGCACTGCAGTAATCAGATGGATCACAGATGCTCCACGGTAACCAAATTGAAAACCCCATTTTTATTCCCCGTCCCCCCAGCCCCAACCGCTCTATTTATTTTATTAGAAAATGCCTCAAACTTTACTACCTTCCTCTTTCCTCGCCGCGCGCTGCCAGGCCCTCTGCTTGCGAGAAAATGCAAGCAGAGGGGCGGGACCAGTAGTCGCGTCTGTGATTGGCTGAGCGTCAGCCAATCCGGACGCAGCTGCTGGGAGTTCATTGCGGCGAGGAAAGAGGGGAGGTAAGTAAAGTTTGGGGCACTTTCTAATAAAATAAATAGAAGCGATTGGGGCTGGGGGGACGGGGAATATAATATGTAAAGGGATTTACACTAGGGGGAGGGAATCCTAATCGGGAGGGAGAGGGAGGGTGAGAAGGGCTGCAGTACGCTGCCAAACTTCTCCCAGAGGCCAGTAGGAGCGAGTCCTATATGGACCTCTGCTATCCTCCTGGTGGGCAGTTTTTGGGACTTTGGGGGGGGGACTACAGGAGAACCAGATGGAGCTGGGATGTGAGGTAAGGATAACTACACTACACAATGGGCGGCCAGTAGTGGGGGGGGGGGGGGGAATTATAGTTTTGGGGATGGACATGCCCTTTAAATAGAGTAGAAAGAGACACAGGGAAGGAGTATTGTCACATGGTTTCAAAGCAGGAAGTAGGAAGTGCAGGGGATGTGGCGATTTATCACACATAAAAATGTAAATATCTATGTAAAAAAAAACAAAACAATTAAAGTAAACTGCAAAATACTCAGGAAAGCAATTACTGTCAATTTACCTAAAGTCATTTTTGGACCACAGTTACCCTTTATAACACCTCTTTATGCCCCCCCAAGGCAATAACCAGTTTTTCCTAATTATTACAGCAAGAATATATATTTGTCTTTCCAAAAGTTAGATTTGTAATATGCTGTCCCTATGGTTCCCCTTTATAATGTGTAGCATGCAGTGGGGATTTTAGGATATGGTACACAAAGGCACTTAACAGAGCATTATTTACTACTGAAATGTACAGGGAGAGAGAGAGAGAGAGAGAGAGACCAGGGGCTACATGTCTACAGGGTTATCCTCAGGCTAGTCTGTCATTCTGAAGCATTGCTAATATATAGATACAGTCCTAGTACATTGCCCTGAGGATGCGCGAATAGCTAGAGAACAATGGATCCAAGATTTCACCATGCAGCCCAACCACAATTTAAAAGCTTAATTTTTCTGTCTAAAAGAACTTTTTTTTTTTTACATTGGGGAAGTAAATATCGTCTGGACAGGAAAAAATGTCCAATAGCCTTAACCTGTCCTACTAAGCCAGCCATGGACCAGCAGGAAATGTCACCTTTTCCCAGTATTTGGGTGATAAAGGATGATATCAACAAATAAGATATCAATCCTTTTACCAAGCTGCAGCATTAGTTTACTCTGCAGTTGTAAATGCAGTTATCCTTCCTTATTTTCATCACAGTGTTATTTTATGCCTAAAATAACTTCTGAGGATGTCAATTGTCCGATACTGCTTGGTAGTAAAATATCAAGTGACAGTTTTTTTCGCGATAGTAAATATTACTGTCACAATACTAGCAGTACTTATTAACAGAGATAAGAATCAATATTGGAAAAAGTACCACACTACAATGCAAGTCTATATAAGCACAGGGCTGTCTGATTGATTTTGACTTAAAGGGCAAGTCCAGCCCAAAATGAAAACTTACATACAGGTAATCACCCCCCAAAACCCTAAATGGTAATAGTGTGAAATCTGAAATATGTAAGTCTAACCTGAAATCCGCACAATGTTCCCCCTGTTTCTGCTTCTTCCAGTTAGTAACTGTCAGCTATGGATTTGACAGTTAACATCCCAGCCAATGACTGAATGTTAATCCCCTGTCTGCCTCTTCTGAGCATGCTCAGGCTCAGTCACATGTTTCTAAATTGCTCAGTTTCCATGAGGCCTCCAGGAGCATAGCAGGCATAAAGTAATGATTCATAGGACAAATTATGATATATCAACATATTTTAAAGAGGCCATCTATCTAAAATATGTTATTATGAGGGTGGAGTTGTCCTTTAAAGGACTTAGCTCCTGAGTGTAGGACTCTGGATTTCTGCTCTGGAGTCAGCCCCCCTCAAATCAGGTGTCAGGCAACCCGCCTAGAAGACAGACACACTTCTTGATCGTACACTTAAAGGGCAAGTCTAGCCCTGAAATGAAAACTTCCAACGGGTAAATCACCCCCAAAACACTAATAGTTTGAAATCTGAAATATATAAGTCTAACCTGAAATCCTGCACAATGTCCTGTTGCCCCTGTTTCTGCTTCCTGTGTTTTTCCAGTTAGCAACAGTCCGTTATGAATTTGACAGTTGCATCACAGCCAATGACTGACTGTTTATTCCCTTGTCTGCCTCTTCTGAGCATGCCCAGGCTCAGTACAGGTTTCTAAATTGCTCAGTTTCCATGAGGCATCCAGAAGCATAGCAGGCATACAGTAATGAATTCATAGGACAAAGTATGATATATCAACATATTTTAAAGAGGCCGTCTTTCAAAAAAAGATGTTCTTTAGGGGGGTGGAGTTTGCCCTTTAGTGCAGAAAATGCCCAAAACACATTTTCACATGATTTTTATAATTTCCAAAGAGGTTACATTACTGTTTTTACTTAATTCTTGCAGTCTTTTTTAAATCTTTTTTGGGAACTAAAAAACTAAAGAAAACTAAAGTAAAATATTACAATATGTGTTTTTACCTGGTATATATTGTTTAATGTCATATCCCACAAGCAAGAAACATCAATTGTATGAAAGGTTTATAGGTGGTCACCATCTCTCGGTTGGTTTCACCCACTGCATATTCTCCGTGCAATAGGCAAGGGACTGTTTGAAATAGCATGAAAAGCAAATCCCATTCCCAACCTCCAGAGTACCTTTACTTTTTATTCTTTTTTTTACTTTTCTGCCCTGAGATTTCAAGCTAGAAGAAGCCGTGAGTACTACACTGCTTTAAAGTGTGCTGTCAATTAACTTCTTTATGCGTTCCTTTAAGAGAGAGAGATTAAGAGCAGAAGCAGAGATTAGGCTGCACTTGTACCCATCCTCACTCACCCCTCCCCTTCTATTGGTCAATGTGCTTAGGTGTGTCAGACTGATGTCTGCATTCCTGAAATAGAAGACCTTCTGAGCGTGAGCGATTGGCTACATACCGAGGTTAGCCACAGGGGAGTAGATAAAGGGGAGGGGTGTGCTGCAAATTTTCATTATAGATGCCCTTTAAGTTACTTACAACCTCTATCTCTTGCCAGAAAAAAACACATCTCCCTTGCTGCTGCTGTGCAAGCTCAAAACCAGCTCACAATAGCAGCAGAGTATGCAGCTTAGGGATAAGCATCTCAGCTTTCCCTGATGGCCATTTTCTGGAAGCTGCAGAGAAGACCGACTTTAAGGGTCTCTAATCTCACCCAACACCAGATGGGCACTAAGATCATCTCATTGTTTGTTTTTTCCAAGAGGGTAAAAAGACCTAAATTTTATCCCTTGGACCTTACCACCTTACCTTACTTCAGGCATTACAAAACCCTCATTTTAGTCTCTTGAGTTATGTTCTATCAAAGAGATTACCATGGGCATGTTCATCCCACTAACAAACTTTTAAACCACACAATCTGTACCCCATGTAACCCCTATTTTTTCTAAGCTTCTTATCTAGCAGTCAGTCAAGGCAGTGACGTTGATGTTTAACAAATTACTTACAGCAGCTATGTATGAGCCACCAACCATTTTTATGGCTGTGCAGCACATAAAAGGTGGCACAGTGTGGCAAGGGACTGGTGGACATGTAAATAATCTCTTCTTCCAAGCTCCTGGAATTGCCCTTCTATTTTGGTCAACATTACTAAGATCTAATTCTAAAGTAGAGTTTGGTATTAAATGTAATGTAATGGTCCACTCAACTGCCAAAACCAAATTGTATCCACTATTTTTAAAATCCAAGAATCAGTCCAGACGTTGATTTAGTGCAAAGAGTGCATATTTATTATTTCACTTTAGAGTAAAAGTAAGGCAACGTTTCAGGCTCACACTTGACCCTTTATCAAGCCTAGATAAAGGGCTGAGTGTGAGCCCCGAAACGTTGCCTTACATAAATATGCATTCTTTGCACTAAATCAATGTCTGGACCTCTCTGATTCTTGGATTTTGAAATAAAGATCTAATTCTTTCATGTCTCCATCTTTAGGATGCATGCATTTGTAAAACATTGGACCAATTTGGAAAAGGGTCCTATATAGCAGCAATCATCTAAATAAAGCATGAAAAACACTTGACATGATTTAGGTTACATTATTCGAACATGTGACAATCTTAATAATGGGAATTACATGCATGCACTCAAAAAACGCTATCATAGTATGTGAGAAAAGTGCCAGTGTGGCCTATCCCTTAACCACCACCCCCCACCTTCAATGATCTTCCTTTGGATACCAACATTATGAAATACAAAAGGAGAGAGTACATTTTTGTCACAGTTATTACTTGCAACACTAATGAAATAGGACACAAAAGAAAATCACAGAAAAGGTCAATATTTTAAAATATGCTTTATTGATTTTGCCTCCATGCCTTTAGGATTTATCCACACTCTGGTGGCCATAATTAAAACTAATGTTACCAAACGTTTTAAACTACATATTATCTTTTTTTTTTTTTTTCAATAAACCATCTTTCTTAGTATTTTTTAAAATATTTTCCTAGCATGTAATGTAAGTACTAAATAACCATGAGCTTTTTTAAAAAAATAAAACACGAAAAAAAAGCTTTATAAACACTTGTCTGAACGTGAAAAAGTCTGTTGCTTTCTCGTAGGTCAGGCTGATCCCTTAAAAAGCACTCATCACAGCCACTGTCTGCCAGTGATAATAGTCATTATGTTAACAGGAAACACAGGTTTAGATTTTTAAGACTAAATATCCCTGTAAAAGGGTGCACTAAATTCAAAAATAACATCTAACATTATCAAATGTCCAGGTTACATTTTCAGAGCTTGACATTCAGAATTTTTTTTTCCATGATAAAGCAAAATATACGGCAGCATTTATGTACCTCTACACGGATTAGAGAAAAGGGAAAATACAAAGCTGGCTACAGGCATCTTAACCAGCCTGAAAGAGCTTAAATTACACCAGTCACTTGCACATAAAGAGGACTTTGATTAACAAAAAAAAAAATGCCCAAACAAAGATCTATTTATACCACTGCCCCACCTATTGTGCGTGGCCAGAATCGCTGCATTTCTATCAAATTTACAGGACAAAAATAAATCCAGATTTCCTCTAAGATATTAAATGCGGTTTTATTAGGGCCTTCAATGCATCATTTACAAATTTGTTTTGGTGTTTAAAAAAAGTAAATTGTAGACTGTAGCAAGCTTGGAACTTATCTCAATCCTCACAACTGCACAAACGTTTATTTACTTACTTCTTTTCAGTGCTTGCCCTAGTGTGATGTGCCCTTTTAACACTATTTGTTTTGTAGGTTCAGAGACTCTAGCAACCAGCTATGTAATGCTATGGCTTATTTTTCACATTACACACCCTCTTTTTTTGTTCCCTCTGCAGCCTAGCAGTCAAACCACAGCTTGGTTTCTAGGGTCAGGTATCCTAGCGTCCAGATCATTGTTTGAAAGACAGGCTTCATAATGGAAGTAAAGAGAATAGAACAAACATTAACATAAAATTACTCAATAGGAATGGTTTTCCTATTGAGCTTCGTAAGCCATAAAGCTTACTACTTATATACAGGTGGGAGATACTATCCTGCTGGCTTTGCAGAGTTAAAATGAAATATCATACCAAGTCCCTTGAAGATTGCTAAAGTCTACACACTTCCCCTTTAATTGCAACTTGGAAGAAATATTTTGTCATATTTAGCGGATAATTAGCTGAACGTATTTTAAATATGTGCATTTTGAATTTCTATAAACATCTTTTTGTAAATTCACACATTATATATATATATATATATAATATATTATATATATAATATAATATGCTATTCTATATAAATACTGTGAATATGGTAGAGACTGTATATTGAGACGTGTAACCAAGAGAATATTGAAATTAGATAACTAATGAATTTTGGTTGCGCTGCAGGAGTCTTGTCTGCGTTCACCATATCTATGTGTTACTTACAGGGTGACAGCAGCTCAAGAGAATATCCGATATAACATACCCTTCATCCTGTAGGAAAAATAGAACTTCAACATTTACTTTATAATTTAGATATAACAAGTTTGTGCATTTATGCAAATAAATTAAAATACAAACAAAAGAAAACTTTGTCTGGCAGGCATTAAAGGTTATTAACCTTCCATCCAGAAAAGTCTAGGAACTTTTCTGAACAAAGATTGATATATATATAATTTATAACTTTCTCTCTCTTTTTTTCTTTTTTTTCCTTCTGTTGTACTTATTGTATGTCATTTTATTGTAACACCATTTTATTTTGTTTTTGTATTATATGCACTGTCCACCTTTTGGAATATTAAATCTAAAATTTAATAAGTTTTGTCTTTGATGCTCTAAAAGAACTCGGTTAGCCTCTGATAAGTTTATATGTGTTTGAATGGAGTGTTTTGCAGTGTAAATGCTAATTAACTCTGTGACGGCTTGTGAAGGACTGATGCTAATTAACCAGTTAGTTGCTGGAGTGAATGGTGTAGTGTTAACCATTTAGCTGCCAGGACAGGGGTGTGCATAGTCAGTGAGAGTCAAGAGTGGGTTTTTGGGGCATCTTTAAGGCCGTAACTTAAAGTGGTGGCAGCGAATACCGATTAATTAGTCAGATCACGCGCACAGCGAACTGGCGTTCGTGACAATATACAAAACCTCGATCCCTCACTGGCTTGGCCACACCTCCACTGCTACAAGCTGGTTAGTCACAAATGTGCACAGCAGCAGAGGAGGCTCGTTCTGTAATGACACAGATGACTGATGGCCATTACCACGATGAAGAGAAGAGCTGCGGTATAAGTAGAATATCTGAGCCTGAGAGCATCTATGAAAGGTTTAAGTAAAACAAAAACGGGGGTTTGTGGGGCTGAACTACGTGAGGTAAATCTTTCATGTCTGCAGGGGACCTGGTCGGGCCCTCTTTGGCTCCTGGGCCCATAGCAACTGCTATGGTTGCTATAGTGATCCCTTTGCCCCTGGCTGTTATCTAAAGGAGTATGTTGTAATATTTATATTATGTAACATATTCTGCAGTTTGGGAACGTGTTATAAAATAAAACAAGCATTAATATGTAAAGTTTTATGTATTTTTTACCCCAGGCTCTGTACAAATGTACATTACTCATATTGTAATTATCTCCTCCTGTCAATCACTGAGGCTTGTTACTTCTTCTCTAATCCGAGCTAATTGCTCTTTGGTTGTTAGGGGCTACTACTTAGGAGTACATTTATGTCATCTTTGTGAATTCTCCACTATGTTGCACATTTTTATGCCACAGCAATATTATCCAGTATTTCTATCATTCAAACAGGTAGAGAGTAGAGTATAGTAAGTGGGACATTTCTGCACAATCCATTTAAAGCAAATATATTTCTTGCAGATATTACTTGCAATGAAATATGCAGATAATTCAGATAATTAGAGTCCATAATTTAAGGTATAATGCCTTTCCAGTCACATCTAGCCCTGTCCTGAAAAGCTTACAATCTAATCAACTTCTTACACAAAGCAACCATGTAAAATATGCTATGAATAATTTGTGCAAACCCTTTTTTTTTACAAACTGGGGTATATGCAAAGCACATAAGTATTCCAAAATCTAGTATACCAGTATGAAGCAATTGAGTTCCTGGTGCGTTATTAGTTTTTCTCATGTGAGAATTATATGTGTAATATAAACACTTGTGTCTCATCGCGCTGGAAATATCCATATATAAAGGGGGTGGGCTATATACCTTACAATACAAGGTGGTGTTAGTAGACACAAATAAATTCAATATGCAGTAGGACCATAGTATTTACATTTAGCACTAAAAACCCACCAATCATACCCCATATGTGAGTGGTAATTACCTCTCAATAATGAAGATATCAGAGTCCAGTTATCAATACAACAAAAAGAGACTTTATTATTCCCCCACAAAAATACAAAGCCCTTAAATACCACAAACCCTACATCACACTATTGTATAAAACTACTGTGACCGGGAGGGGTCCATCTAAACTGAGTGACATCCACCATGTTGTAATACCGTCTCTGTAACTCATGCACAAAATATTTATCCAGTGTTGCTATCCAGCATTAATGGGAAGGTCTAGACATTGTACCTAATGGTCATTACATTTCATGCATATGCAGCAGTTTTAACCCTAAAGCTGAGGCCTCACTATGATAAGCTGCAACGCTCGTGAAAAGTGTGTGCACGTTTCCACCCATTTGCACTGAGATCCGCATGCATTTCGAAAATGGATTGCAGGGTAGCGCATGTGCTGCAATTTTTCACCAGCTAAAGGAACGCAATCATTAGCACGAGAAATCAAATATTTTGCAAGTGGAACACGCACATCAAATGTTGCTTCCTTTTTATTTGACAAGGTGGGAAAATACAAAGTGGAACCTGTATATATATATATATATATATATATATAATATTTTACTGTGTATGAAGGTAAACAAAGTTTGATTGACAAGCTTAGATTTTTTAGACTTCCCTGCACAGGAGCAAGGTTGCCCAGAGATGGACAATGGGGAAGGGAAAGAGAGTCAGAAACTGGACAGCAAAAGCTTCACATCTTGCTGATGTTTTACAATAAAAAGACATTATTGGTGAGATGATGCATGGAGTATGAGAGGAAACCTTTCAGCAAATTAGGGGGATTTTAAATAAAAATTCATGTACCTCAACTGTGATGTACTTACTGTTTAATGCAGTTTATAAAACCAGAGGGGTATTTTGCAATTCTGCATGTTATTTTCCGACTTGATCATTTACGCTACTGGACATTGTTTATTATAACTTAATACTAAAAGGTATTATTTAAATATATATGACCATATAAATACACAGAGAAAACCCCCTTTAATGCTGGGTACATAAAGGGACGATCCTGTTGGTATTGATAGGATTGGCCCTTTATCGGTAATGTGTGTGTGTGTACCGCAGGACCGAGGCCCTTGTACGTTCACCATTGGCCTGGAGATAATTCAGAACTGGATGAAAATTTCCCTCTGCCGTCAATCTGACATAAACTATAGGGAGTCTGTGCAGTCCTGAACGTTCTCCCTATACTTTACATATTGAGAATACACAGGACTGTGTGTAGGGGGATCAGACACAATCGGAATTGGATGTGTATGGGCAGCTTTACAATAATCTGTATGTTTGCTCCATATAAAGAAAGCATAAAGTGCTCCAATGAGACAATAATGTGATTGTGAGTTAGACATGCAGGAATCAGGTGACAGCTTTCTGAAGACGGTACCGTAAATCAGAAACAGGAAAGGTTACACTATTGTTGCATGTAACCATTGTGCAATGTGACTTTCCAGGCATCCTATTTCAATTCATTAGAACTACTCTGGAAGTCTACACTTTACACATTAACACAGGCTCATTTTTCTAACATTTTTAGCATTGATTAACCATCAGCATTTCGGTTTTCTAGCAATTAAAACGATGCATGCAGAGTGTCTTCAGCAGCAGAAGATGAGAAAACACCAAATTGCACTTGAGTAGGTTGACATTAGTCCGACGTTCAACTTCTGGAGGTACAATACACAGGAACACTTTTTCTGCCAAAAAAACCCGACTGGTTCAATGCTGGCCAACCGCATAATAAATGCTACAAAAACACATTGACATTTACTTGACCTCAGCTTCATTGGTGGCTGAAAGTCGCTTGTGCCAAACTAGCCTTACCGAATAATAGTCGGGGGAATTGTTTTAAAAATGGTTACCTCCTGTGGGAATACAATATGAATGTCTAGATATTTGTGTGTATTTAAAGGACAATTATACTTACCGTTTCCCCCGATCCATTCCTGTAAAGTACCTAGGGTGAGGACCTAAAATGCTAAGTCCTCACCTCTGGGTACTTTACCAATGTCCTGCACTACTTACTTGTAATCTCCCTTGTCACTCTGGTCTGATCCTCCCCACTGGCACTGTCAGTGACAGTCCGGGAGGCAGCCAATGGGAAGGCACGCCTCCTTGCAGACCGGAGCGACGAGGGAGATTACAAGTAAGTAGTGCAGGACTTTTGTAAAGTACCCAGAGGTGAGGACTTAATGTTTTAGGTCCTCACCCTGGGTACTTTGCAGGAGTGGGGGGAAAGGAACGAGGGGGAGGTGAATATAATTGTCCTTTATTATTGCTTTACTGCAATAGAAAATTTAGGTGTAGGGCTAGGCCACACTATCGCGTTTTTCTTGCGTTTGCGCATGCGATTGCACTCGCGTTTTTTTCAGATCATTGAAAACGCAACAACGCGCATTTTCGGGTGCGTTGCAATTGCGATTTGTGTTCCGCATTTTTAATCGCAATCGCATGCGGTTTCTATTGGATCCATTGGATTCCGTGTGCGATTGCATTTGTGGCGCAGTGTGGCCGTGCCCTAACTTTCCCTTTCATAAGCATATTTACAGCTGTTTTGTTTATTTGTTTTACATGACTATAGGAGATAGCTGCCACACTTATTCTTATGTTCACATAACAGAAAGAATAGACACGTGACTAAATGTTTTATTAAACAGACCAATAAAAATGACACTGAAAATCTAGGCAATGAGACATATATTCCACTTACTGTCAGTACCTGATAATCCTTTATTTCTCTTTTCCATGCCTTACATTTATTACAGTAATCACACTCACCCCTGGGCATTTACTAGTTTTAAAAATTAAAACAAAAAAGTTGATTTAATTTCTGTCCTATTTGTATTTGTCTCTCTTGTCTTTTCTATATCCATGCAAGTTATTCATTGTACTACCAGTAATCAGCCCTTAATAGAATTAACACTATCAGAGTCTGAATTATTTATTTGTACAGCAACTTCCCTGTTTTTAGGTCACATTTTATGAGCAGGAAATTCTTACATTATGTCATGAGATTTTGCATATTTCCTCACCATGAAATAATCACCCTTATGACATTAACACCGTGTATTGAAGTCAATATTTACTGGGAGTTGTAGATTTCAAACATCTGGAGGGCCACAAGTTTGACATCCCTGAACTAGTGAGCAGCTAAAGCTGGACATATACGGGCAGATGTTCTTCCAATCGAGTGCAACGATCAGAAATACGATTGGAAGAACCACTTGAAGTCTCCCACCTTGAGCCTCGATCAGATTTCAAGTGGAAATCTGCGGAGAGATGGGACTGAAGATGGGGTGGCTCAGTGGTTAGCACTGATGCTTTGCAGCGCTGAGGTCCTGAGTTCAATTCCACCCTTGGACACATCTGCAAGGAGTTTGTATGTTCTCCCCGTACTTGCATGGGTTTCCTCCAGGCACTCCGGTTTCCCCCACAATCATAAAGACATACTGATAGGTTGTATGTGTACATAAAGTGATTAGATTGTGAGCTCTTTGGGGCAGGGCCTGATCTTTCACTTTAGAAGTTCAGAATTTTCATACAGTAAAGGGGCTGTGATGTGCGCTACACATATCAGAAGGATTTCTTATCGATAATGTGTGAATTATTCAACCAGTTGTTATACACTTGATATTGATTCAAACTCCTAAAAATGTATGGCTAGCTATCAACCACATCTAAATTCTGTGGCATACATGGATCGTATTATTTAGTACTTTGTTATGCAGTCACTATGCGGAATGGGACTGGAATGGAAAGTAAACATCAAGGCATGGCGATGCCTTGTCACTTATTCATGGCCTTGGCTGCTCTGTCTAGTGCCGGGTTGGTTTAAGGTTTATGGCCATGGATAAAACATTGCATAGAAATCAGCGATTCTCAGTGTGCCTCCAGATGTTTAAAAACTACAACTCCAAGCATTCCTCAACTACAGAGGGAAACCAAGGAATGCTGGAAGTTGTAGTATTCAAACATCTGGAGGCACATGTTTGAGAATCCCTGGCAAAGCTATTGACCGTTTGAAGGTTATAATTACGGGGATAAATATAAGGTTAGGGCCCTGGTAAAGTTTGACACCTTCACCCCCTCGCTTTGCTGTGGCATGCCAATGTCAGTCATACTACAGTCTCTGCTTAGAAGGCTATAAGCCCCTCCCTTTATTCAGCTGGAACAGTAGGCGGGACTTAGAGGTGAACACTAAAGGTGTGTGCATGATTGACGGGAAGCTACTAGTTAATCTATCACCATGGCATGTCACCAATTCCCCATTAGACTCTCCACATCTCCCTCTATATGTTCAGTAAGATCCCGGTCCTATTACTAACCGAGCCCTGGAACAGAGAGAGCCTGTCACTGTGTGTGTGTGTGTGTGTCAGCAGCAGGTTAACAGAGTCACACACACACACACGTTCCTAGATCCACTTCCTGGACTGTGTGGGGTTTGGGAAGTTTGATCTCTAGGACCCGGTAACTTCTCCATGTCCCTCCCAGTTCCTGAAGGCGGTGGTGGGTGTGTGCTGGGGCCGCGCCATCCTCCCGTGTCCGTGTGTAGGGAAGTTCGGGTATTGGGACGGTCCCACAGCGCAGATAGGGAAGTCACCTGGATTCAGTAACAGGAGCAGGTTTGGGGAAGGTGAGTCCATTCAGTAAATGGGGGAGAGACATTAAGGGAAGTTACCTGGCCTGACCCCCGGCAGGGACACGCTGCCTCCAGGTTCCTGTACTGGTGTAAACAGTAACTTCCCATAGGAACAAGGTAAAGATACGGGTTCGAGGGGCACGTACAGGTCACGTTCGTGTAGTGATTCCCACGCGTGGGTCCAGGGTGTGACTTGGGTGTCTGGGAAGATGGACCATGAACTTCCTGTCTGGGGCTAGAACTGTGGGTGGGATGTTCTACCCTTTACCGTACTGTATAAGGATTTCAAGCTGGTTACACATCCTACGATCTGTCAATATAGATTTCCTGGATAAACCTGTTCCAGTCTATTACCAGAGATGGATTGAGATCATATGGGGCCCTAGGCAGGACCATCATTTAGGGCCCCTTTTTTGCTACATATATTGTATAGACTATAATATTTTTACTGAAGCTGGGCCCCCAGAAGTTTCCTAGGGTTGCCTTGTAGATAATCCTACTCTGGTCCTTACAGTTGTGTCTCCATGTTCCCAACCTGGGGTAAGACTGTGTGGGGAGCTGTATGAGTCTGGAAAGTTGTAGTAATGTGGGCATCATTATTGTCTCTTTACTAATATGACTCTGAGAAAATGTAACATCTTTAGGAATCAGGGTTAAGGACTAGGCCACACTAGTGCGGTTCTCGCAGACTTCAGATCATGTTTTGCAATCTGTTAGTGCTTTTCAATGTGGATGGCCACACTGTAGGCGCTGCTATTCATCATGTGCGTTGCCATGCTATAGTGTGGCCACAACCTTAAAGTTCACCTGTCTCCTCACCTTGGCACTCCAGATCTTTGTAAACTACAACAGGTATCCCACTACTCCCGGATCTTCCGGGGGCTCCCGTGAGACCACCCCGATCTCCCGCAATGGAGAGGAGTCCTGAATCTCCTCCCTGTTACGCCCCCTTTATGTGTGCCATGCCCCTGGATCGCCCACGCCACGCCCTACCACACCCCTAAACCCCTCACCCCCTAGTGTGTATGCCCCGCCCACTGTGTGACATCATCCACGCTCCCTGTACTACGTGCTTATGCACGTATAGTGAAAGGGAGTGTCGATGTAGTAAGGACCTATTGCACAGCTATGCATTTCTCACATGCTAACATATTTCAATGTTCGATCATAAGCCTGTGAGAAACGTGATAGTGTGGTCTAGCGTTAAAACTAGATAGACATTATTTATTTAACCTTCAATTTTACAGTATGTAAAAAACCTGCAGAAGCTGTAAAATTCGAACCAATTCCTATCAATTATCCTTGCTTTTGGTGCACACGGTCTGTTAAATGTACAGTATGCTATTTGCTCCCCTATTCTTATTTTTTACATACTATTTTATTAAAATAATGATTTTAAAGGGTATGTCCACCCCTAATAAAAACTTTTAGTATGTTACACAGGGCCCCCCAAAATGATTAATAATGTTCCCAGACAGATAAATTATACTTACAACCTCTTTGATCCACCGACGTGGCTCCCTCTCCACTGCTATTGCTACGTGTCTTTTCCATTCATGATCAGCATCAGTGGAGGCTCTTCCGGTAATGGTTGTTAGCCATTGGCCATGACTGACTGCCTCACGCGTAAGTAGCAGAGAGCCGTGGAGGTTGTAAGTATAATTTCTCTGTCTGGGAACATTATTATACATTTTTAAGCAAAATGAAATACCTAGCTTCTGGGGGGCTCAGAGTAACATACTAAACGTTTTTATTAGGGGTGGACATACCCTTTAAGGATAAATATAAAATCTTTCAGATTAGATGAACAGAGATGGTTCACCCTTCTGAATGTTCCGTGGGGCTGGCACATGCTTTTGCTACCTAATACAATGCTGAATAGTTCTACATAGCAAACTACAATTTGAAAGCAAACAAACATTCATTTACAATGTAGAGAAGTCGATTTATTTTGTAACCAAACTATTAGAATGTGAATGAGGGCAGGTCAAATATTGTTCCATGTACAACAATGGAAAGTCCATATGTTCTAAACAAGGAAATAAGGCACCGTTTTGTTTTGCTTTTAAAAAACCCATTTTGAGTTCTTGGGTTTAAAATCAATAATGTCCTTTAATTACTAGTATTACACTATCCCTTTAGCACAGGAAGATGCAAAATTGCAGATTGGACAATTTCTCTCTCACCCTGGGTACAGTAACTGTGGAGCTTCTACCCTTCCCTATATTAACATACATTTGCTTTTGTCAGAGGTCTGTGGGAGGATCCAGATAGTAGTCCCTTACTGTACATATAGTGTCCCTTTCAAGATTGTATTAGTATCTTTAGTCAGTAATTACAGGCAGTACTTCCCAACTTACATATAAATTCAACTTAAAGACATTCTTAAAATCGGATCTTATTCCTAACGTGTACTTAGTGATATATCATTTCAATTATCAGTTTCCAGACATTAAATAATTATTTTAGGGTGGAGATCTCCTTTAAATTTCTTAATGCTGATTTAGCTCAGTTTGTTCATGCTGATTTAGCTCAGTTTGTTCATGCTGATTTAGCTCAGTTTGTTTTCTTCACATATCTAAGGTTGCTACAGAACATAATTTATGTACTTTAATTTGCTTCAAACATAGTAATTATCATGCATCTCCATTTAGAATCTCAAGATCAAAGTATAGGGAGATCTTTTGTGACTGTGGGTGGTCACTGATGAATCCCCAATACTACATTACAGGGAGCCAACCACAAACAAGGGAAGTTTTCCATCCTTAACAACCGATTTCTATGCCGGCACTGAAAGCTTTTTCGGCATTGGAAAACGGTAGTTTCGCACCTACACACTTTCCCAGACGGGATTGTCCCTTTATCGGTAATGTGAATATTCGGCCTCATATCTACAATTTCTATTGGAACCTTAATAATTCTACTGATTGGCTTTTGAGAGGCTCAAACATGCTCGGAGTAACTGAACCAAGCCACGGAGCAAAGTTAAGGGGAAGACCATAACAAATGCCATTAGGATACCTGCTGCATACAGAAAGTCAGTACTTTTTTGTTATGTTTTGAGAAATTGCTAGATGAACAGATTAAATGGAATGCTCACTCTTAAAACAAATAACTGGTCAGTTGTCAGTTACCTGCCCCCAACCCCAACTGATATATTTTGCATATAAATTCCAAATGTTAGATGTGGTGAAACCAGGTACAAGTACAGGCTAAGCTGTGTATACAACTGCATGCATTTGTTCAAATAAACACAGTTGTATTCACAGCTTGTACTATTTTAAGATTAAAGGGTATATCCAGTAGGAAAACTTTTTTTATATTCAAAAACAAAACCAATAAATCACAGGATTCACTAATCCTACTTCCTTTGCTTGAAAGTCCTCCATTAAAGTTTGCAACAAGTGTTGTTTCTGACAGCTACCCCACTGGTTAATCAATCCACCCCACCCCCACCTTCCATATGCTATACGCCTGTGCATACAAGGTAAAGATAGAATGGACTGTTAAGTGGGCGAGAGTGTTGCTGGAAGAGATGTGAAGCTGCAGCACTCCCTGTAAATTTAAAGGGCATGTCCACCCCTTTTCCTAACTTTTGGCAGATATTAGTGCTAGTTCCCCCAGCCCCAACCGCTATATTTTTTTCAGAAAGTCCCCCAATTGTTAATTACCATCCCTCTCTCCTCCGCCGCAATACCCGGCCTTCTGCTTGCATAGAACTGCAAGCAGGGGGCCGGACCGGCAGCCGCGTCTGTGATTGGCTGACAGGCAGCCAATCACAGACACAGCTGCCAGCAGTTCAGAACGCCTGGAAGAGAGAGGGAAGGTAAGTAAAGATCGGGGGAGTCTCTGGAAAATATAGTGGTTGGGGCTGGGGGAACTAGCTCTAATATCTGCATAAGGGTTTTTACACTAGGGGGGGGAGGATGGGAAGGGCTGCTCTGAGCAAGTCAAAAACCTCTGAGAGGACAGCTCAGAGGCAGAAACAATTTCCCTGGTGGCCAGTTTTTATAACTTTGGGGGGACTTTAAAGGAGAACCTTTTGGGGGTGGATATGTCCTTTAAGGTGCATGTTTTTGTTTTGTAGGCTACAAGTCATGTTGAGCTTGCTGGATCATAAAAAGGACACCTGAATGATGCTAAGATGATCCAAGCCAACTATGTCCAGGAGTAAGTAATGAGTTTGGCCAACTTTTTTTTCTTAAATGGACAGCTATCTGCTGAAAACTTTGCGCTAGATGATTCCCCATGTGTTGTACACCTAAAACTTTGTAACTTTTGCTAATTTTATACTTCCCTAAACTTACTGTGTATTGTGCTCATCCTCTATCTTCTCTGTTCTCATTCTTCTGATCTGTGCATCTGACCACAAGTGGGTGTTTAGTGATGGAATATATAAAAAATAATGTTCAGCATCAGATCATTGTTTTAAAAGAAAGTTTAGGAGTTCAGAGGCCCAGTGTGTGTTTATAAGCTAAAGTTGGTCATACACATGGTTGATTTTCAGCAAAAACCGCCAGTATCTGACAATTTCCACCAAATCATAAAAAGTTCCCTATATTACAGTATACTGAGCCAATAACATTGTTGCCATCTATGCTAGCAATGAACAAATGTTCCATATAAAGCTTCGGAATCTGATTGTGAGTTTGTGACCAAGGCCGTGTGTGTGGGCACCTTAAGGCTTGTGGCATTGTATAAAACATGGTGTCAGGAGTGGTATATGGAGATTTTACTCTATATTCGGTAAACTGGAAATAAGATGCTCTGGCGCACACCATACACAGTGTTCCTGTTGTATAAGTAAAAACTTAATACTTAATTAATACTTAGTTACAAAAACTGGCGCCACACACAGTACCTGTATCTTGTTTCCAGTTTACCGTGATTATGGACCAGGCGAAGGGTTCGGGGAAGGCTGCACCTGGACCAATGCGTGTAAGCGGTGAGTACAAAGAAACCTTATGCTGAGTTAAAGATGAACAAGCGTCGGGCCTGGGGTCTGTACACCTGGGTCATTATAATGGAAAAGTAAGCTCAAACATAGGAACTTTTTGTTGTATGTTTTCCCTAATTTGATTAGGGGATTGAGTGGATTAACCCATGTCTCAGCATTTTGTGGGCTGTTGTCTACATGCTGGTGTGTACCCAGCCTTAGTGTTGTGTTTACTCTATATTCACCCCAGTAAAGAATAGTCCTGACCATACAAAGCTGTGACAGTACTGTGAGTCACAATTAAATTCAGAAGTAGGTGTTTCCTCGAATTTTAATGCATGATCAAAACCCAGTGAGCCAGGTTAGGAGCAAGTCGTCTGACCACAGTGTTTTAGTGGGACCTAGACCTTAGTTGTCTTACTCACATTCTCATATTGCTACAGGGTTCAAGCAATTCTTCAGGAACCACCTAGCCCTTTCTTTTTTTGCGATTGACATGCGACCGCAAAATAAGTGGGCCAGATATTATGTTATTTTGTTATTTGTTTGTTTGGCCTTGTTCTTTTTAGGATAATCTTTATAAGGAGGAATTGTGTAGTGGAAGGTGTTTTTATGCCGGAAAGGGTGATTGAAGTTGCCTGGGCTGTTTGTGATTTGTGGACGTACCCATGGTCCAAGCATTCTTGCTTTAAAGGACAACTCCACCATCATAAGAACATCTTTTAAAAAGAATGGCCTCTTTAAAATATGTTGATATATCATACTTTGTCCTATGAATTCATTACTGTATGCCTGGTATGCTTCTGGATGCCTCGTGGAAACTGAGCAATTTAGAAACCTGTACTGAGCATTTACTGAGCCTGGGCTGCTCAGAAGAGGCAGACAGGGGATTAATATTCAGTCATTGGCTGTGATGTCAACTGTCAAATCCATAACTGACAGTTACTTACTGGAAGAACCAGGAAGCAGAAACGGGAAACAAGACATTGTGCAGGATTTCATGTTAGACTTATATATTTCAGATTTCAAACTATTACAGTTTAGGGTTTTGGGGGGTAATTTACCTGTATGTAAGTTTTCATTTTAGGGCTGGACTTGCCCTTTAAGTTAACCACTGCTCATATGGTAGACAGGATATATATATATATATATATATATATATATATATATATATATATATAATGAAAGTAGGAAACGAGGCACACTCCGCTTTGTAGAACAACGGCCCGGGTGCTATCCGTAATGGTTCCAGATATAGAAGAAATAAGATGCGATCGGAGCACTCCTGGGTCTGATAAATATATTTATTGAAACAATTCTCACGCCATCAACGCGTTTCGGCCGCCATATTGGCCGTCCTCAAGATCTGAGTGCTCCGATCGCATCTTATTTCTTATATATATATATATATATATATATATATATATATATATTATATATAGTGAAAAGGCGGGGCACTCCTGGGTCTTCCAAAATTATATTTATTCCAAAATATGGGTAGGTAGACAAACCTACGCGTTTCAGCCCATATTTATCCTCAGGGTTACAGGTCTACACACAAATGCACAATAAATAGGAAACTCCCTCCCTCCCCCCGCCCCCCCACGCTGCCCTCTCATGTGACCAATGTTAGTGATACCTTACGTGCGTAAAAATGGAGCAGTGATTTAGCAAAAGTTAACCCATACGCTACTAAGAGCCATGGATCTCCACAAAGTGAAAGAATCTAAAAAAGACAAATAGAGAGAAACATTTCTAAAAAGAGTCAAATAGAGAGAAACATTTCTCTCTATTTGACTCTTTTAGACTCTTTCACTTTGTGGAGATCCATGGCTCTTAGTAGCGGATGGGTTAACTTTTGCTAAATCACTGCTCCATTTTTACGCACGTAAGGTATCACTAACATTGGTCACATGAGAGGGCAGCGTGGGGGGAGGGAGGGAGTTAACTATTTATTGTGCATTTGTGTGTAGACCTGTAACTGAGGACGGCCCAGAGCTGAAACGCGTAGGTTTGTCTACCTACCCATATTTTGGAATAAATATACTTTTGGAAGACCCAGGAGTGCCCCGCCTTTTCACTTTATATCTACTACACTTCGGGAGCACCCGGGCCCATATATAGATATAGATATATATATATATATATATATATATATATATATATATATATATACACGTTTCTAAAAGTCTGTTTCTGATGAGTTTCACCTGATGTCACAGTACATATATACACTCAGTATACTGCCCTCTTTAACCAGGTGTGTGTGGAATCTATTGCAGTTAAAATTGGAAGAATAAAAAGGAGAATAAGAAATAAAAAGGTAATTTGGCTCTTTCTAGCCAAACTAATAAAATATAAAGTTTCTATTGTTTAAAAGCAGGGTGCTTTAATATCTTTAAAATACATAATTAAAATGTTGTCTATCATTAAAGCTAATAATATTGTCCCCATGAAAACTATTTAATAAATATCTATGGGATCTGGACTAGCATGAAATAACATGGTGGCATTCAATCATAGGTGTGAATACAAATTATGCCTTTAGGATAGTACTTTGCTTAAAGGGAATGTCCACATCCCCAGGTCCGAATGATAATTATGAAAATTTCTGTTTTGTCTTTAAAATTGGCTTACAATAGTAGTAGATTGAAAGACTAAACACTGGAAGATGAGTTGGAAGTAGGCAGAATATAAAGGAAATTGTATAAATAAAACACCGTATACTGTAACCAGTTGTACATTTACTTTGATTACTTTAGTCTAGCTTAATTGAACTTGTCCTTTAATAATATATGATGCTAATTCAGAAATGAAAATTCTATCTATTTAGATTTATTTCTATAATGCTTTTTTTTTGTATTTTCACTACAGGTGCTTTTAGGTATCTGTTTTTCACAATAGTGTAGTGTGACAATGCTGTGACAAAGAACCATATAAACATAATCTTTTGGATAGAAGTGGAATAGGCCATGGCCCATTCAAAAAATAATGGATCCAGTTATGCTCTTGTTGCCATTGGAATGGGATTACTTGTTCTCGGAGTGGTCATGGCAGTATGGAATTTAGTACCAGGATCAACCCAAGGGAACAGCAGTAAGCCAGAAGAGACTGCAAGTCCAAACTTAAAGAGCAAATCTTTTACAGTGGCATATGTTCTTGTGGGATCAGGAATTGCCTTTCTTTTGCTGGCAATTTGTCTGAGCATAAGAAGTAGAAGAAAAAGGCGACAAAGCATGGAGGACACAAGAGTCCCTCAGGAAGAACCAAATGTTGCACAAGCAAATGGGGAAAAGTAAGTAATAAAGAATACATTAAACAAATACTGCTCTGTATGTCTGGTATAGGGGCAGTTTGTTTTTCAAATAGATAATGCCTACAAATTTACACCTAGCGACCACTTGTTTAAAATGTTTTCTTTTGATGTCTATAGCAGGGATTCTCAAATGGGGTGTGCCTCCAGATGCTACTACCAGCATTCTCTGGCTTTCTGCTGTAGTTGAGGAAATCTTGGAGTTGTAGTTTTCAATCTTCTGGAAAATGCTCCATTTGAAAATTCCTGGTCTAGATATATTATATATCTCAAAAGGTATAAATGACTCCTATAGTTATTAGCCAAATTGACTGTAGGAGTCCATCTACCTTTTGAGATATTGTACTGTAAATTATTTTGAGATCTATATATATATCTAAAAAACAGATGTGAAGGAAAGCGTAACTAAATCAGAATCAAGAGACAACCGCACATGCAACCGACAACTGTCTTGTACATACCTAAAAACAGCACAGAACACTCCTAAGGGTGTGTTGCAGTTATTTTAATCTCACGTTTTGGGGATTATGGTATTTGCCAGGAACCTAAAGCAGGTTATGAGTTTGAACTTGAAGATAAAAAAACTGTAAAATACCACATGTACGCAATTACCATCCACCTGGGTCTTAGCTGTATAGTTTAAATGGAAAAAACAGCTTTTGGGGATGTAATGGGAGAGATCACGCTAGAAATGATTTTCTTCCAAGTAAGTATAATAATAGTACTGGTACCTTTTCTGGTATACAACAGGTAGCAAAGGGATAAAGGGATGTTCTATTAGGATCCACACATCAATTGATATTTATAAATGTCCTTGGCTATTTGGACTCAGTTGCTTTCAAATGGTTGGAATTATAACAAAAAACGGTAATAACATCTTACCAGCATTTTATATTTTTGCTAGAATAGTTGTCTAAGTTCCCCTAGGTTCAGTAAACACTATTCTTAAAATCATTTCTCCACAACGCAATCTTGGAATTAATTAAGGCTTGTTTATATTCTTTTTTTAAAGCCTAAATCTCTCCTTTCTTCTCCCCTTTCCTATTCTTATTCCGTTTACTTTACCCCTTCTTTCTATTCTATTACTTTTTTTCTGTTCACAGGATTTTCTGTTATGTTTATCCTCTTGATTGCCTGCTTTTCATTACTTTTCTCCATTTGGCTTTTTCCATTTTGCTAATTATTAATTATAATTAATTCAATTTATTTGATCTACTATGCTCCCATTCTGTATAGCCAGTTCATTCAATCATCATCCAGTGCCATATATATCCCTATATTATATAAATACATTTTTAATTTCATGGGGAATACATTGGGTTTTTCGGAGGTACTATCAGGGAGATTCAATAAAAGTTCTTATCGTTTAAAGGATAAGTGCACTGTAAAATCAAGTTATGTTCATTTGGAAGCTGCAGCTTTAAAAATACCGTTGCCATTTTTTTTTTTTACCTATGTCCCTCCAGAGCCTAGCTTTGTGCCTTGGAAGTTGCTGACATCTTGTTACTGGTTTGCTGAATGTTAAGCTCCGCCCCTCTGAGATTTCCTCTGCTTTCTCCTGCTTGAGCCTCAAACAGTAATGCCTGTGAGTTCCGTGCACGAGGCTCAAGCAGGAGAGTGCATAGAACTCACAGGCATTACTGATTGAGGCTCAAGCAGGAGAGTGCACGGAACTTACAGGCATTACTGGTTGAGGCTCAAGCAAGAGAGTGCACAGAACTCATAGGCATTACTGTTTGAGGCTCAAGCAGGAGAAAGCAGAGGAAATCTCAGAGGGGCGGAGCTTAACATTCAGCAAACCAGTAACAGATGTCAGCAACTTCCAGGCCAAAGCTAGGCTCTGGAAGGACATAGGTAAAAAAAAAAATATGGCAACGGTATTTTTAAAGCTGCAGCTTCCAAATGAACATAACTTGATTTTACAGTGCACTTATCCTTTAAAATGGTGCTAATTTTGCCCTAACCAATCAGATGTTCGCTTTCAAATGTTAAATAAGATCTAAATGGTTGGGGCAAAATTAGCACCATTTTAAACGATAAGAACTTTTATTATATATGTTGGTGGGGGTAGGTAAAAGTAATATACATAGGGACAGTGTTTATGTGTTGTTTAAAGGATAAGTGTACTGTAAAATCAAGTTATGTTCATTTGGAAGCTGCAGCTTTAAAAATACCGTTGCCATATTTTTCTTTTACCTATGCCCCTCCAGAGCCTAGCTTTGTGCCTTGGAAGTTGCTAACATCTTGTTACTGGTTTGATGAATGTTAAGCTCCGCCCCTCAGAGATTTCCTCTGCTTTCTCCTGCTTGAGCCTCAAACAGTAATGCCTGTGAGTTCCGTGCACTCTCCTGCTTGAGCCTCAAACAGTAATGCCTGTGAGTTCCGTGCACCTGCATGTGCACGGAACTCACAAGCATTACAGTTTGAGGCTCAAGCAGGAGAAAGCAGAGTGCACTTATCCTTTAAGCACTAAATAAATAGTTATATCAATATTAACAAATATCTAGTAATGACATTAAAGTATATAGAAATGTAAATAAGGCAAAATATATAAATAAATAAAAGTACTTGCACAGTCCCCACTCCTGTTTTGTAATGGAATCTTCAAAGTAGAAGTTTTACATGGAGGCAATGTAAGCTTATAAAGGAACATATTTACCACGTCCCTTTTAGTGTTGTATCCAATAGTGTGCTTAATATTAGATTGATAGCAGTGTTAGCGAATCAATAGATTTTCTGAGTATTAGTAGGAAGTTGCAAGGCTTATATGTCACTTCCTTAAAACATGTGACAGTCTTAGCAAAGTACAACATTCTTCTCACTTTCACCCCACCCCTCCCCTCTCAATAGAAAAAAAGGAGAGCTGCTTTATGCTGGACAGGAAGTGATATCTATATATTAGAGGAAAACGTTTCCATGCCCACTTCTCTGAGACAATGAAGTGAGTTTGTTTATCGTTTATTACATTATTTAAGCAATAGACCCCATAGAAGCCATGAACCTCTGTCCTGAACTGATAAAATGTAATAAGATTGAAACATGACAGGATAGTCTGGGTTCTTTATAGGACCTCACATTTACCAATAGTGATCTCTCTCTAACAGAATCCCTGGTGCTCGAGCGCTCACACAACGTTCGTTCAATCCTGCCCGAACCACTTCTCCCGATCTTCAATGCGATCGCAAAATGAATGGGATTTTGTGATCGCATTTCGGTCACATAGAAGATGGGGGAAATCGGTTCTGGCAGGATCGAACGAATGTTGCGTGAGCGCTCGGTCGGGTAAGTAATATCGGGTATATGTATGGCCTCCTTTAATGGGGAGGGTGAGTATTGAAAGACAGACTGATAACTTTAATTACAGAATGATCCAATGGATCTCCTATTGATCTATTATTGGTTGGAAATTTAAGGGGGAAGATTGATTCAAGCTCTGCACAACAGTTGCATTTCGCTGTGGTGTTTCTACTGAGCTATAATACTCTATACAATGTTACAATAAATAGGCAAGAATAGAGATGGACTGGATCACGGATCTGAACCCGGTTCCGCAACAGATTTACAAGATTCACAGATTTTGCGGGAATTCCGCTTTGCAGATTTTTTCTAGAAGCGTTCAGAAATTTCAAGGATTTTTTAAAAATTTAGTAAAAATTATACAGCAACTTACTGTAAATAGTTTTGGGACCTGCGGAAAAGACAATTAGATTCTTTCTGAAAGAATCTGATTGTTACCAGTTCTGATTAGAAAAGAATCAGATTGGTATACTAACCAATCATATTATTTCTAAAAGAATCTGATTGTAACTAATTCTGATCTTATTGTTATACCAACCAATCAGATTCTTTTCCAATCAGAATGGGTTACAATCAGATTCTTTCAAAAAGAATCTGATAGATTAGTAAACCAATCAGATTATTTTCCAATCAGAATTGGTTACAATCAGATTCTTCCAGAAAGAATACCAATAAGATTATTTCTAAAAGTATCTGATTGTAACCAATTCTGATTAGATACAATTAGATTCTTTCAGGAAGTATCTGATTGCTATACTAACCAATCTTTTCCAATCAGAATTGGTTTCAATCCGCTTATTTCAGAAAGAGCCTAATTGTTTAGTATACCAATCAGATTATTTCTAAAAGAATCTGATTGTAACCAATTCTGATTGGATACAATCAGATTCTTTCAGAAAGAATCTGATTGGTATACTAACCAATAGAGATGTTCGAAACTGATGAGTTTCGTCCCATTTTCGAATTTACAGTTAAATTCGAAAATTCGAAAATGGACCCATAGAAGTCTATGGGAGAAAAAAATTCGAAAGTTTCTATCAATTTGAAGGGTGAAATAGTAATAGTAGGTTACTGTAAATAACACAGGGACCTGGGGAATGGTCTGGGGAACCCGTAAATATAAGTAAAATTCATTTAAAATCTATCTTTCCTCACAATCAGGCTGTTTTCGAGCTTGCGCGGGCTATTTTCGAGGGTTACCAAAATCGAACATTACTTTCGAGGGTTACCGATATCACAAATTCGAGGGTTACCGAAATCAGCTTGTACATTCAAGGGTTGGCGAAATCGGCACATACATTCGAGGGTTACCGAAATCATCTACTTTCGATTTTGATAATCATCTACTTTCGATTTTGCTAATTATCGAATTTTCGAAAACACCGGATTCGATTCAAAACTGGGTTCTATTAGAACCCAAAGTACATCCCTACTAACCAATAGGATTATTTTCTAAACAAAATTTGTTACATTCAGATTCGTTCAGAAAGATTCTGATTGGTTAGTATACCAATCAGATTCTTTTCCAAATAGAATTGGTTACAATCAGATTCTTTCTGAAAGAATCTGATTGGTTAGTATACCAATCAGTTTCTTTCAGAAAGAATCTGATTGTAACCAATTCTGATTTGAAAGAATCTGATTATCTGTTCTCCAGACCATTCTCAGGTCCCAGAGCCATTTATAGTAAAGCTAGGTACACACAGTGCCTTGATTTTCTGAACAAGCCCGTGCCAGCCGAATGTTCGGAATACAGAAAATTTCCCGAGGCAGACTCCCTATAGAGGAGTCTGCCACGACCGAGGGAAACACACAGTCCCGAGTGTTCTCCTTATGCTGTTCATAGGGAGAACACTTGGGACTGTGTGTATGCAGATCTTTGAAAGATGGCAAGACAGGATCTTGCAGATCCTGTCTGTCATCTTTCAAAAATCTGTAGTGTGTGTACCCAAATTTTCGAAAATTCCTTTAAAACTCTTAATTTTCTAAAATTTCGGTGACCCTCGAAAATTCAATGCGAAAGTTTAAAAAACGTGAGGAAAGTAATTTTTTTAAAAACTTCTGGGTGTATGTACGTTTTCCCCAGACCATTTTCCAGGTCCACGGGGGAACGGATTTCAGCAGTTTCGCCCATCTCTAATCAAGAAAAGACAAAAGATTTAAATATCTTCCTGTATAGATTTATTAAAACAAATCGATAAATAAAACAGAAAAATGTGATAGTGTTATACAACAAATATAAGATGGATAATATTTAACATGTATTGCTAAAGCACTGACACTACCAGTACAATCTAAAAGATGTGTGTATGTATGTCCCCTCTAATACCTATTGGGGTACACTCAATGGGTTCCCTTCTGCCTCTGTATATTGTGTAAAATATTAATTTAGGGGATGTGACTCTAATAGAACCAAGATTTCATAGGATTTCTTTTATTTTTAACATCTTGCTTTTTTTTTTACTGTACAAATCCCTGAAATTTTATAGTAGTGTGTAGTGGATCAGGCGGCAACAGCCAGAGCCAGCATGGTATTGTCTTGTATAAAGCGAGGTATGGATTCAAGGGAGGAAAATGTAATTCTCCCTCTTTACAAAGCATTGGTAAGGCCTCATTTGGAATATGCAGTGCAGTTTTGAAATCCTGTGTACAAAAAGGACATCTTTGAAATGGAAAGGGTTCAGAGAAGGGCAACTAAATTAATAAGGGGATTGGGGGAGCTTGAATATGAAGAGAGACTGGAAAAGTTACAATTATGTACGCTGGAGAAAAGGCGCTTGCGTGGGGATATGATTACTGTGTATAAATACATTAACGGGCCATACAATAAACTATCTGGGGCATTGTTCACCAATAGAACATGTCAAAGGACACAAGGACATCCCTTAAGACTTGAAGAAAAAAGGTTTAGGCTTCAAGCTCGGAAAGGGTTTTTCACTGTGAGAACGGTAAAGCTATGGAACTGTCTTCCAGTGGACGTTGTTATGGCAGGTTCATTGGTCATTTTCAAAAAAAAGCTGGATGGGTTTCTGCAAACAAGGAATGTTACAAGTTACTGGTATTGATACATAAAGTAGAGTTGATCCAGGGAAATTTCCGATTGCCACTTGGAGTCAGGAAGGAATTTTTTCCCCCTTCATAAATTTGGTGGGTTTTTTTTGCCTTCCTCTGGATCAACAGTTAGGCAGGAAATGAGGATATTGCTAGATGGGTTTGACTGGATGGACGTATGTCTTTATTCAACCTCAAATACTATACTATACTATATAGCTAAACATACACCCACATATTTCCCACTGTGCACCAATGGGCACACTTTTGCTAGTGTATGTATAGTTTTATGTATATAGAACCACATGGGTACGCAGTGCTCTAAATGATAAAATACAGAGTAAGTGCAAGCAATTATGCAGATAAATTAAAATTACATCTAATGCCCATAAGTGGATGCTAAATAAAGACATGCAGTACATCTTATAGCATAGGTTCATTCAAAAAGTGTGCTTATATCTTAAAAAGTTTGAGGACCATTGTGCTGCCACTAAGACTATTATCTACTAGAAAATTTGCAACACAGATACACATAGAACAGATCCATTTATAGTAGATGCAGCACAAGGATTTGAATCACATTATAAGGTATATTTACCGCATCTATTCTGGGTAGATCTCCCTAACAAGATTCTCTGTTGCTCTGGGTAAATTTTAACCCTACATTACTAATGCCAGCAAGGGGTTAAAGTGGCAGTGAAAAGGTCAGCATGACCTGGAGGTTGTAAGTCTCTTCTGCCACTTAAGGTTCCCTTTATGACAATTTATCAAGATATGACAGCAACAAATACATATTATTTGTAATTTTTAACCCCTACATAATTTTGTGTCACTGATGCACAGAAACCTTGCATTTAAAATAACCAATTATGAATCATCAAGAAGTGTCATGATCCTAGAATATAGAATTGGAGGGGTAGGGTTTCCTTTATTTGTAAAACTGCAGTTCTCTGAGTACTCCAGTGTGCATTTTAGCATTGCCTTTATAATAGTCAAAAAGATAATGAATGTAAACATAAAGTTCAAACAGGACCACGGATTGGCAACATTTTGACACGAAATGGTAAAGAAAATGAGAACTGTAATCTAATTGTTTGCTTTTCGGTAACACAAGACTGAACCTTGGACTTAACTAAGCATATTTTGTAGGTTGTACAGACATTCTTAAGATAAGTGCTATCGATTTTCATTAACTTTCTACAAAACCACTTGTGGAAAATATATGCATATCTTTTAATAAACTAATATTGCTTTATCTGTCAGTATTTTACCCCTGCAAGCCCTGAAACATTCTAAATGCTTTAAAAGGGAGCTGTGGTCCCTGAACAAGTTTGGGTTAAATAAAAGCATGCATTTTCCTTTAAAATAAGCCCTGGATAACATCTCTGGCTGCAGCCTGTAAGAAATGATATTGCAGATAATGTTTAATCATAAGCTGGGTACACACTTTACTAATAAAGGGAAGATTTTTTCGGATCAGACAGAATCACCCCTTTATCGTTAAAGTGTGTAGGGTATGAACGTGTGTTCCTGAGGCTGTCAAACATTCACCTTTGGCCTTTGGAAAGACTCGGATCTGATGGAAAAATTCCCTTGGTATTCTTTACATAGGGAAAACATTTGGTGTGTAGACTGATCTTAAATGGTATGCCCACCCTAAAAATAATTTTTTAATATAAGATTCCCCCTGCCAGCCCAGCCCCAACCGCTATATTTATATGTTTAGAAAGCTCCCCAAACTCTACTTACCTCCCCTCTTTCCTCCGCCGCGCAGCTGGCCCTCTGCTTGCGAGAAAATGCAAGCAGAGGGGCGGGACCGGCAGTCGCGTCTGTGATTGGCTGAGCGGCAGCCAATCACGGACGCGGCTGCCGGGAGTTCATTTCGGCGGAGGAAAGAGGAGAGGTAAGTAAAGTTTGGGGAGCTTTCTAAACATATAAATATAGCGGTTGGGGCTGGGGGGACAGGGGCAATACTATATATTAAGGGTTTTACACTAGGGGGAGGGAATCCTGAGAGGGAGGGGGAGAAGGGCTGCAGTACGCATGCCAAACTTCTCCCGGAGGCCAGGTAGGAGGCAGAGTCCTACATGGACTCTGCTATCCTCCTGGTGGGCAGTTTTTGGGACTTTGGGGGGGACTACAGGACAACCATATGGAGCTGGGATGTGAGGTAAGGATTAAACTACACTACATGATGGGGCCAGTAGTTGGGGGGGATTATAGTTTTATGGGTGGACATGCCCTTTAAAGATTCTGTCCATCATTTTTTTTAACACTGTTTACTCGGCTTTACTGTTTCAAGAAGCTTGAGTGACATCAGTTGACCCTCTGCTTCTCCCCTGTCCCTGGGAGCAGAACATAATCACTTTATTGGGAAAAACATGAAGTACCTTCACAGACTGAAAAAAATTGACAGTTGCGAGGGGGACGTTACTGCAACCAGAGACTAGTGATTAGGCTACAAGCTGCTGCAAACAGGAAATCTTGAGGAAGTTATATTGTTAAACCTTTCCAGAAATATAGCTTTTCACAAGTTTTAGCAAGAGATTCAATCCAGGGCTCATTAAAGGCACAATGGAAGGCTTTTATTTAACCCTAACTTGTTTGGAGACCACAGTTAAAAAAGGATACCACACTCCCAAAGGGACCTTTTTTAATTAAATGCATAACTAATCATAACTCAAACCTCGATCCTGTGTCATTTTAAGCTAAAATACATGTATATAAGAATATGTAAATAAATGAAACAATCTAAAATGTATGTTTACACATGCAAGAAGCCTAGCTGGAAAAATCTAAGAATTAGAACTAATAGCTTAAATGCAAAATATGATGTCATTGGTATCACAGAAGCATGACTAAATGATTCACATGACCAGGCAGTAAAGATAGATTGGTGTTCCTTGTTTAGATGTGATAGAGAAGATAAGAGAGGAGGGGGTGTTAGTATTTATGTTTTACAAGAATTAAAGCCAAATTTAAAAGATGAAATGTCTGTGAGTATAAATGATAAGGCTGAGGCAATATGGGAAAAACTGCACAGAAAGCAAGAAGGTAAGTAAATGAATTGTAGGTTACAAAACAGAAATAGAAAGGACCCAAAGACCCCACAGAGCACTCCATATTCTTGTGGCCACAATCAATCTTATCACAGTACTATGATAACAACACATGTACAAAACAAATGTATTTATGAAGATACAGGCGTCCCTGATATAAAAGTTCATGAACATTATATCGGTAAATGCTCTTGAAGAAAATATGACTACTGGTGGCTTAAAGTATTTATCAGAGGTATACATCAAACTAAGGGGGTGCTCCGATCACCAATACAATCAATGGTACACCTTAAGACAAAACAGTAGTGGACAAAAAAACTGGGCCTTTAAATGTGTATAAACTCCTTTATTCACAGTGAGTTAAACCTCATCATTTCATTATAATGTACATTATGATATGATGATGTTTTACTCCTTTAAAAAAACATCAAATATAAAGTTTCAACAGGTGCATATGTTATGAGAAACCAAAGTCCAACAGGTGCATAAGGAACAAATGTCTACCGGGTCTTAAATACAGTGCCAGAAACCGTGGCAGTGTTAGATAAACTACGGGCCAAATCCATACTCCTGTTTGGCAATGCCCCCACTTCCACAAACTGTCACTAGTTAATGCTGGCTTGAACTGCATGTACACATCTTTACCTAGGTTGAATTATACATTCACCACCCCTGAAACATCAACTTGAGCAACCAAATACCACTTAGCAAACTTTAGATAACCACCCTGAACTGACTGACGGGCGTTTTGTCTGTGAAATGTTGCTGCTTCGTCAGGGCCTCGCGATGCTTTGTACCATCCTCCTGTTCAATAATTCACTTAAAGGTTAACTGTGTTCCAAAAATGACTTACTGTATATACTTGAGTATAAACCAATGAGAGTATAAACAGAGGTACTTTATTTTTAACTGAAAAATGAGTAAACCGATTGACTCGAGTTGGCTTTCTCCAATAGAAGGACCCATAGATAGTTCCACAGACATTCCCATAGATAGTTCCACAGACATTCCCATAGATAGTTCCACAGACATTCCCATAGAAAGTTCCACAGACATTCCCATAGAAAGTTCCACAGACATTCCCATAGAAAGTTCCACAGACATTCCCATAGAAAGTTCCACAGGCATTCCCATAGAAAGTTCCACAGGCATTCCCATAGAAAGTCCCATGCACCGCCCCATAGAAATCCTTATACACAGCCCCATAGAAATCCTTATACACAGCCCCATAGAAAGTCCAATACACAGCCCCAGATAAATCCTTATACACAGAACCATAGAAATCCTTATACTTACAGCACAAATGGTCCACAACACTGACACTCGCTGGTATGGTTACCTCTATCTATGCATTCATCCACACTCATGCATGACGATAGTCCATAATCCAAAATAATAAGAGTGACAGAGGTAACACACAGGCGACAAGCAGTTTAAAGGGTATGTCCATCAAAAAATTAATTTTCTTTCTAACTGTTTTACTGAAGAACAGGAGGTAAATGCACTATTTCTTACCTCATGTTCTTCAGTGAATCTTGCAGAAGAGGAGGAGAACTTACCGGGATCGTTCCAGCGCTGACAAAGCCACATCCGAAATCCCAGACGCTGGGATGAGATTTAATGATGATAAATGTAAGATAAAGCATTTGGGGGTTTAATAATACGTGTTATACCTATACTATAAGTGGGTCTGTGTTAATTGATAGCAGACTTAACTGTAGTAACTGTAAGACAGTGATGGCTAGAGCTAGCAATGTATTGTCTTGTATAAAGAGGGGAATAGATTTAAGGTAGAAAAATATTATTCTGGAACTGGTAAGGCCTCATTTAGAATATACGGTGCAATTTTGGAATCCTCTGCATAAAAAGGACATTTTAGAAATTGAAAGAGGCAGGGGTGATGGGTCAGATAAAAAGGTTGGACTAGATAGACTTATGTCTTTATTCAATCTACAATACTATGTTACTTTGTATACTTCCATAACCTCCAGGTAAACTGTAAAATTGAAAGTAATTGTAGAGCTTTCTGTAGTGAAGGAATTGACTGATTTTACACCGATATATGTTTGGAATTACTTATTTGATATATTATTTTAATCCTTAGTTTCAGGCCCCTAAGCCAGGGAATTTTTGTTTTAGCCAGTAGTTCCTCCTTAAAATCGAAGGGTCCACAGTTTTGGTCATGTGATTATTACCAAACATCTGTTAAAGCAACTGCTCAATTTAACAGGGTTCCATGAGGCCAGACAAGATAATTGTAAAACTACAGAGTTATAAGATGCTCTGTGTGAGCACAGCCCAATGCTACATATCACTGAATGATATTTAAATAGGCAATGAATTTTATGTAGGCACTTAAAAATGCAGACTGAGATACACACTTACCGTATATACTTGGTTTATATTCGGGACGGTATAAACCGTCCCGAATATAAACCAAGGTACTTACTTTTAACTGCTAAAACTAGGAAAACTGCTTGACTCGAGTATAAACCTATAGAAAGTCCAATACACAGCCCCATAGAAAGTCCAATACACAGTCCCATAGAAAGTCCTATACACAGCCCCATAGAAAGTCCCTTACACAGCCCCATAGAAAGTCCCATACACAGCCCCATAGAAAGTCCCATACACAGCCCCATAGAAAGTCCCATACACAGCCCCATAGAAAGTCCCATACACAGCCCAAATAGAAAGTCCCATACACAGCCCCATAGAAAGTCCCTACACAGCCCCATAGAAAGTCCCATTCACAGCCCCATAGAAAGTCCCATACACACCCCATAGAAAGTTCAATAAACAGTCCCATACGCAGCCCCATAGAAAGTCCCATACATAGTCCCATACACCACCCCATAGATCGTTCCCCAGACAGTCCCATAGAAAGTCCAATACACAGCCCCATAGATAGTTCCCCAGACAGTCCTATAGAAAGTCCCATACACAGCCCCATAGATAGTTCCCCAGACAGTCCCATAGAAAGACCCATACACAGTCCCATATAAAGTCCCATACACAGCCCCATAGAAAGTCACATACAGCCCCATACACAGATGTTCCCTGCATACCTTTCTGTGCAGCCTGAATACTTAAAGATCGTTTTTTTTCCATTTGCCTTGTAGTCTGGGCTGATCTGAGTGAGCAGGACAACAATTGCCTAACCCAAGAGGATACTCTGTGTTACAGGGTACAGCTTTTGTTTTCCATGGGCTATGTAATTTTGTCCAGCAGTATCCAGATCAGCAAAGACCCGAGTATGAACCAAGGGGAGACTTTCAAGATGATTTTAAAGGTATAAAAAATTGGGTTATACTCGAGTATATACGGTACATTTTTAATTGTTTTAGTCTTTCAGCATAGTAAGTGGATGTCAATGTTGTGCCATGTACAGTGGAAATCACAATGTAGTGAAATTCTGTAATTTATCAAAACAACCTTGGGACACTAAAAATGAAAAAAATGACTTGCCTTTATCCTTTTCTATATTTTTAGTGCTACCAGAAACTTTATCCCTTTTTGCTTTCAGTGCTCCCTCTCACTAGATTTCCTTATGTCCTGTTCAGCTCAGTCGTTTGTAGTATGCATGTCTCCTCTCTATGTATCCACCCCCTCCCAAAACTGAGGCACAAATAGAGTGTGGAGCATGTGCAGTGGAGATGATCTGTGCCTCACTTCAGCCAATAGAATTCACCCGGTGATTTTGTGTTATAGTGAAAGTAAAACTGCTTTGCTATGGGAAGATAAGCAGCACTGGGAGCTGTAATATTTTCTTGAATCATGTAAGATTTTCTTTTAGCTGTAGGAGTGTGTGTGTGTGTGTGGGGGGGGGCTTTGTAATTGATTAATTTAGCTACATTGGGACCAGCAGCTAACTACAGGATTGGGTTTATCTGCACAGAAAGAGCACAGAACATTATTTTCTTTTCTGATCTTAATGCTGAATCAATTAGCCATACAGTGACAGAAATAAGCTTTACTTTTGTAGAATGGATAGTTTCTACATGTAGTGTGACAGGGGGAGGGGCTGGGTGATTGACAGTTCTTTACTCACTAGCTGTGCGCAGCCCTCTTTAAAAAGTAAAACTCCCAGAGCTAAAAAAACAAGGGATAGGAAGGTCAAAGAAGACAAATAAAAAGCAGATTTAAGATTGGTGGTAATTAATCCTAATTACTGTGTGATTAGTTAAAAAATGGTTTGCCTCCCGTTTACATGCCCTTTATATTTAACAGTATTGCAGATACAATTAATGTTGCTAATGGTTGGAAGCATGTCCATAAACAAATAACTGTTATGTTTAGTAGATATACTATGTAAAGGAGACACAATACTCAATGATAAAGCAATTAAAGTCCCACCCTGGTCTGCACTGGCTCGATCTGCTCTTGTCCCGTTTCTTGCAGATTGTGTCTTCCCACTGGTTAGCCCACCCAGAGAAGGGGCGATGCTTGACTGGAGGAGGACATTGCAAGAAAATTAAATGCAAATGGCCTGTACACCCAGAGGTAAGGAACGAGCATTTAGGCCCTAAACCTGGGTACCGCAACTTTTTAGAAGACACTTCCTCTTAACTTAGAACAAGAAAATATAAAGTAAGGTGGAATTTTAGGGTGAACTCGAGTAAGGTTAAGGCTTCTATAATTCCTTATTCCTAATGTCATGTGAGCATGATGTCATAGCCAATAAAGTGTTTGGGGCTGATGCCAAATAACATTTGTCACTGGCAGTGAAGGATCCTAAGCATACTCGTAGGAGCTGAGTTTAATTTTGGTGATAATCTGACATAATAGTAGCTTGTAGATTAAAAGGATATCATTTGCAGCTGGGACCCATTATATAGGTGATATTGCTCTATGGTTGTAATACCGTATATACTTGAGTATAAGCTGAGGATTTCAGTCTTTAAAATTAGCCTGAAATCCCGACCTCGGCTTATACTCGGGTCAAGTAACTCTCCGGCTGCAGAAGCTATGGTACGTAACTTACTTTAGAAGCAAGTCTTCCTCCTGGCACTCTCCGGCTGCAGAACTCACTTACTGCCCGGCGAGTCGCGCCGGGCAGTAAGTGAGACAGGCGCCGCATATGGACGTCATCCTTCAGATCTGCGCGGAGTGCCAGGAGGAAGACTTGCTTCTAAAGTAAGTTACGTACCATAGCTTCTGCAGCCGGAGAGTTCTGCAGCCGGAGAGTGCCAGGAGGAAGACTTGCTTCTAAAGTAAGTTATGTACCGTAGCTTCTGCAGCCGGAGAGTGCCAGGAGGAAGACTTGCTTCTAAAGTGTGCCAGGCGGAAGACTTGCTTCTAAAGTTAGCATCTACATAGCGATCGGCAGCCAGATTGGGGGGACACGAGTGAGTACTTACCTCTCTAACTTAACTCTTACTTACCTCACTTAACTTGGGGGACCTCTCTTACTTAACTCTTACTTACCTCACTGAACTTGGGGGCCTTTCCAGGGGGGTGCACTGTATTTAAAGGGCAATAAATACAGTAGTATGAAGGCAGTAGTGGTCATCATTTCAACCCCTCGGCCTATACTCGAGTCAATCATGTTTCTTCCTTTTTGGGGTAAAAATGGGTACCTCGGCTTATACTCGAGTATATACGGTAATTATAACGGGTGGGGAGAAAATAGGAGCAGAAAAGAAGAGAGAATGTTGAGGTAGATGTAAACTACTGCACCTGCTGACTTTGCCTGTCCTGGATTGTCAGGGTTGTCAGATTGTTTTACCTAGCAGTAACACAGTTCCTAAATTTCTTGATTTACAACCCACAGCCATGACAGCATTACAAAATAATCCCTTTCACTGTTTGATTCCTAGTGTTATTCTGCTCTTCATATTATGCACCTTTCATGTCTCAATATTTTGAATAGTTTTGTTAGTTTTTTGACCCTTTTGCCTTCAGAGTCTGAAACAGTAGATGCAATATAAAATGCTTTTCAGGGTTTAGGAATGTGGCAAAGTGCTTTGAGGTTCAAGGTTAACAAAAGAAGCGAATGTGGTTATCATGTCTTTTATGTATCCAAAGTAATGGAATGTTGTGAATGCTTTTCCAATTGTTTGTGGTTTCCAGGCTTTATCCTCCCAGATGGATTGAATGTCTTCATTTGTGTTTAGTAGCGTACAAAGGAACTCCTGCTATGTTAGGGACTCACTGAGCCATTTTACTGATCAGCAGCATTGCATGCTGACATAACATTTATTTTTATTTTTGGGTGGAGAAATAGAAATGATTGCAACCATCTATAGGTAATTTTTTAAACACTAAATATACACCCTCATAGGATTACAACTATTCAATATTATACGGTGATATTTCAGCACCATCCTCTGGCAGAACGTATCTGCTGAAGGTGTTATAGGGCACTGAAACATTACAGCTATAAAAATGAACAGTACATCCCTGGACTAACTGCAATAATATAGTGGATAATGTACCCCCTACTGTAAATTATAAGGATATTAGAATTCACCGAGGAGTTCCGTGACCATATAAAAGCACGAGGCCGGAGGCCGAGTGCCTTTTATACAGGCCACGGAACTCCGAGGTGCCTTCTAATATCCCTATGACACACACACACACACCTGACACACACACACACACACACTCCGTCCCCACACCACACACTACTGATTCTTCTTTTTTGACCCCTTCTCCTCCTGACACACACACACACACCTGACACACACACACACACACCTGACACACACACACACACACACCACTCCTTCTTTCCTCTCCTGCCCCGTAGTTTTCTGCATATGGTCAGCTGACCCCTGCTCCTCCTGGCAGTCCCACCCACCTGCTGCTTTCAGTGCTCCGGCCGGAGTCTAACAGCTTAGACCACACCCCTTCTGCTTCCTTCTGGATTATCTCACATAACACCGGCTTCTCATACTTGCTTCCGGCATATACGGCTCTTCATTTGATCAAAGTTACTTTTTTCAGGTACTTCCGTGTTATTATCGGTGCGCTACTGCGTAGTAGCGCGCCGATTATAGGGATATTTTTTACAGTTTATGCCCATAGGGATCAATGGAAGGGGTGGGTTATAAAATGAGACAATCCACCCTGATCCCTCGCCACTGGGTTCAGCTTTCTGTGCTGCTGTTGCAAACTCAAATGGCACCAGCAGAAGAGGCTGCTTTGGTGACGGCCATCAGCCATTGATTGACATAATGGCTTTGACTGAAGGCCACTTACTGTTAGACGAGTGACTGAAGAGATAGTGCTGGCAAGGGATTGGGTTCTGTAAGTCCCTTTTAAATCATCTTAGGAATAGGAAAGTATAATGAAAATGGGGCTGAGGGGTCCTCAAATAGATAAATAAAAAAAATAGATTCGGGAGTGGACATGCCCATTTTAATTTGCACCCGATTCTTATTTTAAGTAATGTAGGGTGTGACTTTCTTCAGCTACGTTCACATTAGGCGTTTTCTTCATGCACAATTGCGATTTAGTGCAATATTCTGCTGCATTAACGCATAGTGGCAGCCATTTTTTTAATGCTGCATGCAATGTGTTTTTGACAGTGCACTTCATCACAGCAGTGCAATGTGAATGCACCATAGTGTGAACGAAGCCTAGATTCAACATTTGCACACTACTAAATTCAAATAGCACATGATATTTGTTATGTCCGCTTCTGCTGAAACAAGAAAGAGGGAGGACCTGAATGGAGATTTAATTCTTGGGTAAAATGGATTTTAACTAGAAGGTTAAACAAGATGGGCATTACTTTGATTTAAATCTGTTTTTTATTTGTAAATATTTAACTTCCTTTCACACATTCTGTTGCATGTGCAAACAATATGGAACATACTGGCAATAAGATTGATTTTTTTTTTTTGATGTTTTGATGGTTCACTGGGAAACCATGTTTGTGATATAAAATATACAGAAGCACACACCAGTATTAAGCAGTGTGAGTTATGTTGAGTTAAACTAGCCCTGAGTAAAGCCATTTATCTTCTGGTTAAGAATCCTTTGATTAGTTGTGAAGTAATAGCACAGACACCCTTTTGCATAGTTTATTGCATCAGCAGTTTAAGCAGGCCTTACATGGGTCACTTATTTTCAAATCAGTCAAAACTTGATTCTTGTTTTCCCATCTGTTTTGATCAACTTCTTAATATTTAGGGCCATTTCTAGGCATAAGTAACCTAGGCAAACTTCTAGGGCGCCATTCAAAGGTGAAGGGCACCATTCAAGGTTTATCCTTTGAAAGACAGGCATCACATGATCGGTTGTGATTTTCCGACCTGTCCGATCGTTCATTCGTTTGGACAGTTGGCGATCGGTTGCAGCCGCAAAAAGCTGACATATAAAATGCCGGTCGGTCGGCCCGAATTATTGTATCGTGTGTAGCTAGCTTTACTCACCCGCAAATAGTGGACGTTTCAGAGATAGTCATTTGGTGTATGTGTTTGCTTGGGCATCGTTAATCTGCTGTGGTTGATCAGATGCTTCTGTGGTTAGTTGCAGATGATAAACTGAATAATTTCAGCCAACTGAACTATTAAATACACCTTTTCTTTTTTAATGAGCGTGGCCCTGACCACCATCTACATAATGTAATACATTTACAACCTATATCCGTTGTTTTTGCAATGCTATAGGTTTTATTTAAAATTGCTGTAATGACGACTCACCCTTTTTTTGGTCAGGTTTGAATGTCTATAGTTTGTTGGGGATGTTCAGAATTACAATGTAATAAGTAGTTATTCTGAATCTGGAACTCACCTTTTAATTGTTTAATGTCCCTGTATCAAGGATTATAAGTAAACAATTTATTTTAGCAGATGTTTCTCCCCTCTCAACAACCAACAATCGCAGGCATTAAAGTTTATGGTGTTCATCAAAAAGAGAATCGGGAAAGGCTAAATCCATTTTAAATCTAATTGAAACCCAGCATTTTAGTGACACATTCTCATTAAGATTGCTGGGGAACACTAAATTAAACCTACTCTGATTATAATTCAACCACATGCTTTCTATCAGGAGTTTTCTATCCTGAGGCATAAATAATCTCTCCTGTTTTTTAATATATATGAGTTATTAGAAGCCAGTGAATTGTTACAAGGAGAAATGTGCCAGCAGCAAGAAGTGTTTCTTAGGTTCAGAAACAAAAATGTCTGTAAAGTACTATGCTCCATTTTAATGCTGAACATACATAAATCCTGACAAAGGTGTGGAATGACACAACTGATTCAATGATTAAACGTGGAATCAATGTACTGTTGAGCTAGTGTATGGATGGCCAGGATAAGGACAATTATAAATTGCCATTTAAGATTTGTCAAGTAAGTGTTGCATTTGAACATTAAAGGACATATTTATAAAAGTTTAAGCGTTCAATGCTGTTGTTGGCAAATGTCAACTTTGCACAGTTTATAATATAATTTATAAACCTACCTGCTGGCGCTCCACTGTCTGTTTCTGAACAGCAGGTGGCATGCTGTCTTGATCAGCTCCTATCTTATGTGTGCCAATAATAAAGATCTGAAGAATATCAGGACAATGTGCTGATCCGCTGTTAAAGGGCATGTCCACCCCCAAAAATACAATTTAACCCACTACTGGCCACACTATGTAATGTAGAAAAATCCTTACCTCACATCCCAGCTCCAAATGGTTCTCCAGTAATCCCCCCCCCCTAAAGTCCAAAAAACTGCCCACCAGGAGCTCTGCAGAGTCCATATAGGACTCTGCCTCCTGTCTCTCCTCCGGGAGAATTTTGTCATGCTCAGTACAGACCTCCTCCCTCCCTCTCCCTCCTGTTTCTCTCTCCCTCCCCCTAGCACAAAACCCCTTTTCTGTAGTGTAGGGTTCCCTCCCCCAACCGCCATAGTAGTTTCACACAAAACACCCCCTGATCTGTACTTACATCAGCTCTTTCCCCCGTTGAGCTGGAAGCCGCGTCCGTGCCTATCAGCCAATCATAGACGCGGCTGCCAGTCCGCCCCCCTGCTTGCAGTTTCATGGGCCGTGACACATCGATGGGGGAAAGAGGTGATGTAAGTACAGATCAGGGGTGTTTTGTGTCAAACTACTATGGGGGTTGGGGGAGGGAGCCCTACACTACAGAAACATGTTGTAAAAAGGGGTGGGCATGTCCTTTAAAAAACAGCAAGTAGAGCACCGACAGGTAAGTTAAACTCTGGAATGACTGGATTAAATTATTTACGGGGAGGTGGGAGTAAGTGATCTTACCTATCTGTAAATAATAGATGCAGCTGTAAGCTAGCTAAAAAGGCCAGTTTAGTGTCCCTTAAACATTTCAATGTTATAGTAAAGTACAGTATATGCATTAATACCAGTAAGTCTCAATATTTTTTAGTTTTAGAAACTTATTTTGGCCACTTTTTAAAGCTATGTAATGAACTTCCCATTTCCACATCTGATGGAAGACAGTTACACAGTTTCACTGTTCTCACTGTAAAGAAACCTTTCCTAACCTGAAGATGAAACTTATTTTCTTCCAATCTTAGGAACAAATCTCCCAGTCTATGAGCAGGAGTGATTCCTTTAACATCATAAAATAAGCTTTTCTAAAGTTAAAAGGTTTTGTTAAACCAGTGCACTTTTGTTTTTTGCAACCTATATTAAATGATACTATGTTATGATCACTATTCCCTAAGCTTCCCATTACCAAAATGAGCTCAAGGTTATTAGATTAGTGGGAACTTCTACCATCTGTGAAAGAAAATTCTCATATAGAAAACTTAAGAACTTGATACCTTTTGTAGGTATCTGGCAGTTCCTTTACACTCCAGTCTATGTAAGGGGATTTGAAATCCCCCATAACCAGAACATGCCCCATACCAGCAGCCTTCGCCAACTGCACATGGAGTTTTCACCTCCTCACTGGCATTTGGTGGCTTATAACCTACACCAACAATTAATTTACCAACCTTCTTGCTTCCTGAACACCGCTCCACCCCTATTGTTTCTGCCTTATTATTTATAGCCACAACTATCTCATCTTTTAAGTTTAGCATCAGTTCTTGTTTAACATACATACATACTCCTCCTCCTTTCTTATTAACTTGGTCATATTTAAATAAGGTGTATCCTTCAATATTTACTGTCCAGAAATGTAAATCATTTAGCTATGTTTCTGCTATATCAATCACATCATACCTTTCCTTTAAAGCTATTAGTTCTACTTCCCCAGTTTTTCCAGCAAGACTTCTTGCATTTGTAAACATACATTTTAGATTATCATTAATTTACTTCCATACTTGGACATACATGCCTCCTTATCCTCTATGCCCCTCCCTCCCCTCCATTTTTTTTATTAGCCCCCTGATCCACAACCCCTGTAACTACCCCTGTGTAGTGCAACCTACCCTCCACCCCATACCTAGCGATCTTCTCCCCCAAAAGCTGCACCATCATCATTGAGTTGCAGTCCACCTCTAATAAAGAACCTGTAGCCAACAGAAAAGTCAGCCCAGTTCTCTAAAAACCCTAACACCATTTTCTTACACCACCCTCTTAGCCAGGTATTAAGCTCCTGTTGCCTTCCTAACATAGCACGTGGCTGCGGAAGTATTTCTGAAAACACTACCCTTGAGGTAACTTGGCCCCTAACTCTCGCAAATAATTTTTAAGGACCTCACCTCCACCGCTAATTTTGTCATTGGCACCAATGTGAACCAAGACGACTGAGTTACTCCCACTGTAGATAGAATGTATGCACATTAGAAGATTTGAACTCAGTGATCATTATTTGAATAGTATTATGATAAGTGGTACTTATGCAAATTACCCACCTGCAGCTGTGGACTTCTGCTTTAATAAAAAAGCTGGTAGATTGTCTGCTACTTTGTCTGTGTCACCTACATTATTCATTAATGCTTCACATCTATTATAGTTATAACATATATTATATATAATTGTTCGGGTTCAGTGGAAGAAAAACATACTAATTATATGTTCTTTTCCCTGTCACCCGTGGCCAGTCATTTACCAGACTGGGTCAGGTCCTCTTGGTGTGAACAGTAAAGGCATCACTATAAAGCTCTGCCTCCCCCTCTTTTACATTTCCTGTCAAAGTGTGAGCAGGTATGAAGCTTTTTAAACTCGTTTATTTATTGAAAAAACATAGGTTCCATTATATACAGGGTACATAAAATTTCCCTTAGTAGCTTTCAACATCATTCATATTCTTCAAATGAGTACATAAAAGGGTTATTTTTAACATGGAGGAATGTAAATGTTTGTTTTATCGATAACCTATATTAAATGTAGATACAAATCTACTCAATGATCGGGTTATATGGAGGGAAGGGGGTAACTTGGATCAGGTAGTAGAGAGCGAAGTACCTCAAGTGTTTGCGGATCAGCGATGGAAGCAAATCGGTTGTAGTGGGGGGTGAAGGGGTAAGTAGGTGGAGGTTGTGTGACATAGTTCGATTTTCCTTTATCAGATTCCCATCATTGTTGGTCATTCGTCGTGTTTATGACTAGGGTGAACACAGTTATCTAGATGTGATCGTACCACGGGGTCCAGATATTGTTGAATTTATTTAAGCGGCCGCGGCTTTGGTAAATCACTCTGATCATCGGGAGTGTGTTATTTATCAATGTTTTCCATATCTTAAGTTTAGGGGATGTAGGTGCCATCCATTGGAGGATTATGGTTCTTCTGGCAAAGAATAAAACTTCTCTTATTAGGGTTAAGTGTGTGTGACTCCATGCATCTGCTTCCTGTATCCCTAACAGGCATATTTTGGGGTCCGAGGGGATCGGGAAGGGGAGAATGCCGGATAGATGATGTAGGACCTTTCCCCAGAATTTTTGTACTCTGGGGCATGTCCAGATCATATGCCAGAAGTCTGCGTGTTCCTGCTTAGATTTGGGGCATTCAGAGTTAAAACTGGAGCTCATACGAGATTTCCTAAGGGGGGTTATATAGGCCTGATGGAGGATGTAAAATTGCATGAGTCGGTTGGGGGCTGATGGGGATGCTTTGGTATGGGTTTCGGCTAACTCATCCCAGTCGTCGGGAGTGAGTGAGGGGATATATCGTGACCATTTTTCCAGGATGGGCATGTTGTCTTCTGGTAGTTGTGCGGTTAGCAGATATGTGTATAGATTAGATATTATATGCCTTGTTTCTCCTTGTGTGAGTATATTGATAATGGGGTTGCAAGAAACCGGGAGATTTGTGGTTTGAAATTCAGATAGTAGACAGTATCTTAGTTGTAGGTATTGGAACAAGTAATTGTCTCGGACCTTAAATTTTTGTTTGAATTCTTGGAAGGTGATGAGTTGATTGTTTTTAGCGATGTGGGAGAACTTGGTGATACCAATTCGTTCTAGCGAGTGGCCTATATTAAGAGATTGGAGGTGTGGGAAGTTGTAGTTGTGCCATAATGGGGTGTCCTCAGGTGTATCCGTGTAGTTGATTAGTCGTTGTGTCTTGTTCCAGACTTTGTACTGCTGTTTGTGTAGTTCGGTTCCTCCAGCTGGCAGATTATATGAAGGGCTATTTAGGAAAACCAGGGGGTGTGTTGGGAGGTATGCTAGGAGCATGCCCTCTGTGTCATATAAATTTGGTGTAGGGGGGTTAGGTGTGTCTTGGAGGAGCAGGTATGAAGCTTACCTCTACTTTTCCAGGCGGAGTTCTCCCTCTCTCTCTAGATCCTCCCGATTGTTGCCCAAGGGGAAAGAGGCTCTGTAATTGAGGTTTGGGGGGCCAGGTGTCAGTCCTCTAAGTAGCCTGTATCTAGTTCAAATTCAGAGACATTGTCAACTCTTCAATCTGATCAAGAAGAGGAGGAGTACAAGTTTTTCCCGACAGTTAAAAAGAAGATGGAAAAATTCCCTGTTCATTCTTCTATGCATGAGGTCATAGCAGGGGAATGGAAAAAGACTGAAAGAGTTGGTTTTAGCAGGAAAATTTCTAAAGAAATATCCCTTTAAAGAATCAGGCTGTTGGCAGGGATTCCTACCTAAGGTGCATGAGGCCATTCTTAGATTGCCGAAAAAGACAGCCTTGCCTGTAAATGATGCCACTAGGTTCAGAGACCCTACGGATAGGTGGACAGAATATAATCTGAAGAATGCTTATGTGGCAGCAGGGGCATCATTCCTTAACCTCAGTGTCTCGAGCCCTGAATCAATGGCTAACTAATATTCAGGACGAAGTGGAAAAAAATGTGAAGATGTCTAAGCTGAAAACAATGCTGGAAGACTGCAAGCTAGCGTCTGTTTGTTGCAGGAAACCTCTGTTGACCTGGTAAGATTGTCAGCTAGAAGCATGTCGTCAGCAGTAACATCAAGAAAAGCACTTTGGCTTCATTCCTGGTCGGCTGACATGGCGTCAAAGAAAAACTAGATGCTATAATCAAGAGAGAGAAGAAAAAGCCTTTTCGTGCCTCAAGACATTATCATCCCAGTTTCGTCTACAGTAAGACAAGTCCTGAGAGTCCTGGGACTGATGTGGGTCGCGATTCCAATGGTGCCTTGGGTGGGCCAGATGGTGAATGAGGCCACTCCAGGAGTGCTTACTATCACATGTAAAAATAATCCAAGACAACTTAAACTGCATATTAGTGTTTGCCGGTTATCTAGAAGAACTTCTGTCATGGTGAACGGATCCGTTGAACCTAATGGTAGGAAAACCTATAGAAGAGCCAGAACGGGTCCCTCTTGCCGCAGAGGCTTCATCAACAGGATGGGGTGTGCATCTAAGTCCAATAATGTTTCAGGGGACCTGAAGGAGTCCCTTCAAACATAATAGAACTAAGGGTGATCTTAAGGTGATCGTTAGTAGCTCTACAAGAAAGTATAAAAAGAGGCTACGTGAAAATATTTTCAGACAACTCCATGGCAGTGGCCTACATCAAGAACCAGGGTGGTACAAGGAGCAAGACACTGAATGCAGAAACATACAAGGTATTTTCATGGGCACTAAAACATGTAAGAGGGTTAACGGTGGTCCATACTCCAGGAAGGAAAAATGTAGACTTTTTATGTCGATATCCGCTATGTCTGGGAAAGTGGAGCATTCACCAGGACATCTTTCAGGAAGTATGTATAAAATGGGGTTGTTAGAGCATAGATCTCTTGGCAACAGCACAAAATCGAAAGTGCCAAAATTTCTTTTCAAGATTCCCGTGCCCACAAGCTCTAGCGGTAGATGCCTTGGCACAAGACTGGACAATAGGTCTCTAGTTCCTCTTAAATGGAGGGTGCTCCGAAAGATAAGGAGGGAGAGGGCATCGGTAACAGCAATAATCCCGGGCTGGTTTCCTCAATAGAAGATCCAATAAAGATTTGGATGTTTCTAGGATGGTTGTCCCAGGGCCCAATTCAGATGGAGGAAGATCAGCAGCTATCATTGATGGCTCGGAGAGGCTAGGTTTAAAAGCAAAGGGGTTTAAAGAAGTAGTGATTCATTTCCTGATGGTTTCAAGGAAATTGCCCGCTTCAGATCAATACTATAGGGTCTGTATAAAATTTGCTTGGAAGAAGAGAGAAGATCCATTAATGGGCATGTCCACCCCCAAAACAATAATGTAACCCAATACTGGCCCCATTATGTAGTGTAATAAAATCCTTACCTTACATCCCAGCTCACAATAATGTAACCCAATACTGGCCCCATTATGTAGTGTAATAAAATCCTTACCTTACATCCCAGCTCCAAATGGCTGCCCTGCTATGCCCCTCCAAAGTCCCAAAAACTGGCCACCAGGAGCATATAGGACTCTACCTCCTGTCTCTCCTCCGGGAGAATTTTGCCATGTGCAATTCAGCCCTCCCCCCTTTCTCTCCCTCCAGTTTTATTCTGCCTCCCCCTAGCTACAGCCCCAACCGCTATAATATAATTATCAGAAAGTCCCCCCGAACTCTACTTACCTTACCTCTCTCCCGCAGCGTTTAAGCAGCTGGCAGCCGCGTCACCTCTGAGCCGATCAGGGACTTGGCTGCTGGCCCGGCCCCCTGCTTGCAGTTTCATGACAGCAGAAGGCCGGGCAGTGCGGCAGAGGAGAGAGGGAAGGTAAGTAAAGATCGGGGGAGTTTCTGATAATTCTATTATAGTGCTTGGGGATGGGGGAGGAAGCCCTACAACATATAATGGACATGCCGTTTAACTGCAGATGCAAACCTGATAGTTAACTTCTTGTTTTCCATGTTTAAAATTAATCTCACAGCAAGTACATTAGGAGGGCAAGTCTAGGCTTTATCAGCAATGATTGGAATTTCCTGTGCAAAAGATGCTTTAGTAGCCAGATTCTTCAATGATATAATAAGAGTAAAACCACAAGTGTCCTCTTCAGAAACCCTGTGAAATCTACAGATTGGATCCTAACAGATTGGTAGCAATTACCTCCGTGTGTAGAGTCTGAGAATTGTCTGCATTATCGGCAACAAAGCCAGATACTGTAATGGTCCATGTTAGTGTGAGACTCATGCACCTAAGGAAGGGGGAAACCCTGAAATGTAGTGCACACCGCATGTCACAATAAATATTGTATCCTGAATGAGTGCGTCCCTCTGTTATTGTATATAGTATAGTTTTGTCAAGATACGATATGGAGTTAGAAATAAATTTACCTTCATTCTTTAAATACACAAAATCAGTCTTGGAAAAGTCATGGCATTTATTAGATCTGGTGCGACTTATTAGATATTATTTAGAAAGAATATCTACATGGAGAAGGTCAGACAGACTGTTTCTGATTCCAAGAGATAAAAGAAAAGGATTAGCACCATCAAAGAGGACAATAAGTTCTTGGATAATGATGACTATAGCAAAGGCTTATCAGATCAGAGGAGAGACCATACCTAAAGCTGGGTACACACACTAACGCTAAAGCCCCGATACCGTCGGATCCGACGGTATCGGGGCTTTATCGTTATGTGTGTACGCTCATTTCCCGAACGAGCGCGCGGCTGCCAAACGATCGGGTCGGCCGAACGCTCGTTCGGGAAAGGCCGAAAATTTCCATCGGCCGCGCTAGACTCCCTATAGAGGAGTCTAGCGCGGCCGATGGAAACACACAGTCCCGAGCGTTCTCCTTATGAAGTTCATAGGGAGAATGCTCGGGACTGTGTGTATGCAGATCTTTGAAAGATGGCAGACAGGATCTTGCAGATCCTGTCTGTCATCTTTCAGAAATCTGTGCTGTGTGTACCTAGCTTAAGAGTTTGAAATCTCACTCGACAAGGGCTCTAGCAACCTCCTGGGCAATGCAAGCTAAGACACCACTTAAATATTGCGAGGCAGCCAGGTGGTCCTCGTTCAAGACTTTTCTCAGGCATTATTAGGTGGATGTAAGAGTCTTGGAAGCAATTGTACAGTTATAATTATGTTTTCTCATTAAAAGTACACTTTCAAGCAGCACATTCTGTCTCCCTTCTAGTTTTATTTCTTTTTTGGGGACTAGCTTTGGATATCCCAGTCTGGTGAATAACTGGCCAGGGGTGACAGGTAAAACAGGAAATGTACTAAATTTCTGTTTTCAGCCACCTCTCCTGGACAGCATTTACCAGAGTTACTTTCCTCCCTTTTTTTGTATATTGTTTATTTTGAAAGACTTTATAAAGAAGATGATATGCAAGAAGGGGAGGCAGAGATTTATAATGATGCGTTTCCAGTTCCTGACCCAATCTGGTGAATGCTGTGAAGGGGAACCAGAAATTACTGTATGTATTAACAAATTTCTTTTTTTTTTTTTTAATACAGCAACTTGTGGGCACAAAATGAGTTGATAAAGCCTGTGCACTCTGCTTATTGCTGTAATAATTTACTTTAATTTAAAGGACAAGTAACCCTACATTTTTCTTTCCTTAAACTTTTCTCCTCAGATAGTATAATGCTACTCCCGTTTTTTGCATTGAATTACATTTAAGAAGTGGATTTTGTAACTAAGGTTTCCTTGTTACTGCCAATAACATCTCCCAAGCCATGTAGTCCATCTATTGGCCACATTCCCTGACCCCAGTTTTCACTGTCTCTATTCTTCACAGGACATACTTATACAGATGTTTCAACAGCTGTTGCAGTTTATTTTCCAGCAAGCAAGAACAATACTAAATAGTCAGCTGCATTTAGTTCCTTTTTTGTCTCCATTCTTTTCCTAGCAAAATACAATTTTTTTTAAATTTAGAAACCACAATTCGTGAGGTTACCGGTTCAAATCCCAAGATGTATTTGAAAATCAAAATGTTCTTTCTGCCATTCATGCTGGCCAGAAAATAAACCTGAAATATTACATTTCCCTTTTGTATGAAAAGCAAAGGAATGTGTAGGTGTGAAAAAGAGACGCATAACAGACCTTTTTTATAGTTTACAACAGTGTGTTAGTAACTTATAAAGGGAGTATATATGTGCTGTAACATTGCTGTCAGCTTCTAGGGGGCAAGATAGGCTGCATTTTTTATTAGAAAAATAAATCAACCAACATATACATCAGAGGGGAGAGTTTGGAAACACCATTTATAATTATAAATCTAACACTAGGTAATATAAACGATTGGAGGTTTCCACTAGTTTTTTGTGACCAGAATAAACATGTAAGTGGTGTCAGATGAGAAAAAGATGCTACACCGATATTAAATTCTAAAGCTTATCAGGACATATGTAATTATCTGGTACTTACCAGGTTCTAAAAGTATTGAAATGTAACCTCAGGTGTGATTCCAAAGGAGTGTAAGTAGCATACAGGTGCTGTACAGTAAATGAAATGCACTAGATTAAATGGCATGTTCACCCCCTCCACTAAAATACTTACCATTCAGACTCCCTCCCAAACCCTGAGACTGTTATACTTGTCTCCATGATTCTGCGGTCACAAATACTAGTTCCGCTTTCTAATCTGCAGTTGGCACATGCTCCATTCAGGAAAAATCAGAATAAACAGGAAGGAGATCGTGTGACAGTGACTGAAGGGGGGGGGAGTACAGCCCAGCCCACAGCAGAAAGTGTGTAAGGTGTGTATATTTTTGCTTTTTTAAACACCTCACTCACTGGCCCCTTTCCTTGCATCCCCTCCAACTCTTTCCCACTTATAGGCCCCTTTGGACCCTCACATTCGTGGAGCACCCATAATTCCCCCCCCACTTGCACCTCAGAAAACTGTTAAAACAGCCTTTTCAGGCTTATTCTGCCTCTGCCTGAAAATGGTCTGAGGTGCCAGTGATGGAGGCGCCATAGGTGCCCCACAAGTGGGAGGGGCCATAAGGGCACACGAGGAGGAGACACAGGGTAGAGGGACTCTGACATGGTTTCATGTTACACAATATCACACATAAAAATTTAAATATCTTCAAAAATATGTAAAAAAATAATGAAATTCTCAGGAAAGCAATTCCTGTCAATTTACTTTAACTCATTTTTGAACCACGGTTACCCTTTAAGAACCCTTGCCTTATAGTCACCGTCACAGACATGGATGATGGCTGCAACCAGTAAGGAGAACCAAGGACTACAGAGCATCGCGGACTGTGATGAAAAATGTAAGTATAACAATCTTAAGGTTTGTGGGAAGTCCTGAAGGTAAGTAGAGATTTAAGAAGAGGGGTGGATCATCAGCTAATGTGATCATCTTTTTTTCTAAGTTTGATGGTCTGGAGCATTTAGGTGTCTGGAAACTTTGTCAAGGAGGAAAGCAGCCAACAGTGTTATTGCAAAGCTATTGTTTCTGCCCATCAATCTAAAAATTGTTTTAAGCCCATTTTCAAACAATTTGTCCATCATTCTACAGTGAAAATAAATTATACACAAGTCAAAAACATTCAAGACAGTTGCCACTGTTAGCAGACGTAAACATCCCAATTTACCCCAAGGTGAAATCATGCAATACTCATAAAGGACAGATTAACTCACCAAAATCACGCTCCACGGCATGAAAGTACCAAGGGTGAGGACCTAAACCTCACTGTCCTCACCTCTGGGTTCACTTTCTAACTCTAGATTGACTCACCTAAAATTTCCTTTGGTGCTCCGATCTTGAAGTCCGCCAGTGACTCAGCCAATGAGGAGACATGCTCTGAAAGAAGCATGTCTTCTCATTGGCTGGAGCACAGAAGTGGGAGCGGAGCACCAAAATAACATTTACGGTAGGTAAGTAAATCTAGTTAGAAAGTGAACCCAGGGGTGAGGACAGTGAGGTTTAGGTCCTCACCCTGGGTACTACAGATGGCAGGAGCGGGGTCCAGTTGAGTATAATTGTCCTTTTTAAGGAACTGCAACAAAAAAAAAGCGTAATCTCAAACTGCAGGCCTCGGCTAGCATTTTAAAAGTTTTTTTAACCGTTAATAAAAACAGTGCAGTTAAAAAAAAAAATGACTAAAAAAGTATGGTTTGTTTAAAGGAGAAGTTTAAAGGAAGAGTTTAAAGGAGAAATCCTCTGCTCTATAGATAAAATAAAGCAGCACAATTGCATGCTATGTTATAATACTAAACCACAGTTGGTGGACGCTGGACCCATTTGCTCATGCTGAGGCGCCGCCCAAGTAATTGATGATTTGCTGGAAAATCAGGAAGTAGCAATAATTTGCACTGAAATGCTGAGGATGGATAGCACCACTGGCGTAGCATTAGGACCTGCCTGGGAGGTAAAAGGGTCTGCATATGAAATAAATCAGCTGTTTAAAACGTTTGTATGCAGAACTTCTCCAGAGCAGATTACCTCCCAGGCACGCCCTAATGCTACACCAATGGTGCTATCCATCCTCAGCATTTCAGAATTGAGGCAGGGGGGGAGAAAGAGAGTGGGGGAGAGTGCAAGAGAAGGGGAGAAGAGAGAGAGAGTGGGAGAAAAAGTGGGGGGAGAGGGGGAAAAAGTGGGAGAGTGCAAGAGAAGGGGAGAAGAATGGGAGAGAAGGGGGGAGAAAGGAAGGGGAAGAGATCTTTAAATGCGGGGGGACGGGATTTGCGATTCTTTAAAAAACCGGGGGGTTGCTAGTAGTTTTCTAGACATGATATGACTGCATGTGCATAATTACCAACATTCTAGGGACTCATATCCTATCCTTAGAAAAAAAAAGGTGAAATGTGATCTGTCGGAAATCAGGAGTTTGATACAATATTAACATTTCACAGGGTAATGCTATGTTTTTCAGTAGTGCACCTTACCTATGCTTGTTCCCACAATGTATTAATCACTTAACAATTACATTAACTCAAACCAGAGGCTCGAGTCGGACCACCCACGTAGTGCCCCTCACCTCCAGGCCTGACAGACGCTGCACAGCCATAAAACAGCTCCAAATAACACAGAGAGCAGGGGACCAAAAATCACCCCCAAAGAAAAGAAAATAAAGCCCTATATACCATACCAAACGGAATTAAACTCCCAGAAGCCCAAGGGGTGAGAGGTACAAACATTATCTCCCACATCTCAAGGAGAGACCACTTTAACGACACCAGGACCACGCAGACCTGAACAACCAACGTGACACGCAACTAAACTCTCAGACTTAAAAATTTGGATATCATCATACTAAACGCAAACAGAGCTGTAGTGGGCCCCCCACTCCTATAATAAGACACTGTATAAACCGTAAAAAATAACCGACAACTGGCCGATATGTCTCCGGGTAGGAAAGACGCCGCGGCACGGCTGGAGAGATATCGTCACCACGACGCTCAGAGTCCAAACCAAACTCCAGTGAATGAATCAGAACAACCTGCTGCAGATTCGGAGCCAAAGAACACAGACAGAGTACTCCAGGCAATTGCTATGTGCCAAGCCACACTCAAAACAAAACTGGAAGAGGTGAAAGTCGATATCTCCCTGATCAGACAAGATATGCAGACCCTACGTAACAGAGTAACAGAGACGGAATCCCGCATAAGCCAGATTGAAGACCAAGTAACACCACTGACACAAACTACAGAGCAACATACGGCCACAATACAAACACTGCTGCTACGCCAAGACGACCTGGAAAACCGTCAGAGGCGTAGCAATGTGAGATTTGTGGGCCTCCCGGAGAAAGCAGAAGGCTCGGACCCAACTGGGTTCCTGGAAAAACTTCTTATCACAACATATGGCATGGAATCATTCTCCCCTATATTCGCTGTGGAACGAGCACACCGCACCACCCCAAGACCTCCACCGCCGGGAGCCCCACCAAGAACCTTCATAGCGAAATTCCTAAACTACAAAGACAGAGACACAGTGCTGCGCCTCTTTAGGGAAAAAGGGAATCTACCCTTCCAAAACACCACTATAGCGGCATTCCCAGATTTCTCCATGGAAATACAAAAACAAAGGTCCAAGTTCACCGAAGTGAAACGTCTCCTGCGCAACCACCAAATCAAATATGCCATGCTATACCCAGCACGGCTAAAGGTAATGGATGGTGATCGCATACACTTCTTCTCCACCCCGGGAGATGCCATGCTGTGGATGGAATCATCAGACGCACATCCCACTCCCAGACCCTAGGACTCAACACCACGAACATGAAGCACTGATCCGCACACAACCACGCTGGGATCTCAACTTCGCAACTTCGACCGACACACCAGAAGGGTAACCAAAGCAACAACAGGTACTGTTATTATCCTCCATATCCTACCTGTCCCCTAAACTGCCCCAGATGGGGAAACATATCCCATAGTAGATACTCACCCCCCCCCCCCCAACACACCACTTACCCCTTCGGCTCAACGCTGAGCAGCAAAAAACTTATGGATGATGATGGACTCTATCCCCGAGGGGGAATGGTCCCCAAGAATACAGCAAAGGTTACAGATCCATCCCTCCCAAGAACTTTATGCTTTGCCCAGCAGAAACTTTACATATGAGGGGAAGGACACACATACCATTTTGGCACCCCTTTGTGAACTCCACACCCTGGAAAGTAGTAAACCCCACCCGCCGATTAATACCGGCACCACAACATGACTGGCCCAATGTATATGTATATCAACCCAGAAACCCTAAACCCAAGACCCCAAAGTAATACACAATGTGAGCGGAGCCAAAAAAGGCTCTATTTAATGTTAAACTCAACCTAACTACCTGTGCTACTAAGTCCTCCAAGTTTATGCAAGCGTTTCTTGCCCCCAGAGGACTATTATAAGAACTGTTAAAGGTTTTTACTATAAGAACTGTTTAAAGGTTTTTAAGCTTACACAAGTTAAAATGTGGAAAGCGAACATATTTGTAAATAGTTGGTTAATCACTAAGCCGTCTGCAATGAGAAATATCTCTCAATATTCCCACATTACTGTATATCTGTCAGTGTTGTTAAGTAAAACTCATGTTTCCGGTACTTTGAGGTCCCGCTCCGGCGCAGCTATCGATCCAGCAGGAAATGCCACAAACTAACCTAATAAAGTTCCTAACGTGGAACGTGCGGGGCCTGCAAAATAAAACTAAACGCCTGGCGGTACTACGCCATCTAAAACAGTTACATGCTGATGTTATAGTTCTTATAGAAACCCACCTCACAGGACATCAGCAAAGGACCCTCAAAAAACCTTGGGTGGGATGGGCATATCATGCTGAATTCACATCAGGATCTAGAGGGGTAGCAGTGATCATAGGTAAATCGCTGCAATTTGAACTGCTGGATCTGAGGCTGGGCCGCTGCGGCACTTATGTGTGTATATATGCAAAAATATTCAACAAACCTATTGTTTTAATAGCAATGTATATACCACCCCCATATACAGCACGTATGTTACAACCAGCGATTGAATATATGATAGCACACCCCGATGCCCCTGTGGTCTGGTTGGGAGATTTTAATGTGGTGCCAAATGTTACCCTGGATAGAATTCATCCAAACAACTGGCAACCCCCACCCAACCCCTGGACACGGTTCGGACGTATGCTAACATCTTTAAACTTGTGTGATGTGTGGAGAGCAAAAAACCCCCACACCCTGGCATATTCATGCTTTTCTGCCACTTATAATACAATGTCTAGAATTGATTTAATTATTGTAAACTCACAACTGCTTATTGATATAGAGGATGTAGGATACTCCTCGAGGATTCTGTCAGATCATTCCCCATGCTGGATGACACTTAAATGGGGACGCCCGAAACAACCTATATCCTGGAGGTTAAACCCATATTGGCTCAATCTGATCCCAGATGAGGTGGACCTGGGTGTGGAGTGGGAGGAGTTCTTCCACACCAATACAAACTCAGCAAATCCCATTGTGGTTTGGGAGACGTTCAAAATCCACTCCCGTAGGATCTTCTCCCAGACCATCAATAATATCAAACACACCTCTGCAGTAGCTGAAAAAACAGCTATAACAAACCTTGACAGAGCAAACGCAAATTTCCAATCTAACCCATCCCCCGAAACAGCACAAGCACTAAAATTACAAACCAAAATCACAGACCAAATCCTACTAGCAAAATCAACTAAAAAACTGCACTTCCAATCATTCAGAATCTACGAATATGGAGAAAAGTGTGGAAAGCTACTAGCTTTCCTAGCACGATACAAACACAAACCCCCCATCAATATCTCCTTAACAAACCACTCAACACCCAATATTACAGACCCTGAAGAAGTATCAAATTTTTTTGCCACCTATTTCTCCAACCTATGCACCACAAAGCTACAGTACAATCAGACGGAGATACAGAGCTTCCTCCAAAAAATCCCACTCCCTAGACTCTCCCCCCAAGACCACCAACGATTGGAAGCACCCATAACAGAAACTGAAATAAGACACACTATATCACAAATGTCAAAAAATAAGACACCAGGAACGGATGGCATACCGATCGAATTCTATTCTCATTATATAGACACCCTAGCCCCCAAGCTACTAAACCTATACAATAACATGTTCGAAACAGGTATCCTGCCAAACTCAATGGCAGAAGCTCTTATCATACTTATACCTAAACCAGGCAAAGACCCCACCCAACCCGAATCATATCGCCCTATATCCCTCCTACAAGTTGACCTGAAAATACTAGCCAAACTACTATCCCTGAGAATTAACACCTGCATAAAGTCACGAATCCATCCCGACCAAACAGGGTTCATCCCGAACAAATATACCTCCCTCAACACCAGAAGATTGTTCATGAATCTGCAAACACAACATGAATCAATAGGCAGTCGATGTATAGTATCCCTGGATGCAGCCAAAGCATTCGATTCTGTAGAATGGACATTCCTCTGGAAGGTCCTCACCAAATACAACTTCGGCCCCAACCTCCTGCACTGGCTCCGCACTCTGTACTCCACCCCCAAAGCAAAAGTGATGGCCAACGGATGGACATCGAACTCATTCCCCCTGACCAGAGGAACGAGACAGGGCTGCCCCCTATCCCCACTACTGTATGCCTTGGTTATTGAACCCCTGGCAACTGTGCTGAGAAACGACACAAATATAGAGGGCCTAAAAATTGGCTCCCAAAAGGAAATCATAAGTCTGTACGCAGATGACATGCTCCTCTACCTACCTGACCAGGGAACATCGCTAAACAGAATCCTAACTCTTATAAATGAATACGGCCAATACTCCGGCCTCGCAATCAACTGGGACAAGTCTCAAATCCTCCCAATCGACATCTTTCCACCCAACATAGAAAGTGCACAACAAGTACTACCCAGAACAAATACAATAAAATACTTAGGTTTACACATCTCCCATAATCCTTCAGACTATATTAAACTAAACATAGAACCACTCATCACCATAACAAAAAATAAAATCCAAATATGGAGCAGACTGCCCCTAGGAGTCACAGGCAGAGCAAATCTGGTTAAAATGATCCTACTTCCAAAAACACTATATGTCCTGTGGCACGCCCCAACATATATCCCATTGAAATATTTCAAAATACTAGAGTCACTTCTAAAATCATTCGTATGGGGCTCCAAAAGACACAAGGTGAACTGGGAGACACTTACAAAACCTACACATCTGGGCGGGTTGGCCATAACTGATTATAACCTATACTATATAGCCTCCCAATTATCTCATATGTATCACTGGTATAACACAGAACCAACCAGAGCTATTGAAATGATGGGAATACCACATGCAACTTCATACCCAGACCCCCTCTACCTAATTGCCAGGGGCCAAAAAGGGACAGGTACTTGCCCACAAAATCACACACTTCTAAACCAAGCCCTAAAAATATGGGACCTGGCCCTCAAAAAACTGAGGAATCCCTGCTCTCCACAAGCAAACTCCACTATGGGAAAACAATAATCTTCCAGAGTTCCTTACAATACCTCAGCCCACTCAATGGTTCAATCATGGAATCTACCAATTATCACATATTATACACGAAAACACCCTGAAAACATTTAACCAACTCAAAGAAGAATTCCACCTCCCGAATCACATGTTTTTCAGATACCTGCAGGTCAGACACGCCACTCAAGCCCAGTTCCGATACCAAATACCGGAACTGGTCACCAACCAACTGACAAAAGTCTTAAGCCAGAAGACCACAACTAAATTAGTATCCCAAATATACCAAGCTCTCCAGACCCCAATCGCACAACAACAGTCACTAATTAAGAAAACAACATGGGAACACGATGTGGGACCAATGGACGTTGAGGAGTGGGAGGAGATAATGGACTCTTGTAGAAGTGTCTCGTCTAAAGCCTCCGACAGGTTAACCCAAATATATATAATTAACAGAGCCTATTTGACACCCCAGAAAATTTCGAAATATAAAACAAATTATAGTCCAAACTGTCCTAAATGCCTGAATCTCCCCGGTACCTTCTACCACATGATGTGGTCATGCCCCAGGATACAATCCTACTGGCAGCAGGTGATACAGTTCCTGCATGACGAGATGGGATCCCCTGTGGGCGTGGACCCCAAACTGTGTCTGCTGAGTTCCGTGGACTCACTAGCAACCGATAAATTTTCTAAAACTTTTATAAGAGAATCACTATTTACCGCTAAGAAACTTATTGCTAGGGTGTGGATGAGCGCATCCACGCCTACTATCCAACAATGGAAACAAGAAATTAATAAAGGTTTGCCATATAAAAAACTTGCATACGCCCACAGGGGGTGCCCCCTTAAATATAACAGGGTGTGGGGCGGCTGGGAGTCATCCCCCAACACAGGAAGCCAATGAAAATAAGGCCCGAGGACATGAACAATATGTGTAATAGTATCACCCAACAAATAAAACACACTGACAGAGTAAAAGGAAATAGAACAAACTCAACAAGCAAAAACGGCTTAGTGATGTAAAAATGTTTATTGAACTGAATTGCAGCGTTGTTAATAATCCCCTAAATATATAAACCTTGCAATGTTATAAATTTTGAGATATATTTTGTAACAAAAGTAATGTGCTTTACCTAAAACTACTGTATGTGGAAATTTCTATATTATTTTTTTTGACTGTTTTCTTCTTATCTCAATAAAGTTCCTCCCTAGGGAGGGGATTTAAAAAAACAATTACATTAACTGGGAGTTAGGTGAGACCCTTTTGCGCAGCTTTTACACTCCCAATGAAAAGATATTTTGTGCTAAATAGGACACAGGCTTTGCAACTCAATTGGGAGACAGAAAATGTATTGCCCTGTTAATCTGCATAATTTGCAGTTTTAAATTTACATCTAAATTTAAATTGTCTTTCTACTCCGATTTAGGGACTGTTTTACCATGGTGCAAATGGGGCAATTGCCAGGGGTCCCAACTCCTAATGAGGTCCCTAAACTTACAGACTTTAGGTTTTCTAGGTTCTTAAAATATATAGGGCACTATATGCCCTGCATAGCATGAACATTTTAGGTCAAACCCTTTCTCTGCCCAAATTTAAGCCACACACAATATATTCGGCCGACCTGCTGTGTATCGGTAGGTCGGAAATATCGCATGGTGTGGGTGGGGACGGGCCTGTTGGAAACATTACGGCTGATCAGGGGACCGCAGGATCTGACTGCCATGGCCACTATTGCCGCGACCAACAGCGATTTGTCCTGGCCGAGTGCTCGCTAGTAACAAAAGCTTGGTCGGGACAAAACATCTGTTCGTGTGCACCTAGCCTTAGGTACTTTAAAGGGCATGTCCACCCCATTTACAAAGTTTAGGGCTCCCTCCCCCAGCCTCAACCACTATACTTTTTGCAGAAACTCCCCCGATCTATACTTATATTACCTCTCTCCTCCGACGTTCTGTCATGGCCCTCTGCTTGCATGAAACTGGAAGCAGGGGGCCGGACTGGCAGCTGAGAGGCAGCCAATCACGGATGCGGCTTCCGACTATCCAAAACGCCGGGAGAGAAGGGTAATGTAAGTAGAGTTCGGGGGAGTTTCTACCAAAAATACTATAGTGGTTGGGGCTGGGGGAGGGAGCCCTACACTACAGCAAAGGGGATTTGTGCTAGTGGGAGGGAGAGGAAAACGGGTGCGAGGGCTGCAGTTTGCATGGCATAATTCTTCCAGAGGAGAGACAGAGTCCTATATGGACTCTGCCAGGCTCCTGGTGGTCAGTTTTTGGGACTTTGGGGGAACATTACAGGAGAACCATTTGGAGCTGGGATGTAAGGTAAGGATTTTTATACACTACAGAGTGGGGCCAGTAGTGGGTTAAATTCTAGTTTTGGGGGTGGACATGCCTTTTAAGTTTTATAGACGTAAAGATACAGTGAGACACAGAGAGAGCTGTAGACAGTCAGATATAGCTTCCATGGAAACATGGTAATTACCCAGAAGTCTTTGTTCCTTATTTGCATATTTCTGAAAGGGGCTTTTCAAAGCCTTTATTCTCTCCCTATCCGATTTAATTTATTGGAGACGTCTGTTGATAGGTGCTTCACATTGCAAAACCAGAGGCATGCACTACACAGATGATGACACAATAAAGCCGAAACCGGTCTGTAGTTTTGCATTTAGCTTGTGGAATGCTGTAAAAGTTTTTTTTAAAGATATAGCTTTCCTTAAATCTTCCATGGAAACATGGTAATTTCCCAGAAGTCTTTGTTCCTTATTTGTATATAGAGACTTAGACAAAGAAAGGCAGAGACAGAAAGAGACAGATAAAGGAGATAAACAAGCAAAGAGAGATAGATAGATGCAGATGGATCCAGAGAAATGTATGCAGATGGGACAGACAGAGACAGACATAACCAGAGACAAATAGACATATAGTAAGGTACAAATTTACACTGTACATGTGCAGTAATGTGCAAATATAAAACAATAGTACAGCAAATGGGAAACGTCACAGGACTGGTACAGAAAAATGGGGAATGTCATGAAACTGGTACAGCAAATGGGGAATGTCATGCTGTATCAGTCTCATGAGATTGGTACAGCTAACAGGGAACGCCATGAGATCGCTACAGCAAATAGGGAATTTGAAAACTAGTACAGAAAATTGTCATACTATTGGTACTGGTACAGTAAAGTGACATGGTACTGGTACTGTAAAGTGGCATGCTATTGGTACTGGTACAGAAAGTGGCATGCTGTTGGTACTCGTACATTTTTCGCAACAGTTACTATAATCTGCAGTTACTGCAAATGACAGGACTGATTTGCAGATATCAGGACAGTTGATGACTATGTAAGTCGAATGGCTTTCAAACTTTCTCAGGCTGCACACTTGTCAATGCTAATTTCTGTTGCAATACAGCAGTGTTCTGAAATCTATTGTATATTACAGTGAGGGAAAGAAGTATTTGATTCCCTGCTGATTTTATATGTTTGCCCTCTGACCAAGAAATGACCAGTCCATAATTGGACAATATAGGGGCAATATAATGACAAAAAACTCTCTAAAACCCAGTGCACAAAAGTCAGAGATTGATGTGCATTGTAATAGGTGAAAAAAGTACTTGATCGCCTCTTAACCAGAAATATTTCAGGCTCCCATGTGTCTTCACTGTATGCAGGTAACAAGCTGAGACTAGGAGCACGTGCAGTTATTAAAGGATGTGCTCCTAATCCCAGCTTGTTTCATTACCTGTATAAAAGACATCTGTCCACAGAAGCAAGTGATCAATCAAATTCTAAACTAGCTGCCATGAGCAAGGCCAAAGTGCTGTCCAAAGATGTCAGGGACAAGATTGTAGACCTACACAAGCATGGACTGGACTACGAGAATATTAACAAGCAGCTTGGTAAGAAGGCAACAACATTTTTTTACTACCACTACCGTTGGTGGAGATGGACTTTTTCCTATTTTTAATGTGGGGGTGCAAATCGTGTGTTTATTCACGTTTAATAAAGTTGTTAATGTTTTGAATTTGATTGAATAGTTGTTGAATCAGGGCCATTTGGTAATCAGCGTGCGGGTAGATAACATCTGGGAAGACCTCCCCTATGGGTGGTAGTGATACCCAGTTTGGCATTGTTCCACATTAAAAGGTGCTGCATGTGCTGTTAGAGTCACTTTAGGAGATCTCTTTTTCCTATACTTATCTTGTTTAAAGCTTTTTGTCTCTTAGCACCATCGTTTAAACGATTGTTGGCGGGTGGTGAGTATTAGTGTTGTTCCCTGTTGTTATATTATGTATAAAGAAGGCGACAACAGTTGGCGCGATAATTTGCGAATCGGAGAAATACAAAATAACTAAATCTCCCTCAACCATTAAATCTTGGGTTAACACCTCCTTCCCTCAGCCAGGGCATTGAAAATGGGTTGTGGATGGGAATTCCAGCATGGCAATGACCCTAAACACACGGCCAAAGTAACAAAGGAGTGGCTCAAGAAGAAGCCAGTCTCCAAACCTTAATCTCATACAAAATCTGTAGATGGAGCTGAAGGTTTGAGTTGCCAAACCTCATCCTTAAAACCTTACTGACTTGGAGAGGAGTGGGACAAAATCCTTTGAGATGTGTGCAAGCTTTGTGGCCAACTACAAGAAGCATCTGACCTCTGTGATTGCCAACAAGAGTTTTGTCATAATTTGTGAAGGGATCAAATACTTTTTGACTCATTACAATGCACAACATTCTTTGATATTTGTGTACTGGGTTTTTGAGTTTTTTTTGTTGTTATTCTATTTCTCACACCTACATTTAACCTCCCATTACAAATATAGACTTGTCAGAAGGCAAATGTACAAAATCAGCAGTGGATGAAATGCTTACAGTTTACCTAGTATATTTTAAAATGATTTGCATATGATCAATATAGTATAAAGAAACACATCTGCTTGTATTTAAATTATGTTAAAAATATATTATTCAGTGAGATGTGACAAAAAATAAAATTTGGCTAGCAAAAATATCCGTTTATCTCCAAACTTACAGGCACCCTATTGCTTCTCTTAAAGCCCACCAGTTTACCCGTCATACCTTTTAAGAAACACTGATGTATTTGGTTTCAGATTGTATGACTGTGAAGGTTGGAGAGTATTTGACCTTGGGCACCACCTTATTAAAATGATCTACTGTAAAACAGAATTTCGTGGTATTTTATATAACTGGATCATTTCATCCATGGTGCTGTTTTACCATGGCCATGCCTCATTATGTAACAAAGCTAAGATTAATTTCACAGAAACTGCATGATAAAACGTGTCACTTGCCTTTCACGATAGTTTCTACAAAGAGCTTGAGTTAGTAAAAATTTCCTGATCCTGAGCTTCTTGATCTCACATTGATCTCACAGGAACCACATTGAAAGGGCAGTCTGTGACCTACAGTACTCCTATTATTTTTTACATCTATATATTGGACTAATACAGCACTACAATATTTTTCTATACTATGAAGAAATTAGTCATTTTAGCCCTCATGCAATTTATGAAAAATTGCTTGTACCTGCCTAATCCAGTAAGTGATATAATGCTAACAAAGTACCGTCAGGAAGAGAGACGTGGATGCCTGCAGGGTAACTTTTATATCAGGGGCAGAAAAATGTGTGGGGCGATAGATAGAAAACTAGCGTTATCTTTGTTTATGGCTGGCTTAAGCCAAATATTTTTAATTGCAAAATGATTTGACCTAAAAAAGTTATGAGATATGTTCTAACTATGTACTGTTTGGTTTTAGCCAAGAAGTAGAGAATCCCAGATTTTCTGCTCCAAGCTATGAAGAGGTGATGAGAATTGGATACGAAACTCCAAATACTACTGGAATTGATGAACACGAGGGAATACCGGTTTCTCTTCCTTCCTATGAGTCTTTAACAGAAATTGATGAATCAACACTAACCCGGCCAATAGCTGAGCAGCCACAGAGGACAAATTCACGTTCTGGGAAAGAAAAGAAGCCTTTGAATGTTAGGAGAATTAAATCTGACAAGCTACACTTAAAGGAATTCAGACTAAATCTGTCAGGGCATAGCCAAGTTAATCAGCGTTCGACTATTGAACCTTTGACTCCACCCCCACAATATGATGAAAAACCTTTAGAACTGAATAAGCCAGTGTAGAAATAGAACTATTTTTTCTTTCTTAAAACGGGAGGTGCACATTGGGAAATCCAGAAACTGGTTACAGTCCGTTTCACCATAAATATTGCAGTGTCATAAACCTGTTTGCAATGGTACAAATATTTTCTTTATACTTTGTGCCTCTGCAGCTAATTTTAACTTGAACTCTATGGAAAGACTGAATTGTCCAGCAATTGCTGTGGAGCAAGACTTGAGTTTAAATCCTTGGTGGATAAAGGGGATGCACTAAAAACAGACACTTAATTGATTTTGATTTAAATTGTTTTTCTGTTTTGTTCTGCATTTTTATTACATTTTGTGTTGATTCCGCTGTTTTCATTTACATACATTTATACATTTTTTTTTTAAACAAGGTTTCCTGTGAACTTTCTACTATCTCACTTTGCTTTAGTATAAATGTATTTCTTCTAGAGCTTTGTAGTTTGCCATCCTTACCTAGTTTTAAGCAAATTTTTCTTCAAGACAAATTTCCATATATATCCATTAGGGGGTGCTGGTGCAACATTCTACATCAATTTAAGTAAAACAATTTAAAATTGTTTTTTCTTAAACAGCAAATTACTTAATATACAAAAAGGTATTCTTTGTCAACCCAGAATTTGTATATTGTATATTATATAAATGTAATTCTGCTTTTTGAAGCAGTTGTGTTTTTTTAAACATTGGTGTGCAGCGAAACATTCCAAATATTGTAACTATCGTCAAAATAAAGTTTTATTTGTCCTTGAAACACTGAGAAGAATAAATATATTTAAATGTAAAAGGAATCGAAAAGGAGCAATGTGATTAAAGGGTATCTGTATTGAAAAACTAAAACCCCAATGTTTTAACAGGAATTCAGCTATTCTTCCTTCTGTTTGCTTTAAATAAGTAGAGCTCAATCCTGTAAGTTTAACCACAGGATCACACTTGGGCAGTTCATTTGCCCATCATGACTGCATTAGTACCCGTGTATGATGTGTATAATGGGAGAAAGTCCAGTTGGACCAGGCACTGATAGTCCTAGTGCAATCCTACCGACAATATAAGATTGAGCTTTCCATATTTAAAGCAAAAGATAAGAAAGGAATATCAATTTCTATGTTCCCATGAAACAAAATTGGATTTCAGTTTTTCCATATACTGTACCGTTAAATATTCTGGTCCTATTTTGTGGCTAGTTAAGATTGGGCACAATTTAGTTTATGGTTGATATTCTTTATTGTTATTGCAAACAGAATAAACAGAATATCACTCATTAATCAGCATAGTATTCTACCCGTATTTAAATTTACAAATATATTTTATAGTTAGAGCTATTGTAGAACTGAAACTGCTGTTGTATTTAATTGGAGAGGCAGCCTAGGACAGGAGGGCTAGGAGTCAGAATTCCTACCTCCCAATACCTTTGTGGAGAGGCATCTGGAAGATTGCTTTGTGGCAATCCTTTTCTCAGCTGTCTGGTGGTCTCCTGGCTTCTTATTTTACATGTGCAGAACACGACTGATTGTAATGTCAACATCCTGGCAAAGGAACATGAATGGTATAAGAGAGGTGTCAAGGAGGCCATTTTTGGGGAAATGAAGAAATCAAGTCTGAATAGAGGTGCGGGGGTTCGACACCAACTGTCTGCTATGTACAATGCTGTTTTGAAACCTTACCCTGGGCAGTTTCGATAACACCTCTTAGCCACAATGCATCCACACCTTATATTCAGAAGGTTCCTAAAATCTGGCTGTCACATGCTAATTGGGTCTTTCAAGGGTACTTACATTGAGTCTTCAAGCGAAACGTCTTCAAGAACTAAGCTTTAAGTCCAGTTGGTTTAACTGAATACAACCGATATACCATGACCTGGATAAATGAGAACGTTCACAAGCTTTAACAATCAGGATCAAACAGTGGAATCTTAATAATTGGATACGATTAGAGTACATCTCTTGGTGGATACTTTCAAGGATTGGGCAGAGAGAATTTACACCTGGGGCCGAAAGATGGACACTTTACACATCTGCATTAAAGACAACATGAAATGTAAGTTGCCTTAGATCTGAACTAAATGAAAATTGGAATTCATGTTTATTATTTTGTTTGATATGACACAAGAAAAAAGAGTGTATCTAGAGTAAGGCAAATCACCATTCAATTCTGCCCTGACTCCAAATCTAGGGATTCACTTTAATATCCATAATGTTCATGTCACCTAAGGATATGTTAACTGTGCCAAATAATTTTCCAACTAATTACACAGTAATTAATTACCACCAATCTTAAATCTGCCTTTTTGTTTCCTTCTCTGACCTTCCTACCACATTTTTTTTTGCAATGCGCTGCCATGTGTTATTTGCTATGTATGCTGCCCTCCAATAACGGATCGAAGCGCAGCGCACATTGTGGGACCACTCCGATAGCATTGCATCTGCAATGCAAATCGGAAACCCAATTGGAGCACAAAATGCGCTTACCGGTATTGTTTTTTCTTATGTTATCTTTAAATGCATTCAGTTTAGGTATTGTTCTTATGTATTATAGATATGCCCATTTGTCAGGGGTTAGTTCTATCTTCTGCCTGATGGCTGCAATACTGAACAAAATCCTTGCATATTGTATCCTTAAAGGGTCACTGCTTGTGAAGGTTCTCATTCATCCACGTCATGGTATATCTGTTGTATTCAATTAGATCAACTGGACTTGAAGTTTAGTTCTTGAAGACGTTTCGCTAGTCATCCGACTGGTAATTGCCACAGATTCTTGTACAAGTCATTCTGAATTGAGAAAGCCAGTCGGATGACTAGCGAAACGTCTTCAAGAACTGAACTTCAAGTCTAGTTGATCTAATTGAATACAACAGATTTAAAGGGTCACTATACCCACTCAAACATCTTTACATTATCTGAAACTACAATTTGAAATAAATAAAATGGTGGCACTCGCATATCTATCTGTGCTTGCTCACTAATCTTTAGTGAGTGCTCCTAGTGCCCCCTCCCTTAATGACTGCCTTCTTTTAGTGTCTGTGACACTTGGAGGTTCTGCACAGCCTCACTGCTCTGCTTGCACATCTCCTCCTCCCTCCCCTTTTCTCTGCTGATTCTTTTAATTGTTGCAAAGTGTGCTGGCAGACAGCCAAACATACTAGTAAGAGGCCAGGGCTGGGGCACATATCATAATTTGTTTGAGTGACAGGTCTTTCTCTGTGATGAATTTCAAATGATGATTTCTCAGAGTCTACAGCTCTGATTTTAAATCCAGGGGTTATGTATTATTGGTCTCTTACTCTATATAAAGCTGCCATTTTTGAAAATTAAATTTTTGTTTTTTAGAGCAAAGATACACTTTAATACAATATAACAGGATGGTATAAAGGATGTGTTACTGGCTATGTTTGAAATGTCTTTACACCCTGTAGATTATTATTGTAAGAGGATTTTGAATCATTCTGGGATATATAATGATGCACCAATTACATTATTCTTGCCCTATTGAATATTGTACTCAAGTATGATTTGAAGGTTCTCATTCATCCAGGTCATGGTATATCTGTTGTATTCAATTGGATCAACTGGACTTGAAGTTTAGTTCTTGAAGACGTTTCACTAGTCATCCGACTGGCTTCCTCAATTCATTGTACAAGTCATTCTGAATTGTACACGATTCTTGTACAAGTCATTCTGAATTGAGAAAGCCAGTCGGATGACTAGCGAAACTTCTTCAAGAACTAAACTTCAAGTCCAGTTGATCTAATTGAATACAACAGATATATCAAGTATGATGGTTTCTGATTTTTTAAAGATAGATATGGAGGTACAGCTATTGGTTTGAATGCCTTATTTACTTAAATTATGATAAACAGTCAAATCTGATGATTGAAATAAAAGTTTGTGATGCTTTGAAAATCACACACACAGGTATATTTCTAAGTTTATGGTACAGAAAATTCCACAGGCAATGTTCCCTTTTATATAAGTAGGCTGTGCGGTCAGATGTGCCTTGTATGTGCATGTACAGATAATGAATACAGATTTTTCTGCCATTGTAAAATAGCACACAGTATCGGTCAAAATAACAATGCGGCCATGAGCTACCAGTATTGTGTGATCATTTCCATAATCATTAATTGGTATTTAGGGGCATACATGAAAACGTGCAGTGTTGGCCATTACTGACCCTGCAGGTTTTTATTGGTATTTATAAAACACAATTGATGACAAAGGATCGCAATAAGTTTAAAGTACTACACAGTATCTTCATTTTGCAACACTTCATAAATGTCCCTTAGTGTGTATACGGTATATATAAAACTAGAAATGGAAAGTTGAAGTAAACTTTGAATTTGGCTTGAAAGGTCGTGTTTTGGAAGAGAATGTGTGTTTGTGCTGCAGATTTTAAAACTCAATAATGGCAATGATGAGGACATTGTGTTTTACTTACCCTTTAAATAGGGCTGTCACGTGAATAAATGGGTAGGTCAGTTGGTGTGTGTACTTGTGTTAGGTTGGGGGATAAAAGACTGACTTTTTGATGATTGGTCAAAATGTGTTTTTTACTATAACTACCCTTTAAAGATGGTTGCCACATGAATGAATGGGTAGCCCAGTTGGTGTGTACCTGTGTCAGGTTGGAAGTTAAAAAAAACAAACTATTTTGATTATTATTATTAATCAAAATTTGATTTTTTTTTTTTACTATAGTTACTCTTTAAATATGTCTGCCATGGAAGGGTAGGTCAGTAGGTCTGTGTACCTGTGTCAGGTAGGAAGTTAATAAAACAAACTTTTTTGATTATTATCAAAATTTAGTTTTTTTTCACTTTAATTATCCTTTAAGTATGGCTGCCACAGTAATGGAGAGGTAGGTCAGTATGTGTCCGGTTGGGGGTTAAAAAAAATAACTTTTTTGATTGGTCAAAATTTGTTTTTTGACTATAGTTACCCTTTAAGTATGGCTTCCACAGAAATGCATAAGTAGATCAGGTGTGGGTAACTGTCAGGTTAGAGGGTTAAGGGGAAAAAAACTTTTTTGATGATTGGTCAAAATTAGTTTTTTTTTACTTTTGTTACCCTATAAGTATGGTTGCAACAGTAATGGAGAGGTAGGTAAGTGGTGTGTGTACCTGTGTCAGGTTGGGGGTTAAAATAAACTTTTTTTCTTTTTTTTTTAATGATTAGTCAAAATTTGTTTTTTACTATGGTTACCCTTTTAGTATGGCTGCCACAGAAATGGAAGTGTAGGTCAGTAGGTGTGTGTACCTGGGTCTGGTTGAGGGTTTTTTTTTTGTGTTTACAACCATAAAATTTTATTGAGGATATATCAAAATTAGTTTTTTTTAACTTTATTTACCCTTTAAGTATGGCTGCCACAGGAATAGAAGGGTAGGTCAGTAAGTGTGTGTACCCGTGAAAAATTGGGGGTATGTGTTTTTACATGTATGACCATATAACTAACTTTTATTGAGGATATATAAAATTAGATTTTTTGACTATAGTTACCCCTTAAGTATGTCTTCCATGGGAATGGAAAGGTAGGTAAGTGGGTGGGTGTACCTGTGATGTCATCTGTGTGAGGGGTTGAGGGTATCAGTGTTTGTGTTTATGACCATAAAACAAACAAACTGTTTTGATCTCATGACCCTTAAACCTCGAAATATCCACATTTAAGCATTGTAATCATTATAGTCTATGGGAAAAAATGAAATTCGCAGATAATGCCATAATGCTTCTGCAGATTCCTTAGCTAGGTAATAGCACACTTTTCCTATATGCCCCGCATGTCTGTGCTGAATTTCATGTCTCTAGATCAAAAACTGTGTGAGATACAGTCTTATCTGTTCTATTCTATTATGCATAGAATTCTCTTACATCTGAATATCTGCAAGTATTATGTAAGACAGGGATCATCAATAGATAGTGGATAGAATCTCTGGTTCATCCCTATTCTTTTTAGTATTAGCCCATGTGGCATTATTTCTCCCTTTCTACGTTTACCCTTTTAGCAGCCCCTGTCACCTGTCAAATATAGAAACTAAAAGTGTGAAAGGTTTCTGCCCAAATTAGGTTAAAGTGCATGTCCACCCCATTTTTATTTTTTTTCTGTAGTGTAGGGCTCCCTGCCACAACCACTATAGTAATATTTGCAGAAACTCCCCCAATCATTACTTACCTTGCCTCTTTCTTCCGACGTACTGTCACAGCCCTCTGCTTTCATGAAACTGCAAACGGGGCCGGACCGACAGCCGCGTCTGTGATTGGAGGAGAGGCAAGGTAAGTAATGATTGGGGGAGTTTCTTACTATGGTGGTTGGGGCTGGGGGAGGGAGCCCTACACTACAGAAAAGAGGTTTGTGCTAGGGGGAGGGGGGGGGGGGGGGGCTGCAGTGCGCATGGCAAAATTCTCCCGGAGGAGAGACAGGAGGCAGAGTCCTATATGGACTCTGCCAGGCTCCTGGTGGCCAGTTTTCTGGACTTTGGAAGGACATTACAGGAGAACCATTTGGATCTGGTATGTAAGGTAAGGATTTTATTACACTACAGAGTGGGGCCAGTATTGGGTTAAATTATAGTTTTGGGGGTGGACATGCCCTTTAACAGAAAGGAAAACACTAAATATATCCTCTTTCCCATCCTTCCTTATCACTCTATAACTTCTTTCCCTCTTTTTTTCTTCCCCCCATTCCCCTTCCACCACCCCCCACCCCTTTGTTTGTTTTTTTTGCTTACACAGCAGGTGAGACTGCAACAATAGTCTACCTAACTACCCCATCACAATGCTTCAGATTTTTTTAATCACCCAGATTTGAGTCAGGACCCTAGACCACCAATAAGAAAAATGTTGGGAGCGAAGATACGACATGAACAAGTGTAACGTCCATTAATTAACGGATGACTGATTGATGCCAGATTGGTGCACACCTCAGGGAGATTCAATAAAAGTTCTTATCTGATTGGTTGGGGCAAAATTAGCACAATTTTAAACAATATTATTTAACATTTGAAAGCTAACATCTGATTGGTTGGGGCAAAATTAGCACCATTTTAAGCGATAAGAATTTTAATTGAATCTTGAGTAATTTAATGGCAGTAGCCACTACCAGGAATGGTCCTAAATAGAATGATGGGAAATTAGCCCCTCCCTTTAAATGAAAGAAAGAAATTGAGAAGCCTGCTAGGTAAGGATAGAATGCCTAATAGTAAGAGTGCAAGGCATTGTGTGTATTTAAATTTCTGTTAAGCTGTGTTCGAGGATTTGTGTAAAAGGGTATGTGGGTGTAATTGTGTGGGTATGTAAGATGTGTTACATATTTTTTGTAAGACAAAAATAGAGATGCCCAGCTTTGCTCTAACACCACTTTACCTTCTAAACAACCCCACTAATTCTATATTTTTGGAACTGACATATCGAAATACCGACAGTTATCAACTTGAAAATGGTTTCATCATTGATTTACACTATAGTTGGAAAGCACTATTGGCATTGTAAAACCAGTTGCCCCATTCCCCTTCCACCACCCCCCACCCCTTTGTTTGTTTTTTTTGCTTACACAGCAGGTGAGACTGCAACAATAGTCTACCTAACTACCCCATCACAATGCTTCAGATTTTTTTAATCACCCAGATTTGAGTCAGGACCCTAGACCACCAATAAGAAAAATGTTGGGAGCGAAGATACAGACATGAACAAGTGTAACGTCCATTAATTAACGGATGACTGATTGATGCCAGATTGGTGCACACCTCAGGGAGATTCAATAAAAGTTCTTATCTGATTGGTTGGGGCAAAATTAGCACAATTTTAAACAATATTATTTAACATTTGAAAGCTAACATCTGATTGGTTGGGGCAAAATTAGCACCATTTTAAGCGATAAGAATTTTAATTGAATCTTGAGTAATTTAATGGCAGTAGCCACTACCAGGAGTGGTCCTAAATAGAATGATGGGAAATTAGCCCCTCCCTTTAAATGGAAGAAAGAAATTGAGAAGCCTGCTAGGTAAGGATAGAATGCCTAATAGTAAGAGTGCAAGGCATTGTGTGTATTTAAATTTCTGTTAAGCTGTGTTCGAGGATTTGTGTAAAAGGGTATGTGGGTGTAATTGTGTGGGTATGTAAGATGTGTTACATATTTTTTGTAAGACAAAAATAGAGATGCCCAGCTTTGCTCTAACACCACTTTACCTTCTAAACAACCCCACTAATTCTATATTTTTGGAACTGACATATCGAAATACCGACAGTTATCAACTTGAAAATGGTTTCATCATCGATTTACACTATAGTTGGAAAGCACTATTGGCATTGTAAAACCAGTTGGCAAGAGCAGCAGTTTTTACAATCACCACTGGACTTAAAAGAGAACTGTGGTCTCCAAACAAGTTAAGTTTCCTACCTTTAAAACGAGCCATCAACCACCTCTCTATGTGCTCCACAGCCCAAGATATACAGAAATGACTGACCAGAAAGTTAATGGATGGGATGCTGACTTGTGACATTCCTGAGGCTTCTCCTGCACAGTGCCGCCAGCGAGCACAGCCTCAGAATCCCTCAGTGTGTGAGGGAGACAGGAAGTCCCTCCTCCTCTCCGATGTGTGAAGTCCTGACAGAAGGCACCCTCGAGTGGGCAGGGCTTAGGCAGCCCGTGAGTGGGCGGGACCACTACACCCGCAATGGGCAGGGCCACATGGGGCTGTAAGGTAATGGGTCATGGGGGGCCTGCAACTGGAGGGACCATGGGGTCCATGTGTGGGTGGGACCAGGGGGCTGCAAAGGGGAGGAGGAGACACAGGACAGATTGACTGACCGTTTCAGAGCAGGAAGCAGGAAGTGCAGGGGACCTGGTGATGCTGCTGCCATATCACACACAAAAATGTAAATATCTTCAAAACTATGCAAAATAAACAATGGAAATAAATTGCAAAAATTCTCAGGGGCAATTCCTATCAATTTACCTAAAGTCATTTTTGGACCACAGTTCCCCTTTAATAGATAATGAAGCTTAAAGGACAATTATACTAACCTCCTCCTCTTCCTCCAAAGTTGCATAGTACCCAGGATGAGGACCTAAATCACAAAGCCCTCACCTCTGGGTACTTTACATAACTGCTGCAATACTTACTCAAAGTCTCCCTCGGCACTCCGCTCCGATCATCCTCTCTTCCCCTGTAAGTGACAGATCCTGCCTGTACTGTGGACTGGTAGTGGAAGAGAGGAGGGATGAAGAGGAGTGCCAAGGGATACTTTGAGTAACTTAAGTATTGCAGAAGTTAGGTAAAGTACCCAGAGGTTTGGGACGAACTTAAACAGTTCGGATAAATCCAAACAATCCAAACTAGTTTGGTTTTCCGAACTGACGTACTTACTTTAGAAAATCATCGAACGTTCGAGGAATCTCGAACATACGAGGATTTCTGAACGTTTGGTAACCCCCGAATGGCCTGTTTCGTAAACCTCTAAATGCCCAGGGATTCTTAAAATTGGCTGTTTTCGGTTACAAAAATTGCAGAACGGCCCACAATCCCACAGTCAGACGTTCGGGGGTCCCACGACTCAACCCAGGACCCCCTCCCGTGACCTTAGAAGGACCATTATGGCCCTTACAAGGGCCCTTTTGGGCTTAAGGGGTCCCGCAGCTCGAACTGGGACCCCCCTCCCCAGCACTTAGAAGTGCCCTTGCGGCACTGACAAGTACCTTTGTTGGGGGTCCTGCAGCTCAAAACCAGGACCCCTATTGGCTCTCAGAAGAGCCCTTGGGGGCGTGTCTTTCTTACACCTGCGACTCTGCTGTCGCCGATATATCCAGTGTTGCCAGAATCTTGATCCAACGTCTTCTTGGACAGCAAAGGCAATTAACACTAGGGGCAGAGGAAAAATTACAGGGATCGGGAGGGAGGGAGGGCTGCACTGAGCAAGCCAAAAACCTCTGGAAGGATGCCTTAGAGGTGGAAACAATTTACCTCCCTGCAAAGTCTCCCTGTGTTCACTTTCTGGGACTTTGAAGGGGCATTCCAGGAGAACCATTTGGAGCAGGGATGTAAGGTAAGGATTTTTACACACTACAAATTGGGGCCAGTGTGATTGCAAGCATTTAAATCTTAACCAATCACAATTGGATTTGGTCCTTCAGCAAACCTTTATAAAGAGGTGCAAACCCTACGGAGCTCAGAAGTCATCACAGTGTTCCCTTTTTCAGCAAATTTCCTTAACTTTAAAAAACAAATAGTCAAAGTTAGATTTCTAACCCTAATCCCCATATTAATTAGAAAATTCTAGTAAATATCAATTTCCCACGTGTCCTGAATAATACGTTACCCTTTGGGACTGGGCTCTACATATACATTTCAGGCTAAAAAAAACTTTTTCTTGTAAAAGCCCAACACCAAGATTAAACTATTTTAGAAACATGGGGGCCTACTTATAAACCAGTCGTATTGGTTTTATTTCATGTCTGAAAAAGGACTGTGGGGCTTATAAAGGACAAGGGGCCCTATTTATAAAAGATCGGTATCGTTATCGTAAAATAACGACCGTGTTTTTACCGATAACGACCGGTATTTACCGATAACAAACGGTATTTAACGATATCGGTAAATAACGGTCGTTATCGGTAAAAACGGTCGTTATTTTACGATAACGATCGGTATTTTACGATAACGATACCGATCTTTTTTAAATAGGGCCCAAGGAATCTTAGGACATATCCACCCCAAAAATGAAATTTCCGATACAAGCCATGCCTGGGTTGCAGCTTGTGGCTCATCCTGGTAGCCCTGATATCACAGCCAAGGACTGCAGGAGTCCCAGCTCTGTGAGGTTTTGCAGTAATCAAAGGAGAATGCAGCATAACTATATAATAGCAGTTCAGTGCTGTATGAGTTTTGCACAACGTAATTTGCATTTGTGCTGATTGTGCAAGAAAAGGACCGCTGAAGAATCATTCTGCTCTAAAATGGACAATCTTGAGAAGAGAGTAAAGCTGGGTACACACAGTAACAATAAATCGTCTCTTTATCCTGTGTGCAGTGCATTTTCCAAACGATTGCGAGCCAACTGAACGTTCCTGTCGGCCTCATGGTCGTTTAGAAAAGATTGAAAATTTCTCTCAGCTGTGGTTTCCTCCCTGTACTAAAGTAGGGAGTCGGCTGCAGTCGTAGGAAACATGCAGTCCCGAACATATAGGGAGAACGCTCGGGACTGTATGTACCGTTCTTTGAGAAATGACAGATAGGAGATCTGTGCAGTGTGTACCCACCTTATGGCTACAGTCACACTATCAATGGACGGTAATGCACACGAAAAGCGTGATCACAATGCAGAGCATTTCATGTGTTACCATCCGTTTGCACTATGATTTTCGAAATGATCCATTAGTGCGCATTTTTGCAGCCCGTGCGGACCCATGGGTGGGCATAGCAAGTGGTGTGCGTGTGTCACACTCATGCCTTCGGCATAACTGTGTGTATCGGGGGCAGAGAGCTACACTAGTGCAACCCCCAGCATGGGCCAGGTTGGGCACCCCTAAACAGTGGCGTAGCTACAGACCTTTGGGCCCTGGTGCAGAATTTGGTGATGGGCCCCTCTGACCCCACCACAAAATTAGCATTGCATCTTCTTGTGGCTCAGAATACTAGTGAATGGTTGGCACTGCACACAGTAAAAGGCACAGATAATTCCCCCCCCTTCCCAATACATGTAGTATCTACATGTAGTACAGAAATAAACACAGATAACCCCACCCCCATCAATATACACATTTAGTACACTAACCCCTCCTCATTGCCAACTTGGCATACAGGCATTGTAAATTGGCAAATTGAAAGTGGTAAATCGAATGGTTGGCATTGTCTGTGCATCAAGACTTAATGCACAGATATTGCCAACTGTTTACCACTGCCAATTTTCAACCATTTTACCAATGCCAGGGCTGGCTGTCACAAAAGTGTGTGTGGGGGGGGAAGTACACAGGCCCGGTCGCAAGGGCGACCCCGGTACCTATGCCACTGCCCCTAAGCAAGATGTATGTGTGTCTTTATTCAACCTCCATTTCTATGTTCCAAGAATGATCTTACGCTTCATTTAAGGATTTTGTAATAGAATATAGAACATGGTGGTTCAGTGGTTAGCACTGATGCCTTGCAGCGCTGAGGTCATGAGTTCGATTCCACCCTTGGGGCCATATTTATAAAGCCGCGGTATTGCTTTTTAGCAATATCGCGACTTTAAAGATCGGTATCGTACATTTATGATCAGTTTAGCGATCGTAAACCTACGATAAAGAAATTGTAGATTTAGGATCCCCATAAAATACCATTGCGGTAGTTTACTACCGCACGGTATTCTACAATCGAACGTTCGTTAATTAACGAATGTTCGGTCGCAAATGTACGATTGTAAATTAACTAACCCACGGTATCACTAAAAAGCGATACCGCGGGTTTATAAATATGGCCCTTGGACACATCTGCAAGGAGTTTGTATGTTCTCCCCGAGCTTGTGTGTGTTTCCCCTGGGCACTCGGCTTCCCCACAATCATAAAGACATACTGATAGGTTGTACATGTCAAATAAATGTGCTCTTCGGGGCAGGGCCTGATGTGAATGTATACATGTAATTGTAAAGCGCTACGGAAGATGTTGATGCTATAAAAATCCACAATAATAATAATTAAAAAATATAATACGGTGCTTGAACTACTTTGTTTTCTAGTTAACCAGCAAACCCTGTGGCATGCACGCCAGTTTTTTGGTCATATACAATTAAGTACATTCCAACATATACCTACTGACCTACCCTTTCATTTTTGTGGAAGCCATTCTTAAAGGGTTACTATAATCCAAAAAATGTTTTTGATCAATATTCAAAAACGTTTTGTGGTCTGAATTGCATACCCTAACACCAAACAGTCCCAGGTACACACTTATGTATACACCCTCACAACCTATTGTTATTTGATTTCTCCATTTCTGATAAACGGGCGCTAGACAGAGTCTCTCTTTTTCTCTCTCTCTCTCTGCAGTTTAAAGTGGAGAGGATGTACTCTCCCAGGTCAGTGAGCTGGATACTTCTCGCTGTGGGTGATCTCAGAGAGACTCGTCTCGTGCATGCGCAGAAGCAAAAAGCCACACAGGGATTCACGGACGCACATTAGGGCTTTTATTATATAGGATTCTGTGAGCACGATGTTTCGGGGTTCCCCACCACATGCACCTGAGGAACTATGAGTAATTAATACTTTACAGGGTTATGTGTGAGTGGGAAGTGTTTTTAATTTTTGTACTTTATATATGTTATTCTGCTCCCTCTATATGTAATAAAGAAGTGTTATTTTCATAGGATATTTTGGTGGTGTGCCTGTTTTGTATCCACTATTCTTTTCTCAATTGTGCATATATACATTTACATAACCATAGCAGGATTATGGGGTTATATAAACCTGCTGACACTCACATTCCCTCCCAATATGCACACTTTCAAGACACATTTATAGCTATTACTCTTTCCTAGTTATATACGGACATTTCTACTAGTTTTAGCTTTGTAATAGGTCACAGGTTGTACAGCCCTATGTTATAAATAGCAACGTCCGAATAAACCAACTGGGCATTTAAAGCCTTTTTATGTATCTATACATTATTTCACTATCGGTCATCTACTACCTACCAAATCTATTGGCTAATACAATACTAATATAATACTTACCTTCACATAGTCAGGAGAACCCCCAGACCAGATTGTGATTATAAGATGAATGGACTAAGGCAGGGAAGGTATCGGAAAGGTTGGACGGTGGAGACAGCCTAGCTCAGTGATGTTGAACCCTGGCACTCCACATGTTTTCTAAATAAAACTCCCAGCATTCCTAGGGAATGTGTTGGCAAGGTTGGACGATGAAGATGGCCTAGCTCAGTGATGTTGAACCCTGGCACTCCACATGTTTTCTAAATAAAACTCCCAGCATGCCTAGGGAATGTGTTGGGAAGGTTGGACCGTGGAGATGGACTAGCTCAGTGATGTTCCCTGGCACTCCACATGATTTCTAAATACAACTCGCCAAGCATCCTATGGAAGGTGTCGGGAAGGTTGGACGGGGGAGACGGCCCTAGCTCAGTGATGTTGAACCTGGCATTCCACAGTTTTCTAAATAAACCCCCACATGCCTAGGGAATGTGTTGGAATGTTGACGGTGGAGACAGCTAGCTCAGTGATGTTCCCCTGGCACTCCACATGTTTTCTAAATAAACTCACTCCCCATGCCTAGGAAGGTGTCAGGAAGGTTGGACGGTGGAGATGGCCTAGCTCAGTGATGTTCCCTGGCACTCCACATGTTCTTAAATAACTCCTCCCAGCATGCCTAGGGAAGTGTCGGAAGTTTGGACGGTGGAGAGGCCTAGCTCAGTGATGTTCCCTGGCACTTCCACAGTTTTCTAAATAAAACTCCAGCATGCCTAGGGAAGGTGTTGGGAAGGTTGGACGTGGAGACGGCCTAGCTCAGTGATGTTCCCTGGATTCCACATGTTTTCTAAATAAGATCCCCCCAGCATGCCTAGGGAAGGTGTCAGGAAGGTTGGACGGTGGAGATGGCCTAGCTCAGTGATGTTCCTGGCACTCCACATGTTTTCTAAATAACATCACTCCCAGCATGCCTAGGGAAGTGTTGGAAGGTTGGACGGTGGAGATGCCTAGCTCAGTGATGTTCCCTGGCCTCCACATGTTTTCTAAATAAAACTCCCAGCATGCCTAGGGAAGGTGTTGGAAGGTTGGACGGTGGAGATGGCCTAGCTCAGTGATGTTCCCTGGCACTCCACATGATTTCTATAAAACTCCCCAGATGCCTAGGGGATGTGTGGGAAGTTGGACGGTGGAGATGGCCTAGCTCAGTGATGTTACCCTGGCACTCCACGTTTTCTAAATAAACTCCCAGCATGCCTAGGGAATGTGTTGGGAAGGTTGACTGGAGATGCCTAGCTCAGGAGTTCCCTGGCACTCCACATGTTTTCTAAATAAGACTCCCTCCCATGCCTAGGGAAGGTGTCAGGAAGGTTGGACGTGGAGATGGCCTAGCTCAGTGATGTTCCCTGGCACTCCACATGTTTTCTAAATAAACTCCAGCATGCCTAGGGAAGGTGTGGAAGGTTGGACGGTGGAGAGCCTAGCTCAGTGATGTTCCATGGCACTCCACATGTTTTCTAAATAAAACTCCCAGCATGCCTAGGGAAGGTGTTGGGAAGGTTAGACGGTGGAGACGGACGGCCTAGCTCAGTGATGTTCCCTGGCATTCCACATGTTTTCTAAATAAGATACCCAGCATGCCTAGGGAAGGTGTCGGGAAGGTTGGACGGTGGAGATGGCCTAGCTCAGTGATGTTACCTGGCACTCCACGTTTTCTAAATAAAACTCCCAGCATGCCTAGGGAATGTGTTGGGAAGGTTGGACCGTGGAGATGGACTAGCTCAGTGATGTTCCCTGGCACTCCACATGATTTCTAAATAAAACTCCCAGCATGCCTAGGGAAGGTGTCGGGAAGGTTGGACGGTGGAGACGGCCTACTCAGTGATGTTGAACCCTGGCATTCCAAGTTTTCTAAATAAAACTCCCAGCATGCCTAGGGAATGTGTTGGGAATGTTGGAAGGATGGAGACAGCCTAGCTCAGTGATGTTCCCTGGCACTCTACATGTTTTCTAAATAAGACTCACTCCCAGCATGCCTAGGGAAGGTGTCAGGAAGGTTGGACGGTGGAGATGGCCTAGCTCAGTGATGTTACCCTGGCACTCCACATGTTTTCAATAGACTCACTCCCAGCTGCCTAGGGAGTGTCAGGAAGGTTGGACTGTGAGATGGCCTAGCTCAGTGATGTTCCCTGGCACTCCACATGTTTTCTAAATAAAACTCCAGCATGCCTAGGGAAGGTGTGGGAAGGTTGGACTGTGGAACGGCCTAGCTCAGTGATGTTCCCTGGCACTCCACATGATTTCTAAATAAAACTCCCACTTGCCTAGGGAAGGTGTCGGGAAGGTTGGACGGTGGAGACGCCTAGCTCAGTGATGTTCCTGGCATTCCAAGTTTTCTAAATAAACTCCCAGCATGCCTAGGGAAGTGTGGAAGTTGAAGGTGGAGAGCCTAGCTCAGTGATGTTCCCTGGCACTCACTGTTTTCTAAATAAACTCACTCCCAGCATGCCTAGGGAAGGTGTCAGGAAGTTGGACGTGGAGATGGCCTAGCTCAGTGATGTTCCCTGGCACTCCACGTTTTCTAAATAAAACTCCCAGCATGCCTAGGGAAGGTGTTGGGAAGGTTGGACGGTGGAGACGGCCTAGCTCAGTGATGTTCCCTGGCACTCCACCATGTTTTTCTAAATAAAACTCCCAGCATCTAGGGAAGGTGTTGGGAAGGTTGGACTGGAGACGGACGGCCTAGCTCAGTGATGTTCCCTGGCATTCCACATGTTTTCTAAATAATACCAGCATGCCTAGGGAAGGTGTCGGGAAGGTTGGCGGTGGAGATGGCCTAGCTCAGTGATGTTACCTGGCACTCCCAGTTTTCTAAATAAAACTCCAGCATGCCTAGGGAAGTGTTGGGAAGGTTGGACGTGGAGATGGCCTAGCTCAGTGAGTTCCCTGGCACTCCACATGTTTCTAAATAAAACTCCCAGCATGCCTAGGGAAGGTGTTCGGAAGGTTGGACGGTGGAGACGGCCTAGCTCAGTGATGTTCCCTGGCATTCCAAGTTTTCTAAATAAAACTCCCAGCATGCCTAGGGAAGTGTTGGGAAGTTGGAGGATGGAGACGCCTAGCTCAGTGAGTTCCCTGCACTCACATGTTTTCTAAATAAAACTCCCAGCATGCCTAGGGAAGGTTGAAGGTTGGACGTGGAGATGCCCTAGCTCAGTGATGTTCCCTGGCACTCCACGTTTTCTAAATAAGACTCCCAGCATGCCTAGGGAAGGTGTCGGAAGGTTGGACGGTGGAGATGGCCTGCTCATGATGTTCCCGGCACTCCACATGTTTTCTAAATAAAACTCCCAGATGCCTAGGGAAGTGTCGGGAAGGTTGGACGGTGGAGAGGCCTAGCTCAGTGATGTTCCCTGGCACTCCACATGTTTTCTAAATAAACTCCCAGCATCCTAGGAAAGTGTGTTGGGGAATGTTGGAAGGATGGAGACAGCCTAGCTCAGTGATGTTCCCTGGCACTCTACATGTTTTCTAAATAAGACTCACTCCCAGCATGCCTAGGGAAGGTTTCAGGAGGTGCAGGAAGGAGACGGTGGAGATGCCTAGCTCATGATGTTCCCTGGCACTCCACATGTTTTCTAAATAAAACTCCCAGCATGCCTAGGGAAGTGTTGGAAGGTTGGACGTGGGAGACGCCTACTCAGTGATGTTCCCTGGAATTCCACATGTTTTCTAAATAAGATTCCCAGCATGCCTAGGGAAGGTGTCAGGAAGGTTGGACGGTGGAGATGGCCTAGCTCAGTGATGTTCCCTGGCACTCCACTGTTTTCTAAATAACTACTCCCAGCATGCCTAGGGAAGGTGTTGGGAAGGTTGGACGGTGGAGATGGCCTAGCTCAGTGATGTTCCCTGGCACTCCACATGTTTTCTAAATAAAACTCCCAGCATGCCTAGGGAAGGTGTTGGGAAGGTTGGACGGTGGAGATGGCCTAGCTCAGTGATGTTCCCTGGCACTCCACATGATTTCTGAATAAAACTCCCAGCATGCCTAGGGGATGTGTTGGGAATGTTGGACGGTGGAGATGGCCTAGCTCAGTGATGTTACCTGGCACTCCACGTTTTCTAAATAAAACTCCCAGCATGCCTAGGGAATGTGTTGGGAAGGTTGGACCGTGGAGATGGCCTAGCTCAGTGATGTTCCCTGGCACTACCATGTTTTCTAAATAAGACTCTCACTCCAGCATGCCTAGGGAAGGTGTCAGGAAGGTTGGACGGTGGATGGCCTAGCTCAGTGATGTTCCCTGGCACTCCACATGTTTTCTAAATAAAACTCCCAGCATGCCTAGGGAAGGTGTCGGAAGGTTGGACGGTGGAGATGCCTAGCTCAGTATGTTCCCTGGCACTCCACATGTTTTCTAAATAAAACTCCCAGCATGCCTAGGAAGGTGTTGAAGGTTGACGGTGGAGGGACGGCCTAGCTCGTGATGTTCCCTGGCATTCCACATTTTTTTCTAAATAAGATACCCAGCATGCCTAGGGAAGGTGTCGGGAAGGTTGGACGGTGGAGATGGCCTAGCTCAGTGATGTTACCCTGGCACTCCACGTTTCTAAATAAAAACTCCAGCATGCCTAGGGAATGTGTTGGAAGGTTGGACGTGGAGATGGCTAGCTCAGTGATGTTCCCTGGCACTCCACATTTTCTAAATAAAACTCCCAGCATGCCTAGGGAAGGTGTCGGGAAGGTTGGACGGGGGAGAGGCCTGCTCAGTGATGTTCCCTGGCATCCAAGTTTTCTAAATAAAACTCCCAGCATGCCTAGGGAATGTGTTGGGAATGTTGGAAGGTGGAGACGCCTAGCTCAGTGATGTTCCCTGGCACTACATGTTTTCTAAATAAGATACTCCCAAGCATCCTAGGGAAGGTGTCGAAGGTTGGACGGTGGAGATGCCTAGCTCGTGATGTTACCCTGGCACTCCACAGTTTTCTAAATAGATCACTCCCAGCATGCCTAGGGAAGGTGTCAGGAAGGTTGGACTGTAGAGATGGCCTAGCTCAGTGATGTTCCCTGGCACTCCACAGTTTTCTAAATAAACCCCAGCATGCCTAGGGAAGGTGTCGGGAATTGGACGGTGGAGACCCTTCTCAGTGATGTTCCCTGGCACTCCACATGATTTCTAAATAAAACTCCCGCATGCCTAGAAGGTGTGGGAAGGTTGGGACGGTGGAGACGGCCAGCTCAGTGATTTGACCCTGGCATTCCAAGTTTTCTAATAAACTTCCCAGCATGCCTAGGGAATGTGTTGGAATGTGTAAGGATGGAGACGCCTAGCTCAGTGATTGTTCCCTGGCACTCCAGTTTTTCTAAATAAGACTCACTCCACATGCCGAGGAAGGTGTCAGGAAGGTTGGACGGTGGAGATGGCCTAGCTCATTGATGTTCCCTGGCACTCCAGTTTTCTAAATAAAACTCCCAGCATGCCTAGGGAAGGTTGGAAGGTTGGACGGTGGAGACGGCCTAGCTCAGTGATGTTCCCTGGCACTCCACATGTTTTCTAAATAAAACTCCCAGCATGCCTAGGGAAGGTGTGGGAAGGTTGGACGGTGGAGACGACGGCCTAGCTCAGTGATGTTCCCTGGCATTCCACATGTTTTCTAATAGCTCCAGCATGCCTAGGAAGGTGTCGGGAAGGTTGGACGGTGGAGATGGCCTAGCTCAGTGATGTTACCTGGCCTCCACGTTTTCTAAATAAACTCCCAGCATGCCTAGGGAATGTGTTGGAAGGTTGGAACGTGGAGATGGACCTAGCTCATGATGTTCCCTGGCACTCCACATGTTTTCTAAATAAAATCCCAGCATGCCTAGGGAAGGTGTCGGGAAGGTTGACGGTGGAGACGGCCATCACGTGATGTTACCCTGGCATTCCAATGTTTCTAAATAAAACTCCCAGCATGCCTAGGGAATGTGTTGGGAATGTTGGAAGATGGAGACAGCCTAGCTCAGTGATGTTCCCTGGCACTCACATGTTTTCTAATAAGACTCACTCCCACATGCCTAGGGAAGGGTCGGAAGGTTGGACTTGGAGATGGCTAGCTCAGTGATGTTCCCTGGCACTCCCATGTTTTCTAAATAAACTCACTCCCAGCATGCCTAGGGAAGGTGTCGGAAGGTGGACGGTGGAATGGCCTAGCTCAGTGATGTTCCCTGGCACTCCACATGTTTTCTAAATAAAACTCCCACATGCCTAGGAAGTGTTGGGAAGGTTGGACTGGAGACGCCTAGCTCAGTGATGTTCCCTGGCACTCCCACATGATTTCTAAATAAAACTCCAGCATGCCTAGGGATTGTTGGAAGTTGGAAGATGGGAGACAGCCTAGCTCAGTGATGTTCCCTGGCTCACTCACAGTTTTCTAAATAGACTCACTCCCAGCATGCCTAGGGAAGTGGTGGAAGGTTGGACGTGAGATGGCCTAGCTCAGTGATGTTCCCTGGCACTCCACGTTTTTCTAATAAAACTCCCAGCATGCCTAGGGAAGGTGTCAGGAAGGTTGGACGGTGGAGATGGCCTAGCTCAGTGATGTTACCCTGGCACTCCACATGTTTTCTAAATAAGACTCACTCCCAGCATGCCTAGGGAAGGTGTCAGGAAGGTTGGACTGTAGAGATGGCCTAGCTCAGTGATGTTCCCTGGCACTCCACATGTTTTCTAAATAAAACTCCCAGCATGCCTAGGGAAGGTGTCGGGAAGATTGGACGGTGGAGACGGCCTAGCTCAGTGATGTTCCCTGAAACAAAAAAATTCCACATGTTTTCAAATAAGATTCCCAGCATGCCTAGGGAAGGTGTCAGGAAGGTTGGACGTGGAGATGGCCCTAGTCAGTGATGTTCCCTGGCACTCCACATGTTTTCTAAATAAACTCACTCCCAGCATGCCTAGGGAAGGTGTTGGAAGGTTGGACGTGGAGATGGCCTAGCTCAGTGATGTTCCCTGGCACTCCACATGTTTTCTAAATAAAACTCCCAGCTGCCTAGGAAGGTGTTGGGAGTTGGACGGTGGAGATGGCCTAGCTCATGAGTTTCCCTGGCACTCCACATGTTTTTCTAATAAAACCCCAGCATGCCTAGGAGGTGTGTGGGAATGTTGGACGGTGGAGATGGCCTAGCTAGTGATGTTAACCTGCACTCCACGTTTTTCTAAATAAAACTCCCAGCATGCCTAGGGAATGTGTTGGGAATGTTGGACGTGGAGATGCCTAGCTCAGTGATGTTACCCGGGCACTCCACATGTTTTCTAAATAACTCACTCCAGCATGCCTAGGGAAGGTGTCAGGAAGGTTGGACGGTGAGAGGGCCTAGCTAGTGATGTTCCCTGGCACTCCACATGTTTTCTAAAAAAACCCAGCATGCCTAGGGAAGGTGTCGGAAGGTGGACGGTGGAGATGCCTAGCTCAGTGATGTTCCTGGCACTCCACTGTTTTCTAAATAAAACTCCCAGCATGCCTAGGGAAGGTGTTGGGAAGGTTAACGTGGGACGGACGCCTAGCTCAGTATGTTCCCTGGCATTCCACATGTTTCTAAATAAGATACCCAGCATGCCTAGGGAAGGGTGCGGGAAGGTTGGACGGTGGAGATGGCCTAGCTCAGTGATGTTACCTGGCACTCCACGTTTTCTAAATAAAACTCCCAGCATGCCTAGGGAATGTGTTGGGAAGGTTGGACCGTGGAGATGGACTAGCTCAGTGATGTTCCCTGGCACTCCACATGATTTCTAAATAAAACTCCCAGCATGCCTAGGGAAGGTGTCGGGAAGGTTGGACGGTGGAGACGGCCTAGCTCAGTGATGTTGAACCCTGGCATTCCAAGTTTTCTAAATAAAACTCCCAGCATGCCTAGGGAATGTGTTGGGAATGTTGGAAGGATGGAGACAGCCTAGCTCAGTGATGTTCCCTGGCACTCTACATGTTTTCTAAATAAGACTCACTCCCAGCATGCCTAGGGAAGGTGTCAGGAAGGTTGGACGGTGGAATGGCCTAGCTCAGTGATGTTACCCTGGCACTCCACATGTTTTCTAAATAAGACCACTCCCAGCATGCCAGGGAAGTGTCAGGAAGGTTGGACTGTAGAGATGGCCTGCTCAGTGATGTTCCTTGGCACTCCACATGTTTTCTAAATAAAACTCCCAGCATGCCTAGGAAGGTGTCGGGAAGATTGGACGGTGGAGACGGCCTGCTCAGTGATGTTCCCTGGCACTCCACATTGTCTAAATAAAACTCCCAGCATGCCTAGGGAAGGTGTCGGGAAGGTTGGACGGTGGAGACGGCCTAGCTCAGTGATGTTGACCCTGGCATCCAAGTTTTCTAAATAAACTCCCAGCATCCCTAGGATTTGTTGGAAGTTGGAAGTGGGAGACGCCTAGCTCAGTGATGTTCCCTGGCACTCTACATGTTTCTAAATAAGACTCCCCAGCATGCCTAGGGAAGGTGTCAGGAAGGTTGGACGGTGGAGATGGCCTAGCTCAGTGATGTTCCCTGGCACTCCAGGTTTTCTAAATAAAACTCCCAGCATGCCTAGGGAAGGTGTTGGGAAGGTTGGACGGTGGAGACGGCCTAGCTCAGTGATGTTCCCTGGCACTCCACATGTTTTCTAATAAAACTCCCAGCATGCCTAGGGAAGGTGTTGGGAAGGTTGGACGGTGAGACGGACGGCCTAGCTCAGTGATGTTCCCTGGCATTCCACATGTTTTCTAATAAGATACCAAGCATGCTAGGGAAGGTGTCGGGAAGGTTGGACGGTGGAGATGGCCTAGCTCAGTGATGTTACCTGCACCCACGTTTTTCTAAATAAACTCCCAGCATGCCTAGGGAATGTGTTGGGAAGGTTGGCGTGAGATGGACTAGCTCTGATGTTCCCTGGCACTCCACATGATTTCTAAATAAACTCCCAGCATGCCTAGGGAAGGTGTCGGGAAGGTGGACGGTGAGACGGCCTAGCTCAGTGATGTTGAACCCTGGCATTCCAAGTTTTCTAAATAAAACTCCCAGCATGCCTAGGGAATGTGTTGGGAATGTTGGAAGGATGGAGACAGCCTAGCTCAGTGATGTTCCCTGGCACTCTACATGTTTTCTAAATAAGACTCACTCCCAGCATGCCTAGGGAAGGTGTCTGGAAGGTTGGACAGTGGAGATGGCCTAGCTCAGTGATGTTACCCTGGCACTCCACATGTTTTCTAAATAAGACTCACTCCAGCATGCCTAGGAAGGTTGTCAGGAAGGCTGACGGAGATGGCCTAGCTCAGTGATTTGTCCCTGGCACTCCACATGTTTTCTAAATAAAACCCCAGCATGCCTAGGAAAGTGTTTGGAAGGTTGGACTGTGGGGACGCCTAGCTCAGTGATGTTCCCTGGCACTCCACTGATTTCTAAATAAAACTCCCGCATGCCTAGGGAAGTGTTGGGAATGTGTAAGGATGGAGACAGCCTAGCTCAGTGATGTTCCCTGGCACTCTACATGTTTTCTAAATAAGACTCACTCCCAGCATGCCTAGGGAAGGTGTCAGGAAGGTTGGACGGTGGAGATGGCCTAGCTCAGTGATGTTCCCTGGCACTCCACGTTTTCTAAATAAAACTCCCAGCATGCCTAGGGAAGGTGTCAGGAAGGTTGGACGGTGGAGATGGCCTAGCTCAGTGATGTTCCGGCACTCCACATGTTTTCTAAATAAACTCCCAGCATGCCTAGGGAAGGTGTTGGGAAGTTGGACGGTGGAGACGGATGCCTAGCTCATGATGTTCCCTGGCACTCCACATGTTTTCTAAATAAAACTCCCAGCATGCCTAGGGAAGGTGTTGGGAAGGTTGGATGGTGAGACGGACGGCCTAGCTCATGATGTCCTGGCATTCCACATGTTTTCTAAATAAATACCCCCATGCCTAGGGAGGTGTGGGAAGGTTGGGCGGTGGAGATGGACTAGCTCAGTGATGTTACCTGGCACTCCACATGTTTTCTAAATAAAACTACCAGGATACCTAGGGAAGGTGTCGGGAAGGTTGGACGGTGGAGATGGCCTAGCTCAGTGATGTTACCCTGGCACTCACATTTTTTCTAATAGACTCACTCCCAGCATGCCTAGGGAAGGTGTCAGGAAGGTTGGACGGTGGAGATGGCCTAGCTCAGTGATGTTTCCTGGCACTCCACATGTTTTCTAAATAAAACTCCCAGCATGCCTAGGGAAGGTGTTGGGAAGGTTGGACGGTGGAGACGGATGGCCTAGCTCAGTGATGTTCCCTGGCACTCCACATGTTTTCTAAATAAAACTCCCAGCATGCCTAGGGAAGGTGTTGGGAAGGTTGGATGGTGAAGACGGACGGCCTAGCTCAGTGATGTTCCCTGGCATTCCACATGTTTTCTAAATAAGATACCCAGCATGCCTAGGGAAGGTGTCGGGAAGGTTGGGCGGTGGAGATGGACTAGCTCAGTGATGTTACCTGGCACTCCACGTTTTCTAAATAAAACTCCCAGCATGCCTAGGGAATGTGTTGGGAAGGTTGGACCGTGGAGATGGCCTAGCTCAGTGATGTTACCCTGGCACTCCACATGTTTTCTAAATAAGACTCACTCCCAGCATGCCTAGGGAAGGTGTCAGGAAGGTTGGACGGTGGAGATGGCCTAGCTCAGTGATGTTCCCTGGCACTCCACATGTTTTCTAAATAAAACTCCCGCATGCTAGGGAAGGTTCGGGAAGGTTGGACGGTGGAGATGACCTAGCTCAGTGATGTTCCATGGCACTCCACAGGTTTTCTAAATAAAACTCCCAGCATGCCTAGGGAAGTGTTGGGAAGGTTAACGGTGGAACGGACGGCCTAGCTCAGTGATGTTCCCTGGCATTCCACATGTTTCTAAATAAGATACCCAGCATGCCTAGGGAAGGTGTCGGGAAGGTTGGACGTGGGATGGCCTAGCTCAGTGATGTTACCTGGCACTCCACGTTTTCTAAATAAACTCCCACATGCCTAGGGAATGTGTTGGGAAGGTTGGGACGTGGAGATGGACTAGCTCAGTGATGTTCCCTGGCACTCCACATGATTCTAAATAAACTCCCAGCATGCCTAGGGAAGGTGTCGGGAGTTGACGTGGAGACGGCCTAGCTCAGTGATGTTGAACCCTGGCATTCCAAGTTTTCTAAATAAAACTCCCGCATGCCTAGGGAATGTTTGGGAATGTTGGAAGGATGGAGACACCTAGCTCAGTGATGTTCCCTGGCACTCTACATGTTTTCTAAATAAGACTCCTCCCAGCATGCCTAGGGAAGGTGTCAGGAAGGTTGGACGGTGAGATGCCTAGCTCAGTGATGTTACCCGGCACCCACATGTTTTCTAAATAAGACTCACTCCCAGCATGCCTAGGGAAGGTGTCAGGAGGTTGGACTGAGAGATGGCCTAGCTCAGTGATGTTCCCTGGCACTCCACATGTTTTCTAATAAAAACTCCCAGCATGCCTAGGGAAGGTGTCGGGAGATTGGACGGTGAGACGGCCTAGCTCATGATGTTCCCGGGCACTCCACATGATTTTCTAAATAAAACTCCAACTGCCTAGGGAAGGTGTCGGGAAGGTTGGACGGTGGAGACGGCCTAGCTCAGTGATGTTGAACCCTGGCATTCCAAGTTTTCTAAATAAAACTCCCAGCATGCCTAGGGAATGTGTTGGGATGTTGGAAGGATGGAGACACCAGCTCAGTGAGGGTTCCCTGGCACTCTACATGTTTTTCTAAATAAGACTCACTCCCAGCATGCCTAGGAAGGTGTCAGAAGTTGGACGGTGGAGATGGCCTAGCTCAGTGAGGTTCCCTGGCACTCCAGGTTTTTCTAAATAAAACTCCCAGCATGCCTAGGGAAGGTGTTGGGAAGGTTGGACGGTGGAGACGGCCTAGCTCAGTGATGTTCCCTGGCACTCCACATGTTTTCTAAATAAAACTCCCAGCATGCCTAGGGAAGGTGTTGGGAAGGTTGGACGGTGGAGACGGACGCCTAGCTCAGTGATGTCCCTGGCATTCCACATGTTTTCTAAATAAGATACCAAGCATGCCTAGGGAAGGTGGGGGAAGGTTGGACGGTGGAGATGGCCTAGCTCAGTGATGTTACCTGGCACTCCACGTTTTCTAAATAAAACTCCCAGCATGCCTAGGGAATGTGTTGGGAAGGTTGGACCGTGGAGATGGACTAGCTCAGTGATGTTCCCTGGCACTCCACATGATTTCTAAATAAAACTCCCAGCATGCCTAGGGAAGGTGTCGGGAAGGTTGGAGGCGTGAGACGCCTAGCTCAGTGATGTTTGAACCCTGGCATTCCAAGTTTTCTAAATAAAACCCCAGCATGCCTAGGGATGTGTTGGGAATGTTGGAAGGATGAGAACAGCCTAGCTCAGTGATGTCCCTGGCACTCTACATGTTTTCTAAATAAGACTCACTCCCAGCATGCCTAGGGAAGGTGTCTGGAAGGTTGGACAGTGGAGATGGCCTAGCTCAGTGATGTTACCCTGGCACTCCACATGTTTTCTAAATAAGACTCACTCCCAGCATGCCTAGGGAAGGTGTCAGGAAGGCTGGACGGTGGAGATGGCCTAGCTCAGTGATGTTCCCTGGCACTCCACATGTTTTCTAAATAAAACTCCCAGCATGCCTAGGGAAAGTGTCGGGAAGGTTGGACGGTGGAGACGGCCTAGCTCAGTGATGTTCCCTGGCACTCCACATGATTTCTAAATAAAACTCCCAGCATGCCTAGGGAATGTGTTGGGAATGTTGGAAGGATGGAGACAGCCTAGCTCAGTGATGTTCCCTGGCACTCTACATGTTTTCTAAATAAGACACTCACTCCAGCATGCCTAGGAAGGTGTCAGAAGGTTGGACGGTGGAGATGGCCTAGCTCAGTGATGTTCCCTGCACTCCACGTTTTCTAAATAAAACTCCCAGCATGCCTAGGGAAGGTGTCAGGAAGGTTGGACGGTGGAGATGGCCTAGCTCAGTGATGTTTCCTGGCACTCCACATGTTTTCTAAATAAAACTCCCAGCATGCCTAGGGAAGGTGTTGGGGAATGTTGGACGGTGGAGACGGATGGCCTAGCTCAGTGATGTTCCCTGGCACTCCACATGTTTTCTAATAAAACTCCCAGCATGCCTAGGGAAGGTGTTGGGAAGGTTGGATGGTGAAGACGGACGGCCTAGCTCAGTGATGTTCCTGGCATTCCACATGTTTTCTAAATAAGATACCCAGCATGCCTAGGGAAGGTGTCGGGAAGGTTGGGCGGTGGAGATGGACTAGCTCAGTGATGTTACCTGGCACTCCACATGTTTTCTAAATAAAACTACCAGGATACCTAGGGAAGGTGTCGGGAAGGTTGGACGGTGGAGATGGCCTAGCTCAGTGATGTTACCCTGGCACTCCACATGTTTTCTAAATAAGACTCACTCCCAGCATGCCTAGGGAAGGTGTCAGGAAGGTTGGACGGTGGAGATGGCCTAGCTCAGTGATGTTCCCTGGCACTCCACGTTTCTTAATAAAACTCCCAGATGCCTAGGGAAGGTGTTGGGAAGGTTGGACGGTGGAGACGGCCTAGCTCAGTGATGTTCCCTGGCACTCCACATGTTTTCTAAATAAAACTCCCAGCATGCCTAGGGAAGGTGTTGGGAAGGTTGGATGGTGGAGACGGACGGCCTAGCTCAGTGATGTTCCCTGGCATTCCACGTTTTCTAAATAAGATACCCAGCATGCCTAGGGAAGGTGTCGGGAAGGTTGGGCGGTGGAGATTGCCTAGCTCAGTGATGTTACCTGGCACTCCACGTTTTCTAAATAAAACTACCAGGATACCTAGGGAAGGTGTCGGGAAGGTTGGACGGTGGAGATGGCCTAGCTCAGTGATGTTCCCTGGCGTTCCACATGTTTTCTAAATAAGACTCCCAGCATCTCTAAGTTGCATTCTGCATCCAATACATGTTGGGAGTTGTAGTTTACAAATGTTCCTCATCATTGTCCCCTAATTAAACCATCTCGTATCCCCTCCCCCCACTGTGCACAGATAGGACAATGTTCCATTGGATTCTCCCATGATAACAATATAGGAATTGATTCATCATTATAAAGATTTGAAATTCGTTCCATTTAACGTCACCACGAATCATCGTCTGCCATTATCAGGCTGGCAATTCCCAGCATTCCTCTGTGGGTCCTTCTCTCGCAGGGAGAGCCGGGAGTTGTAGTCCCGAAGGAATAATTCTAGTGGAAAGTGATGCGGCTCCCCTCATCCTACTGAAGCCGAGGACCAGCCCAGCTCGTGAGTCGGCAGCCAATCAGCTTTCGTCTTACATAGAACTGGTACCCGGCGTTACGGTCACATGAACCGACTGCTGCTGGAAGGAGCATCGGAGGATCTGTGTCCCGGGCACCTTGTGGCTCATGTAACCGGGAGAGGCGCTGTCTCTGTGGGTCGGGGCAGGGGGAGAACCGCTCCAAGGAGTGTCGGTGTGAATACAGCGGGATACGGAGCTCACACACCCCATGGCTACTGCTGACGAACTTGCCTCCAGGCTGAACAGGCGCCTGAGGATGGAGGATGAAGTTGGGTACGAATCGTCACCGGAGCAACATAGGAGACGGGAACTGTCCCCTGGTATAAGGGTGTTCAACCCCCACACTGAGTTCAAGGAGTTTACCAGGAAACAGATAAAGGAAATGGAGAAGATGTTCAGACAGTGAGTGTAACAGAACCATGAATTAATTAACCATTAATTCCCTAATACACCACATACACCCGGTATACCTTAATATACCCTAATGCACCCCATATACCCTAATATACCCTATATGCCTTAATACACCCCAATACACCCCATATACCTTAATCCACCCTAATCCACCCCATATACCCTAATACACCCTATATACCTTAATATACCCTAATACACCCCATATACCTTAATACACCCCAATATACCTTAATTCACCATAATACACCCCATATATCCTAATACACCCCAATATACCTTAATATACCATAATATACCCCATATATCCTAATACCCCCCAATATACCTTAATATACCCCAATATACCTTAATACACCCCATAAACCCTATACACTCCATATACCCTTATACACCCCATATACCCTAATACACTCCATATACCCTAATATACCCCATATAGTCAGTAACCATATACCTTATACAGTTATCATTAACCTTATATACTCTACCTAATCAGTAACCTTGGGCTATATTTATAAAGCAGCGGTAGCCGCGTTATTGCTTTTTAGCTACCAGTTAACGATTGGTTTAACAATCGTAAATATACGATACTGATCATAAATATACGATAACAAAATTGTAGATTTACGATCCCCATAGAATACCATTGTACTACCGCACGGTATTCTACGACCGAATGTCCGTTAATTAACGAACATTCAGTCGTAAATGTACGATAGTAAATTTACTAACCTGCGGCATCGCTAAAAAGCGATACCGCGGCTTTATATGCATGGCCCCATATCCTTAATACCATTTATACCCTTATCATTAACTCTATATACAGAACATGGTTAGTAACAATATACTGTATACCCTTATCATTAACCCTACACCTTATATACTGTACCAAGTCAACCATTTACTTTAACTGTAACCCCTTATCATTTACACCAATAACTTGTATAATATATTTATAGCCAGTAACCCTATACCTTATACCCTTATCAATTACCTTATTATTAACCATATCCCTATACCTTATCATTTACATATCTCTATACCTTATCATTAACCAGATCCCTATACCTAATCCTTAACCATATTCCTATACCTTTATCATTATCCATATCCCTATTCCTTATCATTTACCATAACCCTATACCTTATGTACTATATACCTAATCAGTATCCATATACCTTATACTTATCATTATATACTATATATACTCTATCTAAGCTGTAAGCCTATAACCTTATAATTAACCAGATTTCTATTTCTTATGTAATATAACTAATCGGTAACCCTATACATTATATACTAATCTATATTGCCCCCTTAAAAAAGGAAATGTAGCAGCTGCAGAGCCTTGCTGCACAGTATATGCAGTAGGTTGTGTGACCCTCTCCAGTGATGGATATTTCCTGCAACCCCTTAATGCCACGTAGGGAGGGTTATTTACCATGTTTAAATGAATTTTAAATCCCCCTTTAAGTATAAAATTGACCATTTATTGTAAAAGAAAAAAAAAATGTCAGGATTTTTCTATCTATATTTACATGTTTTAATTGAAACATTTAAAATACGGTACCCTTTTCCTTCATTCATCTTCAGGCTGTGCTTTTGCATTCAATTGCATGTATAGTGAGACAATGAACGGATTAATAAACAGCCCATGATTAATAGCAAAGAGGATGTTCTGTGCTTTTATTTCTTGATAAGCGACATTGTAGTAAACATTCAGCATATCAATAATTACATTTTTCTGTACATGTTTAGGAATACTTACTGTATATTTCTATTTCAGTTGAAGAACAGCTGTTTATTTTTTACATTACCTGTTGATTATTCTGTATTTATTATAGAACTCACCCATCTTTTTTGCCTTGGACTGAATCTGCACTAATAGAATATGATTCCTGGGAAATTCTTCCCACTGCAGTTAGGTTGCCTCTCTGATTCTCTTTCACAGAGAAGACAAATGTAATTGGTTATTATAAAACTGTCTTTTCTCACATTTATATAATACAGACATATTTCTCTTTTTTTTCTTTTTTGTTTACATAATTGACGGTATAAGTTAAAAAATGGCAAATGCAAGTGTATGACATTCATGTAGACACAGTTGCAGTTCCATCATTCGCACAGATGTTTAGCAGGCTTGAGCTATATATATAGTCACGGTAATCATATATATAATGCATGTACTATTAAATACATACATGTTTCAGATGGGAACAATCCTTCAACATTCTAAATACTGCCAATAGGGTCTAAACAGTAGTGAACTACCAGACAGCCATAAGATGAATAGGATCACAATTTGAAATTCAGTCCTTTAAAACGTGTTTTGAATTCACATGACTGGAAGCAGATTGTACTGCAGCTACAGGCAGCTATTTCTAATCTAGGATATGTTTCCAGGTTTCTGCCTGTAAAATCAGTTTTAGATTTTGAAATCTGCATTAAGATACAGTAAGTGAAATTGGTGTAATAGTACAAAAGATATGTATAGCATAGCATAGTATAGTATAGTATAGTATAGTATAGTATAGTATAGTATAGTATATTATTTGAGGTTGAATAAAGACATAAGTCCATCCAGTCCAACCCCATCTAGCAATATCCTCATTTCCTGCCTAACTGTTGATCCAGAGGAAGGCAAAAAAAAGCCACCAAATTTCTGAATGGAAAAAAATTCCTTCCTGATTTACGATCCCCATAGAACAACATTGCGGCAGTTAAAAACCGCATGGTATTCGGCGACCGAACGTTCGTTAATCAACAAAGGTTTGGCATAAATATACGACCACGGCCGTACATTAACATCTGCGGTCATACATTAGGAATAGCCTGCGGCATCGCTAAATTGCGATACCGTGCATTTTTAAATATGGCCCAATGTTGTTTTTTTCAAATGACAGGCTACCATTCATTTGTTGATTGGTAGTCTGAAAAATATGAAAAAATAAGGCTTACCCATGTGTATTGGGGCTAAAAGGTTTGTACACAGGTTGTATAAAGATTGTTATGTTCAGAGAGGCTGCTTAGTTAAAAGGTATGTCCAGCAAAAAAGTAAGTTGGTTTCTAAATGATTTACTGAAGAACAGGAGGTAAATGCACTATCTCTTACCCCCCGTTCTTCAGTAAATCTTCGAGGAGGGGAGGAGACACTTACCCGCGGACGCGCTCCAGCGCTGAAATCCCCTATGCCTCCGAAGCGGTCCAATATTAAGAATAAAAGCAGAAGGATGGGCATCTCATAGCTGTTAAATTTCACTTTATTAGAACATATTAACAACAAGTATCGTAATGAAAAGTCTGATGTGCAAACGAAGGAAAGGTGGAGGGGAAAGGCAGCCTGACGCGTTTCGTGACAACGTCACTTCCTCAAAGGCTCCTTTAAGGATGATAGTTGTTGTTAATATGTTCTAATAAAGTGAAGTTTTACGGTTATGAGATGCCCGTTCATCTGCTTTTATTCATAATATTGGCAATTACCAATACCATAGAATCTGTACTGGCAGCATTAGAATTTTACAGTGACAATAAATTGCTAAACACTATTGGTAATTTATGGCTGCATTTTTTTTTTTATGGACACAGTTGAAAATTTTCAACCACCATCAAAGTACCATCGAATCAAAAACGACTACAGTTGCTATCACACCACTGTATTGGCATAGTCACAAAATAACATTGTGGTATCTGTATTTTGAACCTTTGTTTATATTTTACAACCGCAGTACAAAATAAGACATAAATATGCCATATGTTAAAGGAATATGGTAATGGTTGCATGTGTTTTTAGAAACTACCGACGTGTTAATATTATGACCTGATTGATCCACCAGTTCAATATGACTGTAGGGCAGTGATGGCGAACCTTTTAGAGGCCGAGTTCCCAAACTCAGACATCCCACTCTGCCCCTTTAGGCTTCCGGGCAGGGTGGGAAAAGGGGACGTGACGTGGGAGCATGATGTCACATGAGGGGTGGGGCGTGACCAGTATTCTAGGGTGGTGGGAGGCGGGGTTAAGGGCATTCCTGGAGCATTCTGGAGTGTGGCCTTGCAAAGTGGGTGTGACTGGGGAGGAGACTCAAATCTCTCAAGTCCGGGAGTCTGGGTGGTCTCGCGGGAGTGCAGGAGACCACCCCAGAATGAGGGAGACTCCTGGACAATCCGGGAGGGGTGAGATAACTGCAACCTAAAACCCCACTTTTTATTGCATAGTGCCAACATGATCATTTAACCTTAATACAGAGTTTTTACTTTAGAAGAAACAACTCAAATAGTATAGGTGCTGATGCTGGGTAAACTTAAAAAACCAGGACACCAAAAGCTGACACAGGAACTGGAAGATACAACAACAGGAGAAATAGCAGAGACAAAGGAGAATGACAAGAGAACAAGAAATTACTGAAAACGAGTAGAACAAGGAATAACTAAAATTAGAGCAACAAGGGAGCCCCTAGTATGGACAAACCTAATGCTATAACAGGCAAGGAATAAGTGACTAAGAAGGGCTAAAAGAGAGCACTGGAACAAAAGGGGAATGGAACGATGCAGGGATTGGTTAGTTTGATTTCAATTGGATCTCCTCCGTCCAATCTATGGTTTGCAGGGACGAAGGAGATAAAAAGAGGTGTCTCTGTGCATCTGCGAGGCAGCAGAGGAAACCCGATCCAGCGAGCGACCAGGAGAGGAAGTCGGATGCCGCAGCCGTTTCCCAAGGATCTCCGCGGGAATGCAAGGCAGGTAAGCGTCTTCCCCTGACATTACAATTGTGGTCATAAAATTATCATTGTAGATGTACGATTGCCAATATATATATTTATGTTTATTTATATAGCACAACTTGGGGGTGCAGTGCTGTACAATATTATAATACAAAAAGACGTGCAAGGGGGACAAAATCTATAAATAAATTCATAAATATATAACTATATTATATATATATATATATATATATATATATATATATATATATATATATGAACCATGTTACATGAGGAAAGGGGTCCCTGCCCCATAGAGCTTATACAATACCTTTGCCATAATTTCACGATAACCCGCGGTATCCAGTGGCAAGTGCAGGATTTTCAAGGGGAGATTCCTGAATGGGTTACCACCGAACAAGCCCAGAAAGAAGGAACAAATTACTTAAGATTTGAAATAAAATAAGAAAGCATTGCATACCTTTTAGTGTCCGGGATTCACAGGGGTTAAAAGACTATAAATCCTCCTCCGCATGAAGTTCTGTCACTTCAGACTCGGGTTCTTCACTAAGCAGATAGCGCACGCCTTTATATGAGTCATAAGAAAGACACATGCTCCGTGCACAATCCGGTCTAAAGTGATTGAACTTCATGCGGAGGAGGATTTAAACTTTGAAAGAGGGATTTATATATACAGGGTTATTCGATAAAAGTTCTTATCGTTTAAAATGGTGCTAATTTTGCCCCAACCAATCAGATGTTAGCTTTCAAATGCTAAATAAGATCTGATTGACTGGACAAATTTAGCACCATTTTAAACTATAAGAACTTTTATTGAATCTCCCTGATAGTCTTTTAACCCCTGTGATTACCGGACACTGAATGGTTTACAATGCTTTGTTACTTTATTTCAAATCATAGGTAATCCTATATGTAGGCAGGCAGGAGGGAGTAGAAAGTTGAATTTTTAGTTATATTTTCAGTTGGGAGGGTTTGGGACACTGGCAAAGCAGGATAACCATTTATTTTTAAAGGAAATCACACCTTGAGCTCTATTTATAAAAGTTTGTTATAGTTATCGAAAAAATAACGATCAGTTATTTTACGATATCGATCGTAATCCCAAGATATTGCTATTGTAAATATACGATGCCAATTTCGTAGAATAACGATCGCTATCGTAAAATAACGTTCGGTATCATAAATACCGATCGTTATCGTAGAATAACGGTCGATATTGGCGATAACAATCGGTATTCGACGACATCGACCGTTATTCTACAATAACGATCGGTATTTTACGATAGCAATCTGTATTTTACGATAGCGGCATCGTAGGTTTACGATAGTGATATAGTAGGATTATGATCGCTAATGTACAATACCGGTGCCAGGCGGTTGTTTGGTAAACCACACAGGAGTGTGTTGCAGTAGTCTAGCCCGGATATGATTAGGCCATGGACTAGGATTTTTGTAGCATCATTCGAGAGGAAGGGTCGAATGCGGGATATGTTTTTGAGTTGGAGCCGAAAGGAATTGGCAAGCAAATTGACATGGCGTTTGAAGGAAAGATCGGAATCTAGTGTTATTCCCAGGCAGCGGACATGAGGAGATGGGGATATAGGTGTATAAGGGCTAGGCCACACTGCTGCGATTTTTTTGCGTTTGCGCATGCTTTTTTTATATCATTGAAAACGCTCGTTTTCGGGTGCGTTGCGATTGCGATTTGCGTTCTGCATTTTAAATCGCAATCGTATGCGGTTTTCACTAGTTAATGAAAAACGCATGCGCAAACACAACGAAATCACAAATGAAATCGCACGTGATTTCGTTTGCATTGCAGTGTGGCCGTGCTCTTAGACTAGGGAGGGGAACAGATCGTGAGGGTGGGAAAAGGACAAATTCAGTCTTGTCCATGTTGAGTTTGAGGAAGCGGGAGGGCATAAAGGCAGAGATGGCACTAAGGCAGTCGGGGACCTGGATGTCAGTGTAGGGAGATCAGGGGCAGAGATGTAAATGTAGGTATCATCCGCATATAGGTGATACTGGAATCCAAATGAACTAATGAGTTGTCCAAGGCCATTGGTTTAGAAGAGGACCGAGTACTGAGCTTTGCGGGACCCCCACAGGGAGGTGAGGGGTGGAGCTAATTCCGGAGTGGAAAACACTAAAAGGTCCTACCAGGGAGATAGGAGGATAGCCAAGAAAGTGCAATGTCTTGTATACCCAAGGTGGCCAGGATCTGAAGAAGTAGAGGGTTATCAACAGTATCAAAAGCAGAGGACAGATCAAGAAGAATGAGCAAAGAGTAGTGACCTTTAGATTTAGCACTAAGTAGATAGTTGGTCACTTTAGTGAGGGCAGTTTCTGTGGAGTGGTTAGGGCGGAAGCCTGACTGGAAGTGGTCAAAGAGAGAGTTAGCAGGTGGGTTTTTTAAGTATAGGGGATACCACAGCATGTTTAAATGAAGAGGGAAAAACACCTGTGGAGAGGGACAAGTTAAAGAAAGAGGTTAGGGCTGGTATGAATGAAGAGGAGAGAGAGGGGGAATAAGATGAGAGGGAATGGGGTCAAGGGGGCTGGTTGTGAGACGTGTCCTGCATAGGACACTACTGTAATAGTGGTGAAGCTCGTTATGGTACAATTAAAGGGATTAACCAATGAAGGGAGGTAAGCCGGTGCAGTGGTAGGAGTTGGAACCTGTAGGGAGGAGCTAGGGTGTACAGGAAAACCATTTCAGATGTTTTTGATTTTTTCTATGAAATATGAGGCTATTTCATCAGTCGATAAACAGGGTAGGCGGAGGAGGTGGCAAACAGAGCAGAGAGTTGAATACTTGCGCCTGTGTCGTTCGGCTATACGGCATTGCCTTTTCAACTTTTTAATCTGATCCGTAAGTTGTGGGTTCTTGTGACTAACGCTTGTTTGATAGGGGTTACGGCCGGGACAGATGATACAAGATTAAATTTGAGAAGATGATGATCGGATAGAGGAAAGGGAGAGTTGGATAAATTAGATACGGAGCAGAGGCGGGTAAAGACCAGATCCAGTGTGTGCCCATTACAATGGGTCTGAGCAGAGGACCATTGATTAAGGCCAAGGGAGGAGGTAAAAGAGAGAAGTTTAGTGGCAGCAGAGGTGTTGGTATCAATGAGGATATTGAAATCCCCTAAGATAATTGAGGGGATGTCAGTGGATAGAAAGTGGGACAAACAAGCAGAGAAGTGGTTGAAGAAAGAGGTCATCGGGCCGGGTGTTTGATAAATAACCGCAATCTGTAGGGGTGTGGGAGAGTAAACACGGACTGAGTGGGACTCAAAAGATAGACCAGAGAGGGCTGGTAACGGTGTGATGGGTTTGAAAGTACAGCGCTCAGAGAGAATACCAACTCCCCCAACACATTTATTATCGGGCCTAGTGGTGTGGCTGAAGTGTAGGCCACCATACGAGAGCGCGGCGGGTGAGACAGAGTTAGAGGGTGACAGCCATGTTTCGGTAAGACCAAGAAAAGTAAAGCAGTTAGAGATAAATAGGTTGTGTACGCGTGCAAGTTTATTACAAACAGACCGTGCATTCCTCAAAGCCCCAGATATAGGAGCAGGGGGAAGGGAAATGAGAGGTACATTAGTGATATTGTTTGTGTTTAGGGTACGAGTGGATGAAGGAGCGTTATGGGCAGTAGACATTAGGATGGGGATGGGTTGATTAAACAGGTGCGGTATGGGAGTGGGACTTTATATCTTGACTTTATATCCTTATATTACACTGCAAGGTGCATATTATCCCTTATACCACACATGTCAAACTCAAGGCCCACGGGCCAAATTCGTCCCGCCTGGCTGTTTTTTCAGGCCCCCAGGGACTGATCAGCATCCAAGACTTACTACACTGCTATCTATTTATGCAGTCCCAAGCATCGACAGAACTATATATCTGCCTGCTAGATACTGGCGCAATCAGCTGATCACATGCACTTTTACTAAGATAAGGCCGATCAGCTGTTTAAAAACAGCATCTAGCAGGCAGATCTGTAGCTACACCGCTGCTTGGGACGGCACAAATGCGACTTGCAAAAATGGATAGCAGGAAATAAGGCTTGGATGCAGTTACCTCTGTAACAGCTGATTGAGTATCTAGCCCGGCGCTGGGGAGGGGAGGGAGGTGTGACAAAGGGCCTGCCATTGATTGGAGTATGGTTGGCATTCCACATTAGCACATGATTGTGCCATAGGCAGTGGTCCCAGTCCAAAAGTGTGCTTCATACCCTTTCCCTGCTAAGACCCAGCACTGGGCACAAGCCTGCATCTGCTTAGCATATTAATAATAATAATTCGTCTTTTATCCTGTCTTTTTAATTTTGGCCTCTTGAGTTTGACACCCCTGCCTTATACAATATAATGCAACATTGACAGTCTCCAATTTAACCACCACCAGGATTTCCCTCTTCCTGCTTGCTAAAGTACAGTAAGTACTGTATGTAAACACAATCTGAACAATCACCTCAGGCAGCTGCAGGATTACAGTTCTCTATGCTGCTGTCAATCACAGGGCAGACTGGATACTTTTTTGAAGCAAACAAAAAAAAATGCTGCTTCTCACTTGAAGCTCAGTTTGCAATAGCAGTCTATGTAACAATCTATGGAACAGTCTATGTAACAATCTATGGAACAGTCTATGTAACAATCTATGAAACAGTCTAAGTAACAATCTATGGAACAATTTATGGGCACCAGAAGTTGGAACAGCAGACTGCACTGAGCAAGCAGAAAGGGGGTATTCAGGCACCAGTAATATACCCTCTCCCTAAACACGCCACTGGTATCGGGTTATAATAAATATTTATAAAGGCACAGTATCGCTTTTTAGCGATACAGCACCTTTAATAATCGGTTTAACAACCACTAAAACGATCGTAAATCTATGATTGCAATCGTAGATTTACGATCCCCATAGAATACCATTGCGGTAGTTTACTACCACATGGTATTCTACAACTGAACATCCGTAAATTAACAAACGTTTGGTGTAAATGTACAATCGCAGCAGTACATTTGCAGCCGACATTGTAGTTTACCGATAATGCGTGGAATCACTAATGTGCAACACCGCACATTTAGAAATATGTCCCTTTGTGCCCTATATGCTGTAGCACAGTTTTGGCCAAACAAGTCCAAAGTTTGGGTTTTCTTTTGTCCCTCTGGGTTGGTATTTCTATGCACACAATTATAATTCCATAGGGAAGGATCCCTTCCAGCCATGGATGCAGAGGGCAAATGCAATAGCTGCCTACATATCTACATATTGTTCAGCAGCAGGTCAAAGAGGAAAAAAATGACATTCACAATTTAGTTATCAGCCCTGGAATACAGTCATTGTGGATATTCAATGAGCTTAAGGTATTAGGTAACATGGAGATGTACAGATGGATGCAGATATGGTCATTCCATACAAAGCTGCAGTAATAAAACTGCATGGAATATATAGCTTATTTCTCTTTTATACACCTGTTGTTTTCCTATTTAAGGAAGTCACATGAAAATAGCCATCATCGTTTATGGCCCTTTAGCCCAAACATTTGCTCATACAGTTTTCTTTTGTTTCCTATCTTATGCAATAGGTTTGATGCAGGTAAAGATGGCTTTATTGATCTAATGGAACTGAAACTAATGATGGAGAAGCTTGGAGCACCTCAAACGCACATTGGGCTCAAAAATATGATAAAAGAAGTGGATGAAGATTTTGATGGGAAACTCAGTTTCAGGGAGGTAAGGCACTGCTCAGTGAGTCTGATATATGAATGTAACATAATTTATAAACTCGTTATAACAGATGGCCCTTTACTACTTTGTGTATGTCTCCATGCATAAACTCAGTCAGGACACATTTAGTAGAAGGGTGTCTTTAAAAGTCTAGCCTTTATACTATCTAGTAAAACTGATACTGTACAGCACAATCTGGCCATAAATGTACGGCTATGATCACACATTTAATGCACGTTAATATACGAACAATACCAGGCGGTAGTAAACTAACGCAATGGTATTCTCTGAAAGGGTGGTTAATCTACGATCGTGGTCTTATAGTTATGATGGCTATCTTACATTTACGGTCGCTAGCGTAGATTTTCACCATCAGACGTAAATTTACAAGCATCATTTCCCAGGTCCCAGAGCCATTTACAGTAAGTTACCATTGTTATTTTTATTGTATTTCATCCAAACATGAACTATTTCTCCCCATTGACATTAATAGGTTCAACTTTGAACTACTGAGCTCCTGAACTTTTACTGAAAATTAACCGAACTTTAGGAAGTTCGGTCATTTCTAAAGCGCCACTTGGGGACGCAGCGCTGTACAATAACAAAATACAAAAAAGTCATACAAGGGAAACAAATACATAAATAGTTCAGTACATAAATATATAAATAAACATAAATAAATGTAAGTACTAGTAATGTTAAATAGCACCTGTTAGTGTAAAATAATGGCCAATAGCATAAATTATCAGGTCAGAAAATAATGTGCATTATTGCAGAATACTGTGCAGTATTTTTCATATCACAGCTTTATAAATGTGCCCCAAAATATTAGGTTAAATGAATGTTTAATAAAAGGCAGTTTCTGTTCTGTATTAGGTTTAAAGTTATTTGCTATCGGATTGTGCAGGAAATGTTATTAGAACTTTCCCGAACAAGCGCAACAGAGGGAAACACACAGTCACGAATGTTCTCCCTATGCTGTGCATAAGGGGAGCGCTCTGCATTTTGTGTAGCCCGATGTTTGAAAAATGACAAACAGGATCTTGCAGATCAAAAATGTGTGTGTACCCAGCTTTACATGCAGTTAACCAACCTACCTGATGCCCTACACTAGCACAATTACTATTGGCACATTACACCCTCTGCACATAAATAATATTTTTAAATATACAGTGTGCACAGTCCGATATAAGGCCTGTGTCATCCAACTACTGGATGGTGCTTAGGTAATATACTACAATATCAAAAAACTAATAGGGATAGCCCCAAGTACCATATAAGCACTCACACACTTGTGTGTGATAACGATGATTTTAATTTATGCAGAAATAATGAAATCGCCAAGCCACACTACCAGTGCAACGACAAAGTGCATAAGTGCTAACAATAAAATTAATCAAACCACGATAAACGAGTACCCTATAATAGAACTGTAAAAGTACTATCAAAAGCCCCAGTTATATAGATGGTAAAATAGTCCTCTGTTCACTTCCAAAGTGTTGATACACATAAAGTTAATCATATATTCCAATAAAAAAGAGTGGAGGCTAAAACCCAAACAGCCAGAAAAGCATATTCAGGATATGCAGAGGAAGATTAGTCAATGATAGAACAAATGCAGGTACAATAAACGCTAAGCCATGCAAAGTTAAAAGTTTATAAAACAGTCAACAGCAAGTTAGCATTAAGCAGAGTAAAGCCTCGTACACACGTGCGATCGTGAGTCCCGACCTGTGACAAACGATGTGTTCGAACGTTAGTATCGGCTGATAATCGAACCGTTTATGGGCCCTTTATCGGCCGAAACGGACGGTCGTTCGGAGGTCGGGCAACGTTCCCCCTGACCGAACGCCCGTTTCGGCCAATAAAGTGCCCATATATGGGCCGATTATCGGCCAAAATGAACGTTCGGACACATTGTGCGACGCGGGTTGAACCTAAAGCCATAGGGTAATACAAGTAGGGATTGGAACAAACAAGAATAGACCAAGACCGGCCTTAAACGAACCCACTCACGTGTCCCTTAAAGAAATCAGAGGACTCCATCTGCAGCTCTCCTTCCTTGCGCTGCTCACATCCCGCGAGTTGTTGGCATGTTATCCTCCTCTGAACCATCGATAGTCCGTTTGGTCCATTGCCCTAGTGTTAAGGTAGTGGATTTGTCATGCCGGTTTTGTGGTGCGGGACTATCGATGGTTCGGAGAAGGATAACATGCCAACAACTCGCGGGATGCGAGCTTAGCGTTTATTGTACCTTCATTTGCTCTATCATTGACTTATCTTCCTCTGCATATCCTGAATTGGATTTAGGGCCGTACTTATAAAGCCACGGTATCGCTTTTTAGCAATACCACGGGTTAGTTAATTTATGATCGCGGTCGTAATTATGGTCGCGGTTGGAATTACCGAGCGTTCGGTCATAGAATACCATGCGGTAGTAAACTACCGCAAAGGTATTCTATGGGGATCGTATATCTACAATTTTGTTATCGTAGATTTACGATCGGTAAATTTATGATCGTAAACTTACGATAACGATCGTAAATTAACAATCGTTAAGTTGATCGCAAATTAACGTTCCGCATTTTTAATCACAATCGCAAGCGTTTTCCTATACCCAATGAAGAAACTCATGCGATTCCATGTGTGATTGTGTTTGCGCGGCAGTGTGACCATGCCCTAAGTTGTAACTATGTGGGCATTGTGGGTCTGGTGCTTAAGTCCAGGTAATGCAGGTAATTCCCATACCCCCCCAACTGTCCCGGTTTAAGTAGGTGGATGGGGCATGTTGCAGTGGGTGGGGGCACGGCATTCTAGTATGTGGATGGTCTGGGTGCGTGTCTGTGATGTTGTGGTGTCCAGGAGGCTTGGACGTGACATTTGATGCTAGCAGGGCTGTCTCTAGGCTTTTTGGCACCTGAAAAAAATTCAAAATGCTGCACCCCCACACTGCACCGCCGGAAGGGGTGTGGTTTTATAATTGAAAGTGGGTGATGCTTTGTCTGGAAGTGGGTGTGCTTGTCTAGAAGCAGGAGGAGCTTTATTCACATGACTGGTAAATAGTGCCCACAATGACTGGTAAATGATGCCCACAATGACTGGTATTAGATGCCCACAGTGACTGTTAAATGATGGCCAGGGCTGACAAACATTGATTTTGATCAAATGAATTGCCAGTCAGAAGGGAGGGGGAAGAGTCATAGCTGCATTCTGTTGTGCAATGAAAGTCACCGCCTCCCCTGCTATTTAAAGTGACAGTACCTCCCAAAAATGTGTGTTTTTTTACAAACTGCATGGGGGGGGCTGGCATCTTGACCCCAGGCACATGGAAAAATCATGTGCCCCATTTTTTTTTCTGCCATCAAAACTGCTGCCTCCCTACTGGGTGCTGCTCTGTAAGGTGCAGCCCTGGGTGGTAGCTATATTTGGGGGCCTGGCCACGCTGTTTCAAAGTGTGGGCATGGATATAATGTTTTGGGGCATCAAGTACCTGTAATGTTTTGTTTAGGGGCGTGGCCATAATGTAGCATGCTCACAATATTTGGGGGCACGGTTGCGATATTTAGAGGCATGGTTATTTTGGGGGGCGTGGCCTTGATGGTTGGTGTATGAGCGTGACCGTGATTTTTGGTGGTGACAGCAATATCTCAGGGCATGGTCACATTCTAAGAGACTCTGCTTTAAATTTCTATGACAATAACCTCAAATGTGATTCATTTCACCAATAGCAACATGGGGCCATATTTATAAAGCCGCAATATCGCTTTTTAGTGGAGCAGTCTATCGTGGATTTGAGATAATTTTAGCAATCGTTAAAAGGGCGCTATCGCTAAAAAGCAATATTGCTCCTTTATAAATATGGCCCTTGGTATCCATCCTTTCTGATGCTGCAGGTTTATAAATATGACCCTGATATTTTATGATATTGTATTTATTTTTCTATTCAGCACTTTCTATCTATTCACCTACTGAGAGTACCCTCTCAGTAAGTTTTTATGATGGTGGACATACAGACTCTTTGCAGATGTATCTGTGGGTGAAAAGCATCTGAGATAACCACTGAGCTACAATAAGAAAAATTGATCTAACTGAATACAACAGATATACCATGACCTGGATGAATGAGAACCTGCACAAGCCTACAATAAAAAACAAAAAAACATAAGCTAGTGGAAAATGTGAAATTATTTTTGGAAGGTTTTTATAAACAGAGATACTGTCAAATAACGATATCACAATCGTAAGTTACCATAAAGTACTGGTACCAGGCCTTTATTTTAGGACAGTGGCGCATAAAATTACCGATAACTGTACAAGAATTATACATATGTATTTTAAAAAGTTTTTTCAATCCAATCACCAAAATATTAGTAAGGACACATTTTCTGTGTTTGTGGAACACTTAATAGCAAAAAAAATTATTTTACCAAATAACGGTTTCAAATACCAGTTTGTCATAATAGAAGGTGGATAAGAAGCGTCTGAAACCTAAAAAATGGCACAACAAAAACATCTTTTGTATTTTATATATTCTTTATAAATAACTGTTACAAGGAGCCGTTTTGAAACTTGAATTCCTGTGACAGTTTGGAATGCAAATAAAAATGTTTTCTTTTCTACAGTGTATTCATTATAAAGGATGTTGGCATTTCAGAAAGAAAATAAAACAGATCAATTAAGTTTAAAAAAAAAAAGTGCAAATGAATTCTCAAAAGTTGGAAAAACATATCCAGCCGAGTTTGGTGTTTGAACAGCTTGGATGTATTGGGTTCCACAGAAACTGTGAAAAGGTTGTATAACAAGAAAGGCAGCACTTGTTGCAAGGGGATACAACAAGAAAACCTTTAATTTAACAGGTATTGGGTTTCATATTAACCCTTTGTAACATGTGAGTCATGTTTTAGCTATCTGGGTAGAAGCAGATGGTGAATAGGGGCCAGAAACAAACTGAATTTCGATCAGGTACTCTACCCTGTATGTAGCAGATATAACACACTCAGGGTTATTCAATAAAAGTTCTTATCGTTAAAAATGGTGCTAATTTTGATCCAACCAATCAGATGTTAGCTTTCAAATGTTAAATAATATCTGATTGACTGGGGAAAAATTAGCACCATTTTAAACTATAAGAACTTTTATTGAATTTCCCTGATAATATTTATAAATCTGCTGTAACGTAAAATAACATTAACACAAAATTTAATGACCTTATCTTTATTTTACAATACGGATGTAAAATGACAGTTATCTCGATTTCACCACTTAAAATAAACATGTAGTCATACATTAATCAGTATTGTTTATTAAAACTGTTACAGGGCGATTTACCAAGAGCCGCTATCGCTCTGGGGAAATCTTGCAAACGTGATTCAATACTGTGTTTGCACATGGGGGTAAATCTAAAAAGGGATTTACCCACAGTGTGATTTTAACGCTGGCTATCAGCTGGCATTAAAATCATGCTCTTCAACCGGCGCAAATGCGATATTGAATCACGGGTGTCTTTTACTTAACCCTTAGTATGTGTCCATCATATTTACAGTGTTAAACAGTCCATTGTGTTACATTTTTAAAATACAGAATTTTCTCTTTTCAAGTTCCTTCTAATTTTTCGCAAAGCTGCAGCTGGGGAATTGCAGGAAGACAGTGGGCTGCATGCACTGGCACGACTGTCGGAGATTGATGTCTCCATTGAAGGTGTAAAAGGAGCCAAAAGTTTTTTTGAGGCTAAGGTAGGAATAATGACACAGATGTGAAAATGGGTTTGAACAACAAACCTTTCCTTATAATGTAATATGCAGATTCTCCACCTTTAATTATCTGTCAGTTGACATTTAAAAGTCCCACAGCAGTTGGCGCAAGCAATGGCTGCATGGGTATGTTTGTGAAACCCCATCCACCACTAAACTTCCTGGTCTTAAAGTCATGATAACCTTTCTAAAATCTCTTAGCATGACTTTAAGATCAGTTTGTAGAGATGGTGAGTCTTGGTACATGGCTCTGTTTGTTTGGGTAATATCTTGTCAGCACAGCCATAATTATGGATCAAGGTAATAACTTAACTGCTCAAAATCGTTTAGGAAGAGGTTACATGTAACTCAGGCTACAACATAGGGAAAACTGTAGTCAGTTAAAAGCTGGGCAACATGCAACAAAATTACCTTTATTCTTAAAACTTGTGAGTTTAATACTGTTGCACCAATCCAAGTACATAGTACAGATGCAACCAATACGCTTAAAGGACAACTATGGTGCCAAATCCAAGATTTAAAATTCATGAGTGTATTAGAATGGGAGGCAAAAATAAAGGTAGGTGCACACTGGGAGAAAACCAAATTCCATAGAGAGTAGATCAGCTTACCATCAACATTAATTAAAGATGTATTATTAGAAGTATCTGCCCTCTTTGCAGAGGTATGGGGACTTGTTCACAATACTAAAATGGTCCATTTCTTTGTGTTGTAAACTAATGCTTGTTGGTGGAGTGCATTTTGCAAACCAACTACTGTGTGCATTTATATCCAGTAAACACATGCCTTTACCTTGTATGGATATCAGTGGAAAAACGGACACAAACCAACAGTGCCTTATTGTTCAGAGTTGCACAGTGTCTGTCCCCAACTCTCCCATTTTGCATTAGATGTAGATGTTTGCTTTGAGCACTTTCTGTTCAGAGCTGCCCAGCCAAAGAAAGATTGGGGGTAGTACAACTCGCTCCTACCTCACTAAAATATTTCACAGGTACAGTAAAGACCATTGAGACTCCACTATAGTTCACCTTTATTATAGGAACCTTTAATTATAAAGTGCAAACAGCACAGAACTGCACTGTAAGAGCAGCCTAAAGCTAGGTACAGACATTCGATTAGAAGCACAAGGCCCAATGCCTGAGCGCATTGATTCAGATGGATGTCCAAAATTCATTGAAGATATTTTCTTGACCTTAACAGGTACACGCTATCAATCATGGAAGCCGGTTTGAACAAGAGATCAAGGCTGAGCAAGAAGAGAAAAAGAGACAAGCAGAAGAAAAGGAACAGAGAAAAGCAGCATTCAAAGAACTACAATCTGCCTTCAAGCCATAGGAACAGAGATAAATATTTTCATAGCATGCAGAGAAAAAGATTATAAAAATATATAGAAATCTCTAATTTATTGCTTAAAGGGTATGTCCATCAAAAAAGTAAGTTGGTTTCTATCTGATTTACTGAAAAACTGGAGGTAAATGCACTCTCTCTTACCTCCTGTTCTTCAGTAAATCTTCCAGGAGAGCAGGAGACACTTACCCGCGGACCCGCTCCAGCGCCAAATTCCCCGACCCTCCGACGCATCACACAGTGCAAAGGAGCGAGGACACGTCAGAGACTTGTCAGTGAAATCGGCGCTGGAGCGGGTTTGCGGGTGTCTCCTGCTCTCCTGGAAGATTTACTGAAGAACAGGAGGTAAGAGATAGTGCATTTACCTCCTGTTCTTCAGTAAATCAGATAGAAACCAACTTACTTTTTGATGGACATACCCTTTAAAGGTTGAAAGGACCAATAAAGTTGACCATTTTATTAGTAGCCCCATTTTTATTTTTCTGTTGCAGACTCAATATTTTTTTATGTCATTTTACTGTGGTTTGCAGTCCAATGTGTAAATAAAAATCAATCACAGCTACCCTAGAATTGCTTGTTTGTTTTAAATACAACTTAATTGTTCTTGAACAGAAGTTGTATTATTATTGGTTGTAATTAAATGAGTGTTATGTTTTAACTTTAGGGGCATATTCATAAGGCAGGACTATTCCTAATCAAGGAGCATTAAAAAATGACTAGTTAGTAAACAATTCTCCTTAATCAGCATGTCCACCCCCAAAACTATAATTTTACCCACTACTGGCCCCACTGTGTAGTGTATAAAAATTCTTACCTTACATCCCTGCTCCAAATGGTTCTCCTGTAATGTAATGTAATCGTCTTTTTAATGTACTAACCAGCCCTCGTTTCCTCTGCTTCCTTCTGAAGCAGAGGAAACAAGGCTTCCGTGCCTTTTCTGCGCACGGGAGCAGCAGAAGGGGCCAGAGTGGCAGCAGTGTCCGTGATTGGCCAAGATATAAATACCAATCTCCAAATTTTTTAAATAGGATTACCAATCCTTAAGTAAGTATACCAATACTTAAATAGGAATACCAAGTCATTAAGTGACGTGTTTTCTTAATAACAGCCCTATCAGCAGAATGGTTTTACACAATGTATTAGCCAATGCTATTGGTGAAGGGTATACAACTTTAACTTTTTTTCTTGGAAAAATCCCTTGAAACAGCACTTTTTAAGAAAATATATTTTAACTTTTCTTAAATAAATACTGACACGTGCACAGAGATAGGGTTATGGTTCTAAACTCAGAACTGTACATCCAAACAGCTGACTCTTATGATAAAAATCTTGGCATTACCTGCTTTTCATGTCTTAAAAAGGAGACAAAAAACAGTAGTCAATGCTGGAAATTAGATATTTATTTCAGTGTTTGTAGGGATCAACTAATGTTATTAGTGTCGTTGCTTTTTCTAGCCTGATATGTAATGCTTCACCAAGCACTAATGAAAGACAAGAGAAGTTACTAAGTTTATGCACCTTTATAGTGCCATCTTGTTAGCAGATAGTAAAGCTATATGTAATAATTCTCAATGGCTTTTTGGGACTTAAAGGGGAACTGTGGTACAAAAATGACTTTAGGTAAATTAATAGAAATTGCTCTCCTGAGAATTTTTGCAATTTATTTTCATTGTTTATTTTGCATAGTTTTGAAGATATTTACATTTTTGTGTGTGATATGGCACCAGCATCACCAGGTCCCCTGCATTTCCTGCTCTGAAACCTTGTCAGTGGATTAATCTGCCCCGTCTCCTCCACCCCTTGCAGCCCCCGATCCCTTCCACTCATGGACCCCATGGCCCTCCCACTCATTCACGGGTACCGTGAGCCACTCAGACACCCCACACACACACCCTACAGAAAACTGGCAGTGAGAACTCTGGGAGAGTAGGGCTGTAGATTTCCTTACCTTCTCTGTTGGTATCTTCACATAGCAGGGAGGGGGAGAGACTTCCTGTCTCCCTCACACACTGAAGTCTGAGGCTGTGCTTGCCGGTGGCGAGGTAGAGGAGCAGCATTAGTCACATGTCAGCCTCCCAGCCATTATCTTTCTGGTCAGTAATTTCTTTATATCTTGGGCTGTGGATCTTGTTTGGAGACCACAGTTCCCCTTTAACTGTATCAGTATTATATGGTCTTCATCACTACCACTAGAGGCTGCCTAAAAATTTTTGTACTTGGCACTTCAATTAATGTCATGTCATAAAAGCTTAGTGTGATTTTTCTTCTTTGATTCACAATTCCATTGTTACTGAAGTACAGAAATCACTATTTTTGGATCAAACTGGGGCTACACTTGGGCAGAATAATTATTTGACATAGGTCAATTCCTGCATTTAAGTATTCAAATTAGGGATTAAAGGGTAAATTTTACTTTAAAAAATAGAATTTTTAAGAAGTGTACCTTTAGATACAGCAAGTTCCCACTGCTCTAAAACTTGTTCCAGATTTTAAACCTGAGATGTAGATTAACAGGGAAAGATTTGCAACTTCAGAAACATAAATAATAATGTGACCCATGCCTAAACTCTCTGCCTGCCAGCCAGCACACTTTCTGCAACATTAAAGAGAATCAGTAAAGAAAAGAATAAGGGGGGGGGGGGGAGATGTGTAAGCAGAGCAGTGACCATGGTGACGCTGTGCAGAGCTTATAAGTGTCGCAGACACTATGAGAAGGCAGAAAGGGAGGGTGGGGGGGGGGATTAGGAGCACTCATTAAACATTAATTATTTAATGACAAAGCAAGCACAGGTAAATATGTGGGTACCACCATTTTACTTCTCTCAAATTGTAGTTTATAGAAAATGTAAAGTTGTTTCAGTGAGTATAGTGACCCTTTAAGGCTGGCCATATTTACAATATATCTCATACAATCAGTACTGGTCTGATAAAAACTTTTTAGAATGACTGAGTAAACAAATTCGGATGATCATCTTGATCCCCATTCATGATCAGATATTGAGATATCATGATATTGTACATTTAGGATTGTTATGTGTATGGCCACCATAAGGGCTAGGCCACATCAGCGCTTTTCTCAAATGCTTACAATCACGTTTTGCGATCTGTTTGTGCATGAGAAATGCAGCACAGTGCCAGTCAATGTGGGTGGCTAAATTGCATGTTCTGTGCTCAGTTTTCGAATCACATGCGATCACAATTGTTTTGCTAATCGCATGTACATCAATTGCACGGATCACAGTGTAACTGGACATGTGCACGCTTTTCCCTTGCCTTGCCATCTGTCATAGTGTGGCCTTAGCCTTAGTCATAGAGCCACGGATGCCAATAACCCAAACTTGTGATGTTTAAAATACCAACTTCTGTTAGCTTCTTGAAAAATTCTTATTTTAGTTGCGTTCAGTCCAAACATCTATGTACCAACCGTTTCCTTAACATAGTAGCAATGTATATGCAATTAACACAATTCCAACATAGTGCACACTGTTTAAAATTCTCCATTGGCTTAACATTCTTCTATGTTTTATTCTTTTGAACAAACTTCCAGTTCACAGGATGTAAAGAAATCTGTTAGAATGTTTTTTATTAAGTGCCCTTCATGCATATCAGGTTTGTCAAAAACAATCCTAATGACACTCGTTATATTTTTACAGCACTGCATCTGTACAGGAACTTGTGCTGCATCTTTTCCAGCAAATGTAATAAACCGTGCAATAACAAAAAAAAAAGTATAAACATTAAAACACTGACTGTAAAACAGCAGTACAGATAAAAGGTAGTGTTGCACAAAAAAAGCCAAATCCATTTTCATCACATATATACAATATAGATATGTACACATATATCATCCTTTGAATGAACAATATCAAAATAATCTATTCCTATTGAAAGATCCTTCCTAGAACTTTGCTTCGTGCCTTGAAACATGACAATGTAAAGATTTTTATTTACAAAACATATAAACACAGAGACTCACTATTGCCACAAATGCCAGTTACTGGTATGCTGGACAGTTTTCACTGTTGAACATTTATATGATGAGAGTTGAGGAGTACAAGAGGATTACCAACAACCGGTTATATGAAATTGGCAGGAAAAATAAAAACGTTAATCACTTGGAGTACACAATACTGAACATATGGACGACTTTGCTTCTCTGGAATTTAACCGTCAGTTTATTCTCAGTCCTATAAAGGAGAATGTAATCAACTTATGAATGATTTCTGAACTGTTGACTTTGGGAGTATGTTCAGACATTCAGACATAGTGTAAGGGTCAGAGGTTGGCTACCCCAAAATATGCCTATTATGTTCCAAAGAAAGCAACACTGGTGACCCCTATAAACTTTTAAGCTGATGGTCAAAGGTTTTGTTTCCTTTTTGTGTAAGTTACGTGACATTTGCCTTTGTCCAGAGGCACATGGGTAATAAGTTAATGCAGCATTTAGTTGTAAAGTTATGCCAGAAAACCAGCCTCTATGAGGTCACTACTGATGCCCCTGGAGAGGTTTACAGCAATTGGCTGCAAACAGCACTGATACAGCCAATCCCCAATGTAGATTTATGTACAACACTGGATGCCTACATACATTTCCACTATTTGGGGAAAATTCCTTTCAGGTTCATGAGCAATGGCTATCGGCAACCACAGAAAGCAGGTTACTGGCTACAACCTTAACACAAATATAAACATTACATTTTATAAATGTAAAAAAAAAAAATTTTAAGGAGTGTAAAAATGTTTCCACCTACATGATATATATTAAACTTAATATTCTAAAAAATTTTTTTATGTATTTCAAGTGTTTAGTAAAAAAAAAATTTAAATATATCTATTTTTTTAATCAAATTGATTTATTTTTTTTATGCTTTACGTAAATGGATGTCATTTTTTTTATGCCCATACTGTAGAAGGTGCTTTATTTTATACTAACACAATAGCGCTTGGTATATTTAACCGTATTAATAAGGCTATATACATCTTGTGGGCTTCTCTTTAGGCCAATGTACAATCTTTTACATTTTTACATGATTTAAATAAAAGTTTCAACACAATGCCATAAAGATTACAAATATCTATATAAAATAAATGAATGTTATGCTTTTCCAAAAACACAATGATGTATGACTTATTGGCAGCACAATACAGATCAGCAAGTGAAGAATAATAACTTTTTAATTACTTTTTATTTTTTAGGATTCAAAAACCTTCACATAAGATACCAAATTAACTAATTAATTACTGTCACCTAAAATGTCTCTTAAGCGGAGGCCACACTCAAATGAGGATTGCATGCGCTCCGATAAGCGGATAACAGCGCAACAGCCACTAGCGCACCTAGTGTGGCCAAACCAATTGGCCAACACCAGGGTGCGCTTTTTAACGTGCAATGGTATCACGTGTTGGAACTGATTAGTGTGGTCTAGCCCTTAGTGACTGTTCCAGGTGAGAATTTCCTAAACAATTCAGAGACTGTTTTGCAACTAAGCAAACTGATTATAACACTGGTTTCTATGGTATAAGTATGGGTAAGTATAAGGCTGGAACTATAATGCTGTCTGTTCAGTTTTAAACTGATATACAGAATATACTACAGGCAGTTGTGCCACTGGTGCCAACAATATAATAAAGTGCCTCTTACTTTGTTGATATTGCGATTAAGTGAGCAGCCTGTACCTTGCTTAATGCAATTATTTTCACTTATGATTGCAATAAAGTAACTAGTGGATGCGATTTTAGTACCAACATTTTTTTCATTAAATGGGGGGAAACAATAAATATATCATATTTGCAATTGGTTTATTTGCTGTGTTTTTTTAATACAAATATTAACATTCCATTTCCTCCCTGCAAGTGCTTTTCTGCTAAGGCAGTTTGATAGCTGGGTAGGAAATCCTTTCATTCAGTTTTATAGAAATTCTGTCCCTGGTGTTGAACACCACATATAGAAAATTTCCTTAACTTGTATTACAGCACAGACTTGGTTAGTTAAAAGAAGAATAAAACCAGTATGAAATAATATTTACTTGATTAGTGCGGCTTTTTTAAGAAGGTGAACTTCCCCATTTATGCTGCTTAGTTATTAACTTCCACAGCTCACTTTTCCCCATCATGGTGAAAGAAAAACAAGTATTTCCCAGTTAAACAAATGAATAAGATTTTAAAAAGATAAAATGTAAACATCTACTATTAAAGCTGGTACAGACATGGGATTTTGCACAACACAAGCAAAGAACAATCGCCGGGTGGTTGTCCATACCATGTGATAATCGCACATGTATGACTACTTGGTTGATCCGCGGTTTGTGACCACCAATTTTGCCCAACCATTCCATTCGGCTGCTTGTATATCGCCTGATGCGTGCAAAACCGCATGTCTGTACTTACTTTAGCTTGCAGTGCAATATTGCACAACCATTAAAAGAGAAAGTCTAATAATACATTTAGTGATTCCCCTGTGTAATGAGGAACTTATCTGCTATATTCTTCATTTGAAAAGCTAACAAATACCCTACAGCAATCCCAATCATTGATGAATTCTCTTTGTGTTTCCCATGGCCCTACCAGAAGCAGAGGAGCTTGGGGAAAAGGGAGTTTGGGTGTTAACTACGCAGGGAATCATCTGAATATTTTTTTTAGAAATTCATTCTCCTTTAAGATGAAAAATAAAACAAACCCCAGAATTATTTAATAAGAGGTGCAAAAAATTGACGTGTTGCTACTATGCCTTAATCAATTAGATGTTACCTTTTACTGGTCTACTACAGTTAGAAAACATTTGATAAAATCGGATTGATTTCTGTAGATTAAAAGAGAACTAAATTCTACAGGCAAAATTGCCCCAATAGAAAGAGCACATTCACAAAGATACAAAAATCTGTGTCTCACCTCTCACATTGCTGTGGATGCCGAGAGATTTAGGAAAATAACCTGTGAGGACTAGGGGTCAGCTCCCATAATTTACCTTATCTGGGAACACCCAGCTAAGTGTACGCAGTACACTTCACAGTAAGCTTTAGATTTGCTTCCTGGAAGCTGACAGAGTATTATGTTACAGCTCAGAGATCATCCCTCCCTTTAACACAGAACACAGTGCAGTTTTGTGTCCCTAACAATGATAAATTCCTTTGCATTTCATACAAGAAAAATAATCTTTGCAGTTTATTTCTTTGCTAGCATGGATGTAAGAAACAAAATATTAATATTTCAGTAAAAAATAAAAGTATGGGAATCAAACCTGCAACCTTCTATACTGCGTCTTGCTAAAAAGAAAGCTCTCTATCTTTAGGACACAAGGGTTATAGGGAATATCAGTAAATGTAGAATCTCCATCTTTTGCTAGAAATATAATAGACCAATGAGAGACAGGTTCAATTCCCTAGGCTTTTTTTGTTTCTGTTTGTTTCCAAACCCAGAACTTTAGCAGCACGCCACCACTGCAAATGCAACAGATACAAGTACATTTAAGTAAATGTCAGTAAATTTGGCTCATTATTTTGTATTCCTCCAGGAAGCCTGTCAGCAATTCAGACTGGTTGGTAAATAAAAAACAGAGCTGCTAAATATAGTTTGTACATAAGTAGAAACTTAAAATTTTTCTAGAAACATGATGGAAACAAAAACAAAAAAGCAATAAACACAGGCAGTAGACTATAGCTGGGTACATACTTGCCAGATTTTTGAAAGATGACAGACAGGATCTGCAAGATTTTTCATTTTTCAAAAAGCACAATATACACAGCCTCGAGAGTTCTCCCTATGCACAGCAAAGGGAGAATGTTCAGGACTGTGCGTTTCAATTGGCTGTGGTGGAATCCTCTATAGGAAGTCTACCACGGCCAAGGGAAATTTTCCCTCCTTCCTGAACGAGCGGTTGGCCAACGTGAGCGTTCAGCGGCCCTGCGCTCGTTCGGGAAAGCTAGGCACACACAGTACCGATAAAATCCCCGGTACCTAGCTCAAGTTGCATTGTTTCATAAGTAAACCAGGGGATTTGAACTTGTGACTTCTTGGGCTGTACATTCCTAAAAACATATAACTCACATGGTGCACCACCAGAAACTCAACAATGACTCTAGATACATTTAGGTTTCGCTAGAAATTTGAAGCCAAGATGGGTTATGAGTTGCACTGGCAACAATATGGAAGCCTTCTTTGTTACAGAATCGATTACTTACATGTACTAAATGCAACTTACTAGAGAAGAACTTCAATGTATACCGTATATACTCAAATATAAGCCAAAGTTTTTAGGTTTTAAAATAAACCTAAAAACCTTACCCCGGCTTATACTCGAGTCAAGGTCCCTCCTTACCACGACCAGACTTTAAATGCTGCACGCTGTCTAAGTCCTGTGGGTTTGCCGACTGATGTCACTACTCTGCGACGGGCAGTGAGAGGCTCAAAGTAGTAACGTGTGCGACAGACGGATTCAGGATCTGAGCAACATTGATCGCTGTAAGAACCAACTTACTGGGGGGACTCTCCGAGGACGGAGGGGATCTCTACACTGCTGTATTAAAGGGCAACTGTGGTGTCAAAACAAGTTAGGGTTAAATGAATGCCTGCAGTATGTCCTTTACACTGAGCCAACAATCACATCTCTGGCTGGAGCCTGTGAGAAATTACATTGGGGAAAATGTTCTGCTTCCAGTAGGTTGAGTGACATCACCTGACCTCTGCCGGCCATTTTCCCCCGGGGAAGAAGCATGCTCAGTTAAGACGTAATGCTGGGGATATCAGGAAGTACCTGAGGAAAAAATTGACAGTTGAGAAGGGGAGCCTATTAATGCAGACAGGCTGGTTACATAACTACAAGCTGGTCACATGGCTAAAAACAGGAAGAGTTCAACCAGGAAGTTACATTGCTGAACCTTTCCAGTAATAACGTCTCACACATTTTATCTAGAGATGTGGTTTAGGTTTTATTTTGAAGGTGTGATGAAAGGCTTTATATATAATTCTTACTAGTTTGGAAGAATTTAAGACCACAGTTAAACTTTAAGTTGCCTTTTAACTGCAGAATTCCCATACAGCTGTTTGGAAACTACAACTCCCAGCAACTAAAGCATGTTGGGAGTTGCAGTTTCCAAAACATCTTTATAGAAATTCTGCTGTCAATTTAAAGGGCAACTTAAGCCTCAAAACAATAAAGAATCAGAAGGAAGAAGGTATCTATTGCAGACGATTGCCTTCTGATTCTGTATTGTTTTGAGGCTTTAGTTGCTGGAAGTTGTAGTTTTCAAACATCTTTATGGGAATTCTGCTGTCCATTTAAAGGGAAACTTAAGCCTCAAAACAATACTGAATCAGAAGGCAGCAGTGGCCATATTTTCCCTTTATTTTTTGAACACAGTAAGCACCAGCACCACATGATCTCTTTTTATTGTATGGCTATTAAAAGGCAGGCAGATCAGGAACGCTATTAAGGACTTAAGGGTTAGAGCTCTAGGTCACCAAGAAAAACATCCAGCTACACCCAGAAGCTAAAACTTACCTTGGCATTACAGTATTTGGCCACAAGTTAAAAGGCAAGCTAGTGAGGAAAGCAAGAGCTGACCTAGGCACTACAGCGCTTGACTAGCACAGAAAAGGCAAACCATCCATAAAAGCTAGAACTGACCAAGGCAATACAGCACTTTTCCACTAAAAAAAGGCAAAAAAGCCATGACAGCTAATAATAATCATCAATACAAAGCCCATCCTATCCCTTTGAGAGTATGGTGCAACCTTCAGTAGGGATAGAAATTCAATCTAAAAAAAGCCTTAGCAGTCACTGTCCCTGGTGCAGAAATCTCTAAAATGGGTGCCTTAAAGGGGGGACTAAATGCGGCAAGATCCCATTCTGTCTGCCACAATGCACAATTATTATTATTAGCTCCCTAGATCTTAGAATTGGGGGACAATTTCTGCTTTCACCTCTGACAGAAGTAGTTTAACAGTTGGATTGTTTATGTGAAATACACGTGTCTGATCAACAGCAAATCCACTGGATCAAACATAGTCCATGTGTTTGGCTACCTTAAGGCCTGTCATGTAGACACCAACCCAGTAATCACTTAGAATCAAGGTGTTTTTTCCTTGTAGATGGTTCACACGGATGATCCCTATTATTATTATATTGCAGAAATGTCAGCACGTTTTACTTCTTTGACAATGTGGTAGAAATAGCAGGATCTTTAGTTCTGATGTCATGAGATGCAATACAAATCAGTAGCAGAACGAGCTGCAAAACATTGATATTTGCAAGCAAACCTTTATATTTTGTGCAGCTTGACACCTATGTAGCTTACAGTCTCTTTGCGAATGCAATAAGGACATGTCTACAGGTACAGTATGTATAGAATATTTCTGTTTTCAGGCAGGACAATCTGAAATGAACATACAAATAGATTCTCAACAAGAAGATAAAAGTATTTAACCTGACGAATCATCACAATTAAGGGACAATTACCTTTATTTATATTTCTACAGTCTATTTCATCAAAGTTTTTAGATTTGATATCATGCTTTTTAGGCAGGTCCCAGTTTGAAACATAAACTGATCTTTATTATCTATGGTTACTGACCTAACCAGTCAATAGTGTAGAGGTAGATTGAAATATGAATATAAGGAGGCCTGACAGGAGACATAAGCAATACACTGATGAGCTAGAAGAAGGCTTAAAAAAAAAAAAAAAAGGACACGTAAGAAGAGAAAACGAAAACATGCACAAAATAGGAAATACACTTAACAAGGCCAGATCTACATTGGAGCCTTGACACCCAATGTAGATCCACACTAAGATTTTTCACCAGGCAACCGTTTAGCGAGAGTGTGAGCCTCCTACATCGTCATTGCGGACGTGGAAGGCATGTACAGATTGTACAGCACTGCAATACACTAGCTGTTGATAGAACTGTATATGGTGCAATTCTGTAGTTATGTATACCTAATTGTCTATATTACTCAACTAACAGCTAAGGTACATTTTTGGACACTCTTGCAATGTTTAAAATAGCAAGTACAGCTCACCTTTTCCTGGAATAAGAGATGCAAAATAGTTTAGATTACCAATTTCTAACTTTAGTTTAGAAATGCCACAGACCCTGTACAATGCGTGTAAACCCCACACTAACCAGATTTTACACTAATTTTAAGTATTTCAAATTATTGCATTTCCACCTTAGCCAGATTTGCTCTTTGTTTCTGAAGTGTGCGAAATCACACCACTGAGCTTGGTAGATTTCTCTAGTGCCTTCTGAAATTAGGTTCTAGAAGATGTTAGGGGAGGGATTCTCCAGGTAAGGTCCCACCCAACATGATTTAGAAAGTAGTTCCTAAGAAACCCAGTCCAGAGAAGCCTCCTGCACAAATAATAACCCCCTTGTTATTGGTTCCCATAGTGCATCTGTCTGAACACCAAGAAATTTAGAGGAGAACTATTCTTACATGTAACAATGATTAAATTAATCACTACCATTAAAACAGGCTGGAAGTAATATCAGACAATAGGTTGTGAATCTCTCCATTTTTATGAATCATTCTTTGCAAGACATCAGTTGAATGCAACTTAACGCAAGCAAAGCTAGGATAGAGCAATTTTTGTTTCTCCGCTCCCTACATAGTACCAGCAAGAGCTTTTAATTTATATTCGCAATGATTTCTATCCAAAGGGACTGTGTGCCTCATGTTAGATGGCTTTGTTCTCCCTTTAATATCTACCAAATGTTGCAAGAATATCAAGAAATTGCTAGTCACAGTGACTGCACTTTGAGCACATTAACATTTATTATTAAAGGGGAAATACTGTTTCTTTACAAGTGCCCTCTACAGAAAAGAGCTCTCTGATACAAGCTCAGGATGAGGACTATTGCTGTTGTCAATTTAAACATATAGGTTTGCCAAGACTCTCTTTCTACTCTGCACTCTGTGCCAGCCATGTGTTATAAACGGTCATAAGCCTTAGCACCCCCCAAAAAACAATCTTTTTCTGAAGCTAGTTACAGCCTTGCAATCAATATCTGTGCTTACCTCTGCCTATGGGCACATTAGGGATATAAGCTAAAAATTATAAAGAAATTCAGTGGTGGGAATTATTATGCATCTGCTGATGCTCTATCCCAGTAGTACGATACAAGTGGGCTTGGTGCTGCAGATGTCACAGCTCACTGTGCAAGCTGGAAGCACCACCCTTTATACTGCTAGAAGCATGATCCTGGAGTCATTCTAATGCTCTTTAGGAGAATGCTCTTTTTAATAGAGGGCACTTGTATGGAGACCAGTTTCCCTTAAAGGAACCTAAAATGTCCTATTAATATTCCCCTTTATGACAATATAAAATATAAAAGGGGTAAGACTGATAATATGGAGAATTTGGTAACTTTAAATTAAAATGTCTTTTTATATATAGAAAAGTAAAATGAAGAAAAAAACAAACAAAAAACCCAAGCGAGATATTTTTGCAAAAAAGGCAACAGAAAGATACATGGCTTATAATTATATGGCATAGCAATCAACAAAGATTGAACAATTGCATTAGCAGTTATACAAAGAACCCCTCTCTTTTCTTAAATGTTCCTACAATATTTTGTTTTTCAGAAATGAATTAAGAGGATCTTTATTACTAATTTATAAAGATGTATATTAATTACTTCAAATCAACTCCTTTGTCGCTAGAACAATATTACATCTTTGTAAACAACCTTAAAAAAAAAACAGGGAATATGTGGTGATGTATTGTAAACTTGTATTGAAGAAAAAAAATTGGAAAATATACCCTATATTTGCATTTATACATCAGTTTTTGCTGAAGGTCTCCCAGTAGACAACAGCAGTATTGCACCTTCCAGAGATGCAGAGGCATAAACTTTTCTGTATACATGCAAATTAATAATAAAGGCTGTTCTGTCTATATAATAGGCCATGCATGAAGAAGAAAACCTGCTAAAACTGGGGGTGCTGCAAGGTAAAAGCATACACAATTGGCCAAGCTCACATGTCACTAAGGAGGAGATCAATCATCAAGTCTAGCTATAAGCAATGGTGTACACCTATAATGTGGCCATTCATTCCAACAGAGTTCCAGTTACTGATACAGCAACAATTGGTACATACAAATCTGGTTAAGTTTGCTCTGAATTAAAAAATACACACTTATCTTAGTTAATAATTTGTTCTTCTAAATGGCAGTGATAAAAACCAATGCAATGATCATATATATAAACTACAGATATGGTTTGGTACAAAATTGATATTCCAAATGTACTCAAAGATTCAATCCAGATTTCAGCATTACACTGGTGGTCAACATTAGTTAACACAAAGCCAAACAAGCAGTTTAACAGTTTAAATCACATAACAATAAAGAGGAGTGACTTCAGCTAACCAGGGAAACAGACAAGTTTTACAGAGTCAACTCAAAGCATCCATTTTATCCTGCTAAGTTGTGTCTGATTGTCATAAAAATATAGAGTTTTGTTCACTTATTTGGATTGTTTTACCTTTTCTCATCAAATTCATGGTCACTTATACCAACAGCAAGGGAAAAGACAGTAAAACATTTTTTATTGTGCTATACAATAGAGTCCCAATCAAAATCATCTTGAATGTCATCGGCAGGAAGAGGGCGACGCATATGGAAATTTGATGATGGCATCATATGCTGTTGGCTCATTACTCCATGGTGCCCTGATTAAAATAAACAAAAAGAAAAACTGGCTCAGAATCTGTCTATGAAAACAATATGTTTACCTTTCTAGGTAATTCCTACACAAAAATACATCACTTTGTGTAACAGTCCGGTCACTTTATCATTGTCCCTGCTACAGTGGATAAATATAGAGTTTGTTGCAAAATGAAGCAGATTCCTGTATCCACTGATAAGCAAGGACATAAAAAGATGGCTAGCAGAAGTAATATTTTTCTTACTTAAAGGATATCTCCACTCAAAAATACATTGTAAGTGTGCATCAGTATCTGTCAGAGGAAGCATTGGAGGAGAGAGATTGCAGGTAAGTTCTCATGTTTGCTCATGTCTCCTCCTAGTTTAATTGGAGAACAGGAAGTATGACATAGGACATAGCTCCTTTACCTCTGATTCTTCAATTAAACTGAAAAAAGTGACATTTTAGAGTTGAAATACCCTTCAAACTGCTTGATGTCTGGGAAGAAAGCATTTAGAAGGGAAAGTGACATGCTCAGTGTGGTCCACAATGTAAAAAGGAGATGTCAAATTAACTACTTTGTGTCTTCCTCAGTTAGGAAGTAAAAATAACCGCAGGGCTTGTTGTACTTGCAGATTTATTTTCACACAGGTATATAAATAGTTAGGTATTACTCAGAAAGGTAAATAGTACATTGTATTATTCACCAGCTTCTGGGCTTTTAAGTAAAAAATAAAAGGGTCAATAAGTGGATGCACAGAAGGGGCATACTTGGTAAACAATAAAGAAGAACTTATAGGAAATGTTCACCCTTAAAAAATGGTCAACTGTCCGTTACCTGCCCCCAACCAATATATTTTGCACTTTATTACCTGCATTAATAACCAGATATTAAAGGATAATTATTGTCCCTTTCTGGTTGCTCCCCCTTCCATTCAGTCAATCAAGGCTTTGCTGACATCATAACCAATGACTGCCTGATGTTTCCCCTGCTGCCTCCTTTGCACATGCTCAAGCTTATAAAAAGCTCTTAGAGCAGAGAGAAGTCAGATATTTTTGCCAGAAAGGAATAGAACTTCTCCTTTAATAGCAGGTTACAAATGCATGAAATAAACTGGGAAAAATAGCAGTTGGAGTTGCAGGCAGATTTCTGACAAGTCACCAGATATTTGTTTTATGGGTGGACATGCCTTTAAAAGTATAATACAAGCATAAGACAAGACAGCAATCCAGTGTTTAAATCACTGCCTTATTTAATGCTAACAAAATGTAAAATTTTATTATTAAGGCATCCAGCATTTGCTCTATGTCAAGGTACACATAAATCGATCTCTCGGGTCTGACTGGCAGAATGGAGCAATATTTCTTGCAAAAATCAGTCTGTAAAACATAAAAATCTCTGTAATTTTCCCGTGATACGAGTATTTTCATAAGAAGGAATAGGTGTTGGATTGAAACATTTGCTGTGTGTTTTCAGATAGGTCTGTTGGGAGAAAAAAAACTCGTCTGACAGTTGGCCCCTGTGAACCTAGCATTAAAAACCTACAACCCCTGCTTCTGTACACACCGGACATAACTGATCCTGTAGTGCTCATTGGTGGTATAAGGGGGTAACTTGGAGGTCCCATCATTGAAGCAGGAACATTTTGTCTAGAATCCAAATATATGTTGCCTAAATAATAAAAATATAAAGGTTACATCATATTATCATCATGTATTGTGTTAAATACAATCTTGTTATAGTTTTGAGGTTTCTGTAAGTTTTTACTTGGGGCTCCATTATTCACTAGGCCTGTGGGACAATAATTGGAAAGTCCAAACAAAAACTGCAATACTATGTAATTACTATGTGGCCCCACGATTAAATAATAGAATAATATATGGATATCATTTTTTTTTATTTTCTAACATATAAATGTATAATATCAGAATATAAACTGATAAATAACTAGCGAAACGTCTTCAAGAACTAAACTGTAGTTGATCTAGCTGAATACAACAGATATAAACTGATAAAAGTTTGCACGTGCCTGTTCCAAGATGCTGGGTGGATTTTGTGGTGTGTAGGTTACTGTGACAAACTGGGGATGGCACATTACTCTGAGAATGGATGAGGCCAGTCTGAGTAAAGAATTTATTGAGGGAAGAACACAAATCTGCAAACTGAACTTGATCTAGTGACCAGTTCTTCAGATCTGCTTGTCTCATACTTTCCATCAACCCTGAAAAAGAAATTTGAGAGATGTTGATAACCAGAGCATTTATGTTGCCCACAAATTCCCAAGAACAATTCAATGAGAAGTTTAGGCTAAAATATTTTTTCCTTACTTTTAGTACTGCAGATTAACAAAATGTACTACAAAGAGATACTTAATTGAAATAGGTAAAATCTTTATTAAAAAAAACTGTAGTTACTTTTACATTTACGGTCAACTCCACCACACAGCACACAAAGATACAATTTGACTTACTAGATAGAAGTTTTCCCCCGGATGAGGATTACTGGCCAGTGAGAGTAAAAGAATATTAGTAGAACTTCTTGTGCATCTCTGATTAGGAATTACTTATAAACCAACCACACTTTCAATAAAAGTTCTTATCGTTTAAAATGGTGCTAATTTTGTCGCAACCAATCAGATCTTATTTAACAATTGAAAGCTAACATCTGATTGGTTGGGGCAAAATAAGCACCATTTTTAACGATAAGAACTTTTATTAAATAACCCTGTATATGTTTTATGTGTGTCAGATACTAAATTCCCCTTTGTATTTTACAATACCTCCAGGCATTTAAGTATATCAAGGTTATTCAATAAACGTTCTTATCGTTAAAAATGGTGCTAATTTTGCCCCAACCAATCAGATCTTATTTAACATTTGAAAACTAACATCTGATTGGTTGAGACAAAATTAGCATCATTTTAAACGATAAGAACTTATTGAATCTCCCTGTATGTGATCTGCCAACCTGATTCATAATTTATAGGTATTGCTTCCAACACCATAGATTTAAATGTGAGTATTTTAAGAGATTTCTACTGGTTAAACACAGGGGGACCATGAATGTGTTTCCCCTCCATACACCAATGCCTATATGGTATGGCTGGAGAATGGGCACACCTATAGTAGTGACATTTACTAGCCTAATGCAGGTACACTGGTGATGCATTCACCCTATGGCACGGTGGTGCTTTGTCCTTGCTGTGGTTCTGCCAAGATCTTGATGTTATGCACCCTCCTATACCTTACACTGTAACAATTATTTATCTTTCTGACAGAACATTATATGCTGATAGGGACTTTCAGTCACAGCTGCTCATTTTGCAAAATAAAAAAAAAAACAATCAAGAAAGCATTATCAAGGAATTGGTACAGAAATTAGCACACACATACCTTGGAACTGAGAGAGGTCCACATCGGACCAGTTGGCACTACTAGCTATACGGCAGCTTTCTTTTAGCATGTCTAAAGTGGAGTACCAGTCTGTAAAAGATGCAAAAAAAAGGTGAGGTGACAACATAGTCATCTACATCATATCGGTTGTCCTTAAATTCACTTTCAAAAATAGACTGAAAGATCTACACTAGTTATAACTATAAAACCCCTGAACACAATTCAATGTTCAACCCAGTCGTGGCTGAATGCCATGGAAATGAACCATCTTGTCAGCAACTGGTATGTGATATAGGGTGTAGTCAAAAAATCTACTGCCAGGGCAGCCTCATAATGCAAATTAAATACATGACCTTATGCAGTCAATAGGCAAACCAGCAGTAAAATAAGTCAGAACACCTTCTTAATGGTTGACGACCATCACAGGCATACTGCTTAAAGGAGCTATGCCTTACCTCCCGTTCTTCAATTATTCTAGCAGGAGATAGGAGCAAAGCTGCTGAAATTTACCATGTGCCCGATTCATGGACAGATCCCGTTTGTTTCCAGGTTTCACTTTAACTATAGTGCGCATGCATGCTAATGTGTTCTAGTGCTAGTGAAACCAGAAATAGTCAGGAATTGTCAGCAAGGAGCTGGCAGTGGATCACAAAAGATCCTCCTGTTGAAAGATTCGCTCCTGTTGGAATAACCGATGAACAAGAGGTAAGGCATAGCTCCTTTTACCTCCCGGTCTTCAATTAATGCATAAAAGGAACATGCTTGTGAAGGTTCTCATTCATCCAGGTCATGGTATGTCTGTTGTATTCAATTAGATCAACTGGACTTGAAATGTAGTTCAAGAACTACATTTCAAGTCCAGTTGATCTAATTGAATACAACAGACATTAAAGGAACAGTTTTCTTTATCGGTGAACAATTCCTTTAATATTTGCCTTTCTATTCTGACCCCTTTTAAATGTAAAATATAAAATAAATCAGTTGGAAGACTGGCACTCTATATTCACTATATTGTTCGTGCCCCGGTGCAGATCAAAGCTCCATACAAAAAACAAATAATTGATAGTACTCACGGGTCTTCTTATTATCAACCAAGCAGTTTATTAAGACATAGATAGTCGGCGTACCACACCTACGCATTTCAACCCTTAATAGGCCATCCTCAACATCCTGAGGGTGGCCAATTAAGGGTTGAAATGTGTAGGTGTCCAAACAGAAGCAATTCAGAGCGCACTCCAGTCTTAAATGTTCAAATCAATTTATTAAACACGTGACGTTTCAGTGTCCGTATGACACCTTCCTCAGATGTATATAAGGTGTCGCACGGACACCGAAACGTGACGTGTTTAATAAATTTATTTGAACATTTAAGACTGGAGTGTGCTCTGAATTGCTTCTGTTTGGATACTATTACCATTGGCTATGGTTTTTGGAGCAGCACCCAGCGATTTCAACAATACACTATAGGTGTGCGGGGAACTATCTACTTTCGAAATGTGTAGGTGTAGTACGCCGAATATCTGTGTCTTAATCAATTATTTGGTGTGTAATATATATATATCCCTTATATTATATAAATATATTTATATCTTCATAGGAGATTGCATTCAGTTTTTAGGAGCTACCAATGTGGTGGGGGGTATATGATATTACATACAAGAAAATTGTATATGTATGTGTGTACTATCTTACTATTACCATTTAAATGACAATCAGTAAATGTTTATATAGCACTGACTTATATTAGGTACAACACAATATATACAAAACACAAACTTACTTACAGAGCTGCGATCCCTATTTCAAAATGGAATGGTCAAATGGCAGCTTAAACCTTTTTGCACATGTTATGTGGGGAACCTGTTTATCTGCACTGTCTGCTTTGTGCCAGACCACCAGAGTAACCCACTGTGTGCCATACTACCCATAATCCTTCCATAAAGCAGTGATCTGGTACAAATTGGTGGCAGCGGTGCTGGTAATATTCTCCCTGTTTTCTTTGTATATTTGTTCCCTGTATTAAGCTATGGAGGCTGCTACTGATAGTATTGATTTAAATCCTCCTGTCCTTGTACCTGCAGATGAAATGCCCCAATTAGACTCCGTAGCTCTACCAGGCCCAATTGCCAAACCTATGTTTAAACCTGATCCATTTAATAGGGTAACTAGGGAGTGGACTAATTGGCTAGAACAATTTGAATTGGCAGCCACTATTAATGGTTGGGATGAAGGTGCTCGCTTGCAAGTCCTTAGCCTTTTGCTTAGTGGTAAAGCCAGGCAGGTATACCAAGGATTTACTGTAATACCGAAATAAAAAGCAGTTATCAGTTATTAAAAATTGCTCTGAAGCAATTTTTTTCAATTAGATCTGTATAAAAGTATATAAAGGATAAATCCATTTCTTTAGGTAAACTGAGAATGAGAAACGTTTGTTTATACCTTAGATTATTAGGGCAATACTATTATAATAACATGATGCTGGGAGGTACCTTCTGTTATAATATATGAGGTACCATCAACACTTGCCGTGGTGAATACTAATAGGTATTAACCTAGCATGTTTAGTTTCAACCACACAGTGTGGCAGGATTGCCTAGGTCTACTCTCAGACCTGCAGGATTATCCTATTTAGTTCCCCTGGAAGCTGGTGACTGTAAAGATTCTATATTCACTATATCCACACACAGCAAAACATATATATAAAATAGTGAATTACACCGCACACAAAGTCCACGTTTTGGGTATTCCTTCTCCCCTTTGTCAAGCCAGCAGTTTACAAGGCCATTCTCAAGCCCTTGAGAATGGCCTGGATCACGGCCGAAATGCGTAGACGTGTGTAACACTAAATAAATGTTTGGTTAGAAGACCCAGGAGTGCTCGCATTTTTGGTTACGAGCGTATTTGTCACAACGAAGCACCCGGGCTTTGGTTGGAGTGCCGACAAATGTCTTGTCTTACCGTTACTACAGGGTAGTTGTTGCTGTGTTAGAGATGTCTGATGGGATAGAGGCTGGTGCTGATGGTTTGGATGATGCTGTAAATGCTGATGTTGTGCAGAATGCTGGACGCGCTGTTGAGGATGCTGAGGTTGATGTGAACTTTGTTGCTGACAGTGAGATGTGTGCTGAGAGCAAGGGTGGGGGTGGTGTACTACAGTGTGGTGTATGTGAGGTGATTGCTGTGACTGTTGTGCGTGCAGGTGAGTGTGAGATAAGTGAACTTGTCCCATGGAGTCACCTATACTTGTGCCAAGGTTACTTGCATGGCTATTCGTTAGGCTATTTTGGCTACTGTGCTGTTGAGAACTCATTGTGCTGCTAGGGGAGTGCTGATATGAACAAGGAGAATGTGTCTGCTGAGACGATTCTGAAGGCAAGTTAATTACACCTGAAACAAAATGAATATAAAAAATATTACATTTCCGAATATTAAGAAAGTCAGCACACAGCAATAGATCTTGTTTATTTCTCCCCTTCCTTAGAATGCTTAATGTACCTTAGCTCTTTGTTCCCTTCTAAGCTCTATTTTAAATGTCTGTCTAGACTTGATAAACTAAATTATTGGCAGGGCTAATTAATGGTCACATGATCACCAGTCATTCATTTCTATGACTTGGAATATACTTTAACATTACATTTTCTATACTACACTGGGTATGGAAATACTCAACTAACATTGGAAGTTATTTTCATACCTTCAAATATGAATATATAATATATTGATAAAGGGAGGACTGACTCACCTTGGCTCACAGAATGTTCGAAGACAGACTTGTATAGGCTTCGAAACGAATCACTGAGATCTTCAAAATTGTATTCAGGGAAGAGTTTTTCTCTTTCCTGTGTACTGTAGGGCAACTGTTGCGTTAACGTTTGAGCTGTTGGTTCTGGGTGGTTTGATACCTATAGAAGCAGAAGAAAAACATGTTATAACTGCCAAGTGCAAATTTATAATCCAGAAGACTTTCTTAAAATATAAAGATTACATGAGGTGAAATACTAACACAAGCTTTGAAGTTCTATGGGGATGGCCCAAAACCTGAGAACCAAACTGCACAATAACCAATTAGATCACCAGAAAGGTTATAGACAGTGATTAATACTTGGAAATTAGTAGTCACTGCCATGAAGACATGAATAATGTAAATTATTATTTCAACATTTAAGTAATATTTTGATACATTAAAGGACAATTATACACATATTAACAAACCCCCTGCCCAGAGTGAGGAACTAAACCTCTAGGTTCTCACCAATGGGTTCTCTCTATAGGGTCTGTTATGTATTGTTAAACTCTGGCTTCTAGTGCCAGCGTCTACCCGCTGCCTGAAATGTTCCAAGACCTGGACAATGGGAAGACATTCTTTGCAATGAGCCTGTCTCCTCATTGCAACAATCCCAGAGAGTCAGAATGGGAATGGCCTTTGATAGCTCATTACAGACCCTATAGACAGAACCCAGGGATAAGGACCCTAGGTAATATCTGGGAAGGAGGGGGTGTTAGTACAGGTATATTTGTCCTTTAATATGTTGACAGACTGTCTAAGATTGCTTAGTTTTTAGAATCTCTACTAAATTGAATAGAAACACACAAGCTAACTCACCGGTGTATAGCTATGTACACTGTTAGTATTATTCAAGTTTAAGGATGACACACTCTGATCAGAAAGACTATTGTTAAGGCTACTTCGAGGACTGTCATTGCCATCCTGATCTGTGTTGTATAAGGTTACCTGTATAATAAAAACATTGTATAAACAATCTGGATAGATAGAAATACATATTATAAAACAGAGCAATGACAGTGGAGTAATTCATAATAAGTCACCCAGTGATTATAAAGTGACTATTTTAACAGGAAATCTAAGAAACAAGATAACAAAATTCTGCTAAAAAGAGAGCTAGAAACAATAATCAAACAGTGGCTTGCACTAGTAGTAAAACTACACCATGGAGTGTACACATTCCATGTCAACAAGGTCAATTTCTCAGGACCCATATCAAAATGAGAAGTGAGACACATACAGTAATTCACTGTTGTGCAAACTTCCCCACATTTACAGGTAGTGTGACAGCACATGGGTGGTGCCTATTCACACAAGCCCCACCCAGTTCAGTCCCAAGCTAGACAGGAAAGGTCATCAGGACTGGCCCTTAAAAACAGAGCTGTCCTGGTGAAAAACAGGATGGTTGGGAATTAAAGTAAATCAATCCCAAAATAAACATTATTGATGTAAAACCATTTTTTGCCTAATTAATAACAATGACAATTTAGCTTGGTTTAGTAGATCATAGCAATGCCTGTTTCCAGCCTTCAAAACTGCACTAGAAATAACAACTGGTTGTTTGCTAGAGCGAGTGCATTTTATTGCATAAACTACTTTTATTCAGATATTCAAAATATAACAGACATTTACTTTATTAGTCACAGTGTTGATAGCCAGGTTTGGGGAGGCACTTCCAGAGATAATACAATCCATTCCCAGGGAATCGGAATCTATGCTGTATGGGGTTGTGGCCTAAAATAAAATTAAATAGGAACATGTTTAAATTATTTAACACCAAAGGCAACACAAAAAAGATTATTATTGTCTTAAAAACTTACATGAAAAATAAAGAAGGGAAGGACAATATGCAATATGTGTGTAAATCCGTTAAGAACAGTGCGAAATGAGTATTTCCCTTTAAAGGAGAACTAAACCAACATTTTTATACTCAATCTGAAAGCATCCTCTACAAGAACACCAAAAAACTGTAAATTACAATTCCAATAAATGGCATTAAAGTAAGGTAAATCCCCTGAAGAACTGGATAAGATAAATGTGTGCAGGTGCACTGTCTGGTACTCTACTTGCTAATATTGGCTGTAACAGGATTGGCTAGAGACTACTAGTGGGTGTAACATGCTGTAATAAGTTCCTGCAGTAGCTTAGAACTGGGCATGTAAAAGAACATAATGGTGATCACACTGCAATACTGGAATGCTGGGAAATAAAACACAAACCCTATGTTAGAAAGGTAAAATTTCCCAGCACCACATCAAAATAAAAGGTGAGACACAGATTAATATAGTTTTATGTACCGTATATACTCGAGTATAAGTCGAATTTTTCAGGCTTTAAAATTAGCCTGAAAACCTAACCTCGACTTATACTCGGGTCAAGTCGAAATTTAGATCCAAATTCTGCAATTGCAGATAGTAACCAGCAGGTGGCGCTGTGTTAACCTGCATAGAAAGTAACAGGAGCTGATCTGCCTTTACACTTCCTGCTTCCTGTAGTCTGGCTGCTGGACTCACTCAGCACTGTCACTGCTCATCTGTATGCTGTAAATCTGATGGGTTTCTTCAGTTTGGGGCAAAAAACAGCTGCTAGTGCAGTGCAAATGACAGCTTGAAACTACAACTCTCAGGTGACATTTTTAACTATATGGGGTCAAAAAGTCCTTTACTATATGGGGTCAGAGGGCCCTTTACTATATGGGGTCAGAGGGCCCTTTACTATATGGGGGTCAGAGGGCCCTTTACTATATGGGGGTCAGAGGGCCCTTTACTATATGGGGTCAGAGGGCCCTTTACTATATGGGGGTCAGGAGAATTGTAAATGATGGTATGTTTAATTAAAAGTTTACTGAACCTTGCCACTCCACATGTTTAGAAACTGAAACTACCAGCAACAAAGCATGCTGGGAGTTGTAGTTTTCAAATATCTGGAGTACCAAGGAATTGGAGGTTACTGGTACTGGATTTGGCTATTACTGTATGGGATTCATGTATGGGAATCCTGCTGTCCATTGAAAGGGCAACTAAAGCCTAAAAACACAGAATCAGAAGGCAGTAGTAGTGATAATTTTACCCTCGACTTATACTCGAGTCAATCAGTTTTTACAAATTTTTCAGGTAAAAATAGGTACCTCGACTTATACTCGGATCGACTTATACTCGGGTATATACGGTAGTTACTCAGCCTTCTGAATCAGTATTGATCTGAGACTTTAGTTGTTCAGGGAGAGAAAATTCTCCTACCTAGTGCTCAATGATTTGTTCAAAGAGGTTCTCGCAGTAGCAGCAACAAGGTCCTTTATATTTAAACTATAATGTTGTATTTAAAATGTAGAATTATAACGGTTCATACAAAACAAATTACTACTAAATGAATCTCCATTGCCAATTGTGTACAAATTGCATGAATTTTTTGTATTATTTAAAGGCTTTCCTCATAGAAATTACAATGAATGTTCATTACTAAATACAAAGGATGTTAATGTTCAACAGATTCATTAAAGCCAGGGCTGCACTGCACAAGAAAACCTTGAATTGTGTTTTTTTTTTTGTTTTGTCTCTCTACCAGAAATTAAAATGCATGTGGTCCAGACAGAAAAAAAAACCCACACACATTTTTAAAAGAATAGATTGTAACACACATATAGGGTCTGTGTCACTGCGATTTCCCTAGTAACCAGCACTGCATATTGTAAACATGGCTAGTGGGGCTTATATTGGCCATACTAAAAAGAGATATTAGATTGATTTTATATTTAATCGTCTATTCAATCTAATACCAGTCATAACATCACAGGAACATATCATAGTTTATGGACAATTTTAACCCCAACTAGCAGTGTAAAGAAAGTGTAAAGAGATAATTTAGAAGCCCAGAATAAAATGTTGCAGCTTTAAAAGATTCAAGCTTAGGGTATACAGCTATTACATAGAGCAGTACATAAAATCCACCTACCCTTTCTTCAGATCTTGGCCTTTTCCTTGGCCGTGCTTGTGCTGCATCCTCCTTTGGATTTGTGTCTATTGCCCAATAGGACCCCTAAAAGGAAGGAATTGTAACACATTGTTATTCCCCTAACCTGAAAAGGGGGAATAAACCTTGAAACATTATCACTGTCAGAACTATGATCACTGAGAATGCTTCCTCATCCCCTTTAATGGATAGGTTCACTCAAAAGTGGACCTATCCTTTTTTTGCATTAATTGAAGAGTTTATTTCAAGGCTTGATAAAGGATCTAGGATGCGAGCCGAAACGTTGCTGAACACTATATGAATAAAAGTTTTGGAAAAGACCCCTTGAGTGCACCATCTTGCTTCTTTTTATACTACTTTGGAATTGGACTACACCTGGGCAACTATACTATCAAGTGCGAGTGCCTACATTGATCTCTCTCTCTCTCTCTCTCTCTCTCTCTTTCTGCCTTTCCCTTATGCCTATAGCTGTTAAGTTGTAGGGCTAGAGAGAGGCTACTTACATCCCTTCAGGTAGGTATCAGGATCCATTCCAAACTTGCTCTCGCTTTCCACTCCCAGCAAGTATCCGGGGGAGGCTCAAATGGTATAAGTCGGAAAGTCCTAAAAAGCACCCAGGCAATCCCACCACATAACATGAGCAAACACACACAGACCCTCCTTATCTATTTGATATGAAAGACAGACCCAGGCAACTCTGCCACAATGCACAGATCAAAATAAACAGAATCATTGGACAACCGGAGACCTTAAGCTAGGTACACACCTAGCGATTTTTCCTCCTGACCGTCCGTTCGATACTTTCGAACGTTCGGCCAGGAGGAAGGACTGTCGGTCGCGGCAAAAGCAGCCGCGTCCGATAGTCACCGCGACCGATCGTGCGGTCCATAGAGGACCGCACGATCGGACGAGGTTTTTCACCCTGTCCGATCGTCCTTTCGTCCGATTCGGACGAACGGTCGATCGGACATGGGCACATTCGGATTCGATAATTTCGGTCCGATCGACCGATACACTGAACTATCGGTCGATCGGACCGAAATATCTAATCGTGTGTACCCAGCTTTATACAGGATCCAGAATAATATGCTAGGCTCAAACTATTAGTATTTACCACAGCAGGTTCCAGATCTACAATCAACATGGGGTTAGGACAGCACAAGATAGTGATTAGCTATAAAGATTAGGGAGATATGTTTTGAAAGGAGCTAAAAGCTCCCCACAGAGTATAAAATAAAGTAGAGCCTTCTTATAACAGACTCGTGTTATTATAATAGTATTGCCCTAATAATCTAACATATAAACACATATTTATCACTTCCAAAGAAATGTGTGGGGACATGCAAAGTATCTTATTTATTGCCTGTAGCTAAGGGCATGTGTCTAGATTTAATTCATCCTAATGGTATAGAGCAGGGGTGTTGAACTTGTGAACATTCACATGTTTGAAAACTACAAATGCCAGCATTCTCTGTTTGAAGTAATTTTTTTCTCAATGTCCTTTAAGTAATGCATGTGTCCAGATGTAATACAGCCTAATTGTATAGGGCAGAGGTGTTGAACTTGGGACCTTCCACATGTTTGAAAACTACAACTCCTAGCTTTCTCTGTTAGCAGTAAGTTTCTTCTTTATCTCCATTGGCTAATGAATGTATTAAGATGCAATACAGTGTAATGATATAGAGCATGGGTGTTGAACTTTTCACTCTCAGCATTCCATGGCTGCACAAAATGCTAGAAAGTTTAGCTTGCCTACATCCTGGAATAAAGCCCTTTTACTGACTTACAGACATAAAAAGGCCATGCTTTAGCAATTACTACCCAAGGGTTTAAATATGAAAGTGATTCATCTGCCCTTCCCTTACATCCATGGCTCTTACACTGTTGGTTTAAGGAAGGATTATTCAGGTCATTTCAGGCAGTAGGAGTCACACATCAAACCACCTATCTGACAGCTAGAATGCATAGAATATCAATGGAATAAACCTGCAGGTCCAAGAACAGACTCAGGCAATTCTGTCACAAACCAAACCACACCATTAGGAAACCTGAGACCCTACACAGGATCCAGATAAACATGCAGAGTGTACTTATCAGTATTTACCACAGCAAGTTCTACATTTACAATCACTATGTGGTTAGAACAGCACAGGATAGTGATTGGCTATAAAGATTATGGAGATATGTTCTTAATGGGGCTAAAAGCTCCCCATAGAGTATAAAATGAAATACAGCCATCTTATAACAGTTGTACCTTCCAGCCTCATGTTGGTTAATATATTAATATTGGAAATAAGGGAAAAACTGTCCATTTTTCTAAGAATGCTGGGTAGTTTCAGAGACATGCAGTCATTTTATCACACACAGACATCACTTCCTGTCTAGCAAACCGAAACTGGATTGTCTTATTACTTATGGAGAGGGGAGGGGGGGGGGAATAAATGTGAGAGTCTGAAGAATTTTCTAATTGGCTAAGACTGTTTTACACACAGCACATAGTTGGGTGTAATACAGGAAATTCCTTAAAGGGCATGTCCACCCCCAAAACTCAAATTTAACCCCATACTGGCCCCACTCTGTAGTGTACAAAAATCCTTACCTTACATCCCAGCTCCTTATGGTTGCCATGCTGTGCCCCTCCAAAGTCCAGCAAAGTGTAGTGTAGAAGGTCTGTGTGACTCATCCTGTCGACAAGGTTTGAGGCATGCGCAGGAGAGTCCTCCCCCTCCCTCCCTAGTGTAAAATCCCCTGTATACATTATAGATATTGGTCCCCTAGCCCCAACTGCCGTAATAGAATTCTTAGAAAGTGCCCAGATAGTTACTTACCTTCCCTCTATCCTCCAGCGTTCTGAGCAGCCGGCAGCCGCGTCCCTGATTGGCTGCCTCTCAGCCAATCAGGGACACGGCTGCCGGTCCCGCCCCCTGCTTGCATTTCCGTGCAAGCAGTGGGCCAGGCAGTGTGGCGGAGGAAAGAGGGAAGGTAAGTAACTATTGGGGCACTTTCTAAGAATTCTATTACGGCGGTTGGGGCTGGGGGACCAATATCTAGACTATATAAAAAGTTGAAAAAAGGTCTGGACATGCCCTTTAAGGTTGTAATTGGGTGTAATACAGGAACTTCCTTAAGGTACCCACTGAACTGGGTGGGAGGGTTCAGATGTTTGGAAACTACAACTCCCAACTACTAAAGCATGCTGGGATTTGTAGTTTCCAAAACATCTGAAGGCTATAGTAGTCTTTTAAATGGACAGCAGAATTCTCATACAGTAATAGCCATATCCAGTATGGCTATTACTGTATGGGAAATCTGCTGTCCATTTAAAAGGCAACTAAAAACCAATACAGAATAAGAAGCAGGATAGTATCTATTGTTGCCTTCTGATTCTGTATTGTTTTGAAGCTTTAGTTGCCCTTCAAATGGACAGCAGAATTCCCATACTGTAGTCCCATACAGTAATAGCCATACTGGATTTGGCTATTACTGTATGGAACTGGCAACTAAAGCCTCAAAACAATACAGAATCAGAAGGCAGTAGTGGTCATAATTTCTAATTTCTAATCACTTTTATTAGTTTTTCCTGGTGAATATAGGTGCCTCGGTTTATACTCGGGTCAGTTTATACTCGAGTATATACGGTATATCATTTGTTTTGTAATTAAGTAGTAGGTAGTAGTAGTACTATACTTTGTATAACGTTATTTGTTATGGTGATTTTAATAAAATAGTGATAATTACACGCATAAATATAGACCTTTCCTGTCACCCCCACCTAATTTGTTGCTCCTAAAAACTCAATGCAATCTCTGTAAAAATATAAATTTATTTATGTAAGGGATATATATAGGTACAGTGCTGCAGTGCTCTCCTGGCTGCTAACCACAAACAGCTATGTACTGTAGAATAAGGATATTAAGAGCTGCACTCGCAATTCTTTCAAGAGACCTTTATTGTGACCTGATACGTGCACAAAGTTTCAGGGCAATGCACCTGACGAAGTGAATTGCTTTGAAACGTTGTGCATGTATCTGGTCACAATACAGTTCACTTGACAGAATTGCGGATGTGGCCGACACTAGATCATCAGTTCCATTACCTCTATACAGTTAGTGATGAATTTCTAAACTAACCTGGTTTTGATCCAGAACTACTGGTTGTAAAAATCCAAGAATCTTTTAGAATTTTTTTTTAATTTTTTAAACTCTGGAAATTATAATCAAAAAAATTTTGAAAAAAAAATGTAAAAATTTAAAATTAGATTGAATTTTTTTTTCCCCGAAAATAATATTGGGAAAACCTGTATTGGGAAATTTGAGATTGCAATCAAAAATTTGGATTCATTCATTCAACAGTTTTGCTAGATATTTTTTCCCTGGTATAGTTTTAAGTTATTATTCTAGTAATACAGAAAGTTATATGCCAATAATTTACCTTTCCAGGGTCATCCTTGGATCGAGGCACTTTCAAAAAGCACTTATTTAGTGACAGGTTGTGTCGTATAGAATTCTGGAACAAAACAATACATTGTCAGTATTTTTCTATTATGCAAAAACAAATTAGTTACTACAGTTATACAGACCTCTACATTTAGATATGAGGTATGACACAGTATTTTGCAATTATGACATTTTATTAGCAAAAAAACCTGGGGTTTCTACAGCCACATAAGGGATTGCTATTAAGTTTTCCACACAGTTTGAATGAAAACTTCCAGTACAGTACTATATAGTGAACGTACTCAAACTGCTAGTACAGTATTACATGGTGAACGTACTCAAACTGCTAGTACAGTACTACATGGTGAACTTACTCAAACTGCTAGTACAGTATTACATGGTGAACTTACTCAAACTGCTAGTATAGTACTACATGGTGAACTTAGGCAATCGAGAAGTAACCAATGCTATTTTGCTTCCCCACATCACCAAGTTCACCAGGTAAGAGAATCTGCTATCCCTTATATTATATAAATAAATTTATAAATTTCATGGGGAATACATTGGGTTTTTCAGAGGTACTATGTTGGTGGGGGTGGGTAAAAGTAATATACACAGGGACAGTGTTTATGTGTTGTTTAAGCACTAAATAAATATTTATATCAATATCAACAAATATGTAGTAATGACATTATATATTTTGCCTTATTTACATTTCTATATACTTTAAAGTACTTGCATAGTCCCCACACCTCTTTTGTAATGGAATCTTCAAAATGGTGCGTTAAGCCACACCCCAGGAAGTTTTACAGGGAGGCAATGGAAGCTTACAAAGGAACATATTTATCACTTCCCTTTTAGTGTTGTATCCAATGGTGTGCTTAATATTAGATTGACAGCAGTGTTGGTGAATCAAAACATTTTCTGAGTGTTAGTAGGGAAGTAGGAAGTGTTAGTAGGAAGTTGCAAGACTTATATGTCACTTCCTTTGTAAAACATGTGACAGTCTTAATAAAAATATTCTTCTCACTCTCACCTAACTCCATCCCACTCCTCTCAACAGACAAAAAGGAGGGCTGCTGTTTGCTGAACAGAAAGGGATATCTATATATCAGGGATAGGCAACCAGTAGATCTCCAGATGTTTGGAAACTACAACTTCCAGAATTCCCTAACTACAGAGTGCTTGTAGAGGAATGCTGGGAGTTGTAGTTTGAATTCCCTAACTACAAAGTGCTTGGTAGAGGAATGCTGGGAGTTGTAGTTTTCATCTGGAAATCTACTGGTTGCTTATCCCTGCTATATATCATAGGGGGACTGAAAGGAAAACATCTCCATGCCCACTTCTCTGATACAATGGAGTTTATTAATGGTTTATTACATTATTTTAACAATAGACCCCATAGAAGCCATGAACCTGTGTCCTGTACATATAAAATGTAATAAGATTGAAACATGACAGGATATTCTAGGTTCCTTTATAGGACCTAAGATTTACCAATAGTGATCCCTTTCTAACAGAATCCCTGGTGACAGCTGTGAGTTAATGGGGAGGGTGAGTATTGAAGGACAGACTGATAACTTTAATTATAGAATGATCCAACGGATCTCCTATTGATCTATTAGTTGAAAATTTAATGGGGTAGATTGAAATACAACTGTTGTGCAGAGCTTGAATCACTTTGTTGTCTACTGAACTATAACACTCTATACAATGTTACAATAAATAGATCAAGAATAGAGATGGACCAGATCGCGGATCTGAACCCAGTTCCGCAACAAATTTCCGTGATTCAGACATTTTGCGGGAATTTCGCTTTACAGATTTTTTCGAGATGCATTCGAAAATTCAAAGAAAATTTCAAGTCATTTTTGAACACTTTGTAAAAATTATACACTAACTTACTGTAAATAGTTTTGGGACCCGGAAAATGATCTGGGGAAAAGACAATTAGATTCTTTCTTAAGGAATCCGATTGTAACTAATTCTGATTGGTTACAATTAGATTCTTCCAGAAAGCATACCAATCAAATTCTTTCTGAAAGAATCTGACTAACCAATTCTAATTGGTTACAATCATTTTTTTTTTTTAAGAAAGAATCTTATTGGTATACCAATCAGATTATTTTCTAATCAGAATTGGTTACAATGAGATTCTTTCAGAAACAATCTTATTGGTTAGTATACCCAGATTATTTTCTAATAATAATTGGTTATAATCAGATTCTTTCAGAAAGCATACCAATAAGATTATTTCTAAAAGTATCTGATTGTAACCAATTCTGATTAGATACAATCAGATTCTTTCAGGAAGTATCCGATTGCTATACTAACCAATCTTTTCCAATCAGAATTGATTTCAATCAGCTTATTTCAGAAAGTCTAATCTATAAGTATACCAATCAGATTGTTTCTAAGGGCTAGGCCCCACTTACACGTTTTTGCGCGCGCGATTGCGAATGCGGTTTGGTTATAATGGAAATCGTGTGAATGCAAAAAAATCTGCCTGATTGCGTGTCCGTTCACGTTTTGGCGACGCATGTATTCACCATTTTTGGTGTGTTAACACATGCGTTTCCATAACGGAAAACGGCAAAATCGTATGCGCAAAACACAGGCACAAACGAAAAACGCACAAGAATCGCATGCGACAATGCTTGCGATTGCGTGCGCGATTTAGTGCGTTGTAGTGGGGCCATGCCCTAAAACAATCTGTTTGTAACTAATACAGATTCTTCCAGAAAGCGTACCAATAAGATTCTTTCTGAAAGTATCTGATTGTATACTAACCAATCATATTATTTTCTAAACAGGATTTGTTACATTCAGATTCTTTCAGAATGATTCTGCTTGGTTAGTATACCAATCGGATTCTTTTCCAATTAGAATTGGTTACAATTAGATTCTTTCAGAAAAAATCTGATTGGTTACTATACCAATCAGTTTCTTTCTGAAAAAATCTGATAACCAATTCAGATTTGAAAGAATCTGATAATCTGTTCCCCAGACCATTTTCCAGGTCCCAGAGCCATTTACAGTTACTGTATCATTTTTACAAAATTTTTGAAAATTCCTTTAAAATTCTAATTTTCAAAAATTTCGGTGACCCTCAAAAATAGAATGTGTAATCTCGAAAAACAGTTTAATCATGAGGTAAGTTATTTTTTTTTAAACTTCTGGATGTATGTACGTTTTTCCCAGACCATTTTCAAGGTACACAGGCAGAACGGATTTTAGCAGTTTCAGCCATATGGGTGTATATACCGTATATACTCGAGTATAAACCGTCCCGAGTATAAACCGAGGTACCTAGTTTTAGGTAAAAAAGGAGGAAAACCACACTGACTCGCGTATAAACCGAGGGGGTAGTATTTGCCACTAAAGATGTTTGGAAACTACAACTCCCAGCATGCTTTATTGCTGGGAGTTGTAGTTTTCAAACATCTTAAGTTGCAAATTTTATAGTAGTGTGTATAAAGATTTTATATCATCTGTATCCACATATAGCTAAACATACACCCACATATTTGGACTCCCCTCCAACCCTAAACGCCAGGCGTAAAACTAAAAATACTGCTGGGCAGCAGAGGGTCAATTTTTGGTTTTGGGGGTGAACATGCCCTTTAAATTATAATGCACTTTGTGCATTAACCTAAAGCACTTTGTTTAAAAGGCATGTTCACCCCTTTTTAATTTTTTTTCTGTAGTGTAGGGTACCCTCCCCCACCCCCAACCACTATAGTAATTTGTCTAAAAACTCCCCCGACTTACTTTGCCTCTCTCCTCCGAAGTTCTGTCACAGCCCTCTGCTTGCATGAAACTGCAAGCAGGGTGCCGGACCGGCAGCCGTGTCCTTGACGGCTGAGAAGCAGCCAATCACGGACACGGCTTCTGGCTGTACAGAACGTCGGCGAAAGAGGCAAAGTAAGTAAAGATCAGGGGAGTTTTTAGACAAATTACTATAGCGGTTGGGGTTGGGGTAGGGAGCCCTACACTTCAGAAAAGGGGATTTACACTAGGGGGAGGGAGAACAAAACGGGAGGGAGGGCTGCACTGAGCAAGTGCAAATTCTCCTGGAGGAGAGACAGGAGGCAGAGTCCTATATGGACTGCAGGGTAAGGTAAGGATTTTTCTACACTAAACAGTGGGGCCAGTAGTGGGTTAAAATATAGTTTTGGGGGTGGACCTGCCCTTTAATTAAACACTGACTAATAAATTAGAGGCTAGAAGATGTGAAAAATATGGTTTAATTGTAAGATTTTATCCCATGAAGTGTACAAACTGCTGAAAAAAACAGTATCTTGCAAAAATCCAGTGTTGCAAAGACAGCAAATATACCGCCTCATTAACCCAGAGGCGCTGGGCAATAATATGGAGTTAAATCACGCTAACCAGTTCGCAATTGATTAGTGCAACTTTAATTCCATTATTAATTCCGGATTCGCGAGTTTCGCAAAAGACACCCGCAGTGAATTTTAATGCCTTGGCAGCTAAAGGTAAATACTTTTGTAAGCTCCTAGTATCAAATCCTAGTATGAAAACCTTTAAAATCTCTTTATCTTTCAGTCTTCTAAAAGGTGCAGGGTATACAATAGAGATAATCATAACGGTACATCAGCTGCTATCTATAAAGCACCAACACTTTTATGGGATGCATAAGGCCAAAGTTCCCATTGTAAAAATGTAATTATGGCAATGCAGCTGTCAGGAGGCTTTAGTTAATAAAAGAAGTGACTTCTAAAGTAGCACAGTCTACAATCTGTGAGAACAGGTGCAATATGCGTTGTCCCCTCTCCTTAGCTGTTAGTAGAAGCCCTTATACCCTCAAGGTGCAGGGTGCTATCCCGCTACTCAGCTAGCCTGTTCTGCAGCAAACAATTCTGGGGTCATGCTAAACTCAGCCTTGTCTACCTCTATATTAAAGCCAATGTGTACATTGAGATTTTCACTAGTCAGCATAGAAAAATGTAACTGCATAGAAAACTGGAAACATTTCATATTTTCTATTGTTGTCAGAGTTTAAACTTTCTGTACATACAGTTGGATGTATGTGAGCACTTATTTATGGTAGTCTCCCCTGAAATGCCATTGGTTTTGTCAGTCTTTACACAAAATCTGGTCCATCAATGACACCATTGCATATAAGGGGACTGACTGATCCAAAAGTGAAGGTACCAACAACGGAACTTATCAATAAAATAAAAATATTAGTCACAAATTATAAATTTTCAGGTGCTGGCTGTCCAAGTTCACAAGATTTGTCCAGCTCTGGTATAATATGTAGTAAAACAAGGACAGCACTTGTATTTCAATTCTTGATTTTAAAGAAATTAAACAATAAAGATATGACTTTGCAAACCACGAGTAGAGCCAGGAAGCTGATTTGACTTATGGTGGCCATAGACAGTGATATTATTGGGTAATACCAGGTATTGGACAGTGTATGGTGTCCACCGATAAAATCCTAGTTTGATATAGGGATGGGTCCTAAAAAAATACACCACATCGAGAAGATGTGGTCTGATTAGGTGACGTCTGCTCCACAGTCCATTTGACACTTTGCAAGGTAGATTTAACATCAGAAGAATCAAACAATAAAAAAAACCACACTACGAGGTACTAGAAAGATGATTTAATTTGCCTTTCAAATGCATTTTTAGGAGGTTCTTCAGATTAGTTTATTCTGTAAAGCTGAATTATAAAGTTTAACTTTTTATTTAATCATTTCTAAAGAGACACTGGAGAGATGCATACACAGCTTACTCTGTGTAGGAATGTCCATTCTTTGCATTTTTCTGCTTTATTATTTAAATGTAAACTATGATATTGCATAGGTCAGGGCATTTCATAGACACATAAATATAAGGAATTTTGTCCTTATAGGTGAGGTACTACACTGCTGGCCTTGGTAAACGGAGGATAAATGGCTGAGGCTTCTCAATGTGGAAGTGGATACCTGGGTGAGATGCACCAAAATAGATCAGGATTTATCTGTGGAAGCTTGACGCAGGTACCCGCATTTACAAGCATTTGATCTGCATCTGCATTCCAGTAGGAACTATAAATACATCCCTAGCATTCAAAGACTGTCGGACCAGTACACTATACTGCAGGAATGAAGTACAGTTCTAATGCAAGTTTGTCTTTTCATGTTAAAATACAGAGGAAATATATTAATACTGAACAGTATTAACATCTTAGAAAGATTTTGAAAAATACTGGGCAAAATCACAATATTCTCATTGTTTGTACCATGGTTTCCCAAGTTATTACAATGTTAGGTGAATTGCCTATACATGTCTCTGAAAAACTATTATGATTAAAATGAAATATGGCTTCTAATTTTTTAGAAGCACATTTTTGGGCAAAAGACAAAAAAGAAATGGATTAGGGCTTTGGGGTACTAATTATGCAGGAAATCCCAAGACCGTGGAAAATAAAACTATATTAATCAGTCAAATTTCCAGTCTAATTGTCTAAATATTTTATAAGGAAAGACATAAAATCCTTAAGATATATTTCTAGGCTTATGCAATTCTGAAAGCTTTGGAGAGTGTGTGTGTTCAGGTGCTTTCTTCCACATGAGTCATGCAGTTAATCAGCTCTCAAAAAGGTAAAAATAAATCTGAGACAAATGCTTGTAGTTACGAAGATTTACGCAAATGGAACTCAAATCACAAACCTACATCCACACAACTTTATATCATAGTTCCTAATCAATGTTGGCTTGTTCCTACTCGATGTTGACCACTTGAGGTGTTTTCTAGTTACCTACCAGCTGCTAGCACACAAGACTTAAAATCAATACTTAATTGAATAGTGAGTAAAATTGGCAGTAGATGGAGCTCCAACTCTTGCAAATGGCTTTATCTTACATATCAATTGTATAGACATAAATCATCAGCTTACCCACAAATAGGCCTTGGATTTAAATGCTTTCAATCATAATGCTACAAAGGGGTTTCATTGTTATGTCTGTACTTACTAACTGTTCCAAAACAGTTTTATAAAAAAGTTTTTAAAAAATGTAAAAAAAAAATCTACATTTGACAGGAAGGTAGAAATCTAAAGGAATAAATAAAAGCATAATTCAATTTTAAAAAAATGGAGAGTACTCCTACCTGCCGATATGCTGCCTGACCTAAGCAATGTCCTGTCAAAACATGCCGTTCATATATGGCTGACAGCTTCAACAGCTAACCTTTCTCCCAACATACTGTTTATACTTGAATATAAGCTGATCCATGTAAAAGCCAAGGTACTTATTACCTGAAAAACTGATTGACTCAAGAATAGAAATTATGACCACTACTGCTTGTGAAGGTTCTCATTCATCCAGGTCATGGTATATCTGTTGTATTCAATTAGATCAACTGGACTTGAAATGTAGTTCTTGAAGACGTTTCGCTAGTCATCCGACTGGCTTTCTCAATTCAGAATGACTTGTACAAGGATCTGTGGCAATTATGTACCCTGGAAAATCCCAATTAGCATATCACAGCCAGGTGTTAAGGGTGTGATTGGATAGTGGCTAAGAGGTGTTATAGGAACGCCCATAGTAAGGTGTTAAAACAGCATTGTATATGGCAGACAGTTGGTGTCGAACCCCCCCACCTCTATTTAGGCTTGGTTTCTTTATTTTCACATAAAGCATCACATCCAGAACTCTCAGGATTTCACCAACAAGATTGAAGATATAGTACTCGGTTTAGAAGAAACTATGGTGTCCTATGATGTGACATCTCTCTTCACTTGTATACCCACCAAGGAGGCTGTTGACATGGTGAGAAAACGGCTGGGCCAAGACAGCACTCTTACCAGCAGAACTGATCTCAACCCAGAACAGGTGTGTTCCTTGTTGGACTTGTGCCTGAATACCACCTATTTCAAATACAGGGATAAGTTCTATAAGCAAAAACATGGATGTGCTATGGGATCTCCAGTTTCACCCATTGTGGCCAACCTTTACATGGAGGAGGTAGAAACACAGGCGCTTAATACCTTTAAGGGCATAGCACCCAGCCACTGGTTCAGATATGTTGATGACACCTGGGTTAAAATTCACCAGAAGGAGGTACAAGCTTTCACAGAACACATTAATGCGGTAGACCAAAACATTAAATTCACAAGGGAAGAGGTACAAAACAACAATCTGGCTTTCTTGGACTGCTTGGTAGAAGTTAAGGAAAATGGTAAACTGGAAGTAGAGGTTTACAGAAAACCAACACACACAGATCAGTATTTGATGTTTGACTCCCACCACCCTTTAGATCACAAGCTGGGTGTCATCAGAACCCTGCAACACAGAGCCGAGAACATCCCCACTAGCACAGAGGCGAAGGCTAAAGAAATGAAACATCTCAGAGGAGCCCTTAAAACTTGTGGATATCCGGACTGGGCCTTTGTCAAAAGAAGTAGAAGGAAAGAAAAGAACACAAATACCAACAGTGAAGGGGAAAAGCAAGACAGGAGGAAGAACATGGTCATCCCATATGTAGCAGGGGTCTCCGAGAAATTAAGAAGAATTTTCAAAAAACATCATATCCCTGTCTGCTTTAAACCGAACAACACACTGATGCAGCAATTGGTACATCCGAAAGACCCAATACCTAAACACAAGAAAAGCGACATCATATATGCAGTGCAGTGAAGAATGCTCTGATTTGTATGTGGGGGAGACCAAACAGCAACTGCATCAACGTATGGCCCAGCACAGAAGAGCCAATTCCTCGGGTCAGGACTCAGCCGTGTACCTGCATCTTAAGGATAAAGGACATACCTTTGAAGATTGTAATGTTAACATACTGGCGAAGGAACGTGACTGGTTCAAGAGAGGTGTTAAGGAGGCCATTTATGTGAAAATAAAGAAACCAAGCCTAAATAGAGGTGGGGGGGTTCGACACCAAGTGTCTGCCATATACAATGCTGTTTTAACACCTTACTCTGGGCGTTCCTATAACACCTCTTAGCCACTACCCAATCACACCCTTAACACCTGGCTGTGATATGCTAATTGGGATTTTCCAGGGTACATAATTGCCACAGATTCTTGTACAAGTCATTCTGAATTGAGAAAGCCAGTCGGATGACTAGCGAAACGTCTTCAAGAACTACATTTCAAGTCCAGTTGATCTAATTGAATACAACAGATATATGACCACTACTGCCTTCTATATCAGTATTATTTTAGTTGCCCTAACTTATTGGTGCCAATATAAGCCAAATCTACTAACCCCCATTAACATTAGAAATAATAATAAAAAAAAAAAAAAACTTAAAAAGGCATGTCCGGTGAGTGCTGAGAGTACCGTAAGCATAACTTATGTTCCAACATTCTCGCAACCTTGTGGTTGCTCGCGCCTACATGCACGCTCTCCCAACTGCTCCGGTTTGCAGCACGAATGGTAAGTAATGCCTGTGATCCGAGTATAAGCTTTTATGGGTCATTTTAAAAAATAAAAATCTCAGCTTATACTTAAGTATATATGGTAGTACGAATGCATGACTATGTTAGAGACGCAAGGATGCTGGCCTTGGGAAATAGTGGTAAAGCTGTAAGCCACATATGGGTTGTATCTTTTACAGTTCACGGTTCCAGATGCGGAAACCCAGGAAAGGGCAGTTACAGTTAAAACCAAATCCATGCATTTAAAAAAAGAAAGTCTTTGACCTATTGTAAGTAGCAGAAACTGAAGCAAAAATTGATTAAAACGAATTGCTGCGAAATGCCCTGATTTAGTTCAAGAAAGCATCGGTGATACAGGTAAGGGGGGGGGGCGAAAACACACAAAAATAATGCCCTGGCAGGTTTCATGACACCTGGTCACTTTATCCCCTCTGATGAAGTGACCAGGAGTCCCTAAACGCATCAGGGCTTTATTTTTGTGTGTTGTTTTCCCCCCTTACCTATATCACCGATGGTTATGAATTTAAGATTGGATTTTGTTGCACTTGGTAGCAGTGTCGTCCCAATGCTTTTTTGAACCACATTTGATTTTGATTACAAGCTATATTTTAACATTGTAACCAATGGCTTTGAGCACGGATCACATCATTTACCTAGCAATATCTCAAGATCACATCTTTTTCCTCTAGGATTTTGAGAACTGCGCCAACCAGCAATAGTAAAAGGAACTAGCTCTACAATTAGGACACTGTAAATTTCCCCTTAAATTGTATTATGTGGGAAGTAGGAGCTGAAATCCACACTTTTTTTCATGCAACCTTTCAAAGTATATAATTCTGCTCCTACTAATCACATAGTACTAATACGCATGTGAAGATTTTCAGTTTTGTCCTTTCAAGTCGGAGGACTTTTAAAAATGGGTGTGGTCTAGACACCAAAATCTTATAACGGCGTTCATTGAATTTTTGTTGAGAATGTTGGCAACTACGTCTCTGTGTGAACTTCATTATGTATTTGCATGAGGACAACACCAGAGTCAGCAACAGAGTTTCTGGATCATGTTTATATAAGGTTTCCTATTTGCATAGCAGAGTAACAACCTGCATTTGTAAATGTAGGTTCTGTGTTCACAAAGATTTTGGAGCCCTGAGCCCACACAGTGATTTCCACTAGGGAATCAAGTTTGTTTTTAATGCAGTGCTGTGCAAGAGCCCAAGAATCATGCTATCCTATATTGGCTTCCTGTATATTGTGTACGGAGGATGATGAAATACCTAAATGCACACAGATTTTTTTTAAATAATAATACAATCAGGTGTAAGCTTCATATTGGTCTACTGCAGTTAGAGAGCATCCTATTGGTTTCTGCAAATTAAATGTACAAGCAAAATTCAACTCAATAAAGGGGCCCATACACAGTCCAATTTCCGATCGTACGATATTGCATGATCATGCTTCATGTATGGCCCACTTAAGCCAGACACAGATAATATTATATGCGTTCAACCAATCAAATATAAATAAGAGATGTGTTTGTTTCCTAAAAACATTCTGGCATTATTGTGCACTTTTAAAAAATCTTTCTCAGACTTGCTTTTTTGCCTTTCTGTTTTAGATATGGTCAAAATTAAAAACCGCAATGTATCGCAGGGCACACAGTAGGGCCTACTTCCCACGATTTACATAATAAATAAATTACCATAATGGATCGCAAAATGTAGCAAAAACACGCTTGTGTGGCCTAGCTCTAAAGGAATTCCATTTTATTTATTCAGCAATTTTATATTTGGGAAATTGCTTGATGGTTTCAGTGCCACCAAATATTTTAATTTCTGCAATTGCGTAGTCACCATATAAAAGGTATCACTGTAGTAAACTGTTTTCGAAGGCCTCCTTCACATTAGGTTAGACTTTGTCCATTTCTGGATAGAAATGCACATTTTTAAATGGATAAGATTTGCCTTGTACGTTAAAAATTAAATAAATAACTTACTCCTGCAAAAATGTCTGTCCTGGAACAGATTTGTTTTAAGCCTAGAGATAGGAAAAACAGCCAACTACACAGGTGAAAATGGACAAGAAAAAACATCCAATACCTTCCTTTTTCATCTGTGTGTATTGTGAACAAGGCCAGATACAATCCCGAATGATACAAAGAGAATTATATATGAAAAAAAGATACAATAATTCCAAAATTCCACACATTTCTTTACAATGAGAAAATTATTGTATAAACAGAATTCAGTTGTCTTACAGTTAAGCAGCACATATCGGTCTAGTCCAGTGTTTCTCAACCAGGGGTCCGGGGACCCCTAGGGGTCCGAGAGGTTGCATGGGGGTCCTCAAAACATTGACAGAAATTGTATAGATCCACAATTTTGATGAATGCAGATATATTTTTTTTACATATTTATCAATGTTCTGTATAAAGTCTGTGTTTGGTGTATTGATGTCTGAGAGATAAATGAAAATAAGTAATGTTTTAATGTAAGGGTTCCCACCCTGGTGTGAATTAGAGTGCATTTCGTTCAATAGAGATGTATTAATAGATCTATCATTTATGTTTGTATAGAATAGGTTTTTTGATGATTTGATGACTAACAAAGAAAAATAATAATACTGTATATAATCATAATTTTATGTAGAGGTCCCCGAGACATGAAAACTGTTTCAAAGGGCCCACAGATAAAAAGGTTGAGAAACACTGGTCTAGTCCATTACTGCTTAAAAACATCAACAAATCTTTAAAATAACTAATTCCTTTCTGGCTTAAACTTCCAAAATAAGAAATCGGAATGTCATTCAGGTTTAATGTGTAAAACAACATTAAAAATCATGATTAAAGAGCCTTTCATCAAACAAAGACATGTTCAACTGCACAGGGCTTACCGCACCGACCCAGTATATCTGGTGGGAGTGCTCTCCAGGAGGATCTCTGCAATTCTCCTCCAACACAACTGCAAGCAATAGTCTCTATAGAAGGCTCCTCAACCACCATGGTGATCTCCATCACCATATGGTAAAACAACTTTTATTACATCATTATTAAAAACAAGCTGGTACGTTTATCACAGTGTGGTCCTGATCCGTTTTATGTCACAGGTGACACTTCATCAGAGGTCCCACCCCCGACATGTCTAACCCATTTATACACCAATAGATCACCAGAGATACACCCACATAGTACCCCTAAAGGCACCATCCTCTTCAGAACAATCATATATAAAATAGAAAGAAAAATAGAGACTTAATTTTTGACTAGATGTATATTAAATATGAAATTCCCCAAAAAATGTTGTAAGCATATCAAAACTAAACTATGTATTTAAAAATGTATACAAGAACATGTGTGTCTAATAATGTCTCTATAAAAATATTGTTCTACATATCTTGACTTCCGGTATATATACATTTATAAATCTGCAACACACTTGCAAGAATTAAATCATAAAAAGACACCAAGACTCTGAATCCCAATCTCTAACATAAACATTGATACATTAACGGGGAGATTCAATATCGGAAATCCCTGCTACTAAGCTTTGCGCGATCCCACAATACAAAACCTGATTATGTGCGGTATTGGATCTCATACAGGTAACAAAAGTTGTGTGGGCCAAAAGAGCCAATCCAACTCTGTGTTGAGGTAGCGCAAAACTTTGTGTGTGTAATGCAAAAACATTTGGAAACAGCACAGTGCCACACTTGTTAACCCGATATGACATCAGATAAACAGGGGTTTTACACCTATTTTAGGGATGTTGAATCTTCCTGTAAGTATCCAAGAAAAGAATACATCCTGTGTAATACAGTTGCAGATATATACACACAGACAGATATAGTAACAGTGTAATCTACGGTATTCTAAATAACTGCTGTTCTCAATGGATAATAAACGAGTACGGACACCTCATTCAATGAACATATAGTTAAATAACCCAATAATAATAAATTCAATGAAACATGTCACTTAACATTCCTTGTTTAAAGGAATAGTTTACTCCCAAATTTAACTATTCCGTTAATGTATTGATTGAAGCCCCGGAGCTATACGCCTTACTTCCCGTACTCAATATCTCAGGAACCAGGGACGAAGGTAAGTATATTTACCTTTGTGCAATCCTCCGCTGAAGAAAATACAATCTTCTGGTAATTGCTATTCTACAAAAAGGCAATTTCTGTTGAGGAATAAATAGTACAACCCTAAAATATTTACGAATTTCCTTCAATCTATGCAAGCACTTACTTTTACATACAGATACCATGATTAGGTTATGATTGATACTGTATGCATTAATGGAGCTATTCCTTCAGTCTTTTTATTATTATTGATTATACTATCTATATGTGGGATATATAGTTTTATATTAACTATTATATTAAATATATTTATACTAACTTTGGTGGTATATTAACTTCTTGGGGTGGTCCCCCATTGTAAGTATATGCTTCTTGAGTAAGGGACAGCTCTGTGGTACAGCCTGCCATGGGGTTTTCCCCTGTTAAGTCAGGCCATTATCTTTGGTGTTTTCAAATTCAATTATCAAACAGGATAAAGTTTTTTTGTTCGCTTACATAAAAAAGCATGGAAAAAACAGTTATAAATTACATTAATAAAGAAGCTGTAAATTTTGAGAAGTCATCATTTTGATTACAGCATTTACAGGGAAAGACCCGTCACTCCAGAAGCAGAAATTATAATGTGTCCCATCCCTGACCTTACTAGGATCTTTGGCTGCCTGCCAACACACCATCTACTGTGAGGCTGTGCAGAAGTAGTGTCACAGACCCTACAAGAAGTGAATAAGGGAGGGTAGGGCAGTTAGGAGCACTCACTAAACATTAAATATTTTAATTGCAACACAAGCACAAATAAATTTGTGAGTACCACCATTTTACTTCTCTAAAATTGTGACCCTTTAATAAAAAACTGAATATTTTTTATGGGGACCACAATAATGTAATTCCAGAACCTGCCCATGACCTCTCCCTGAACTAGGCTAAGCAGTCAAAAAACGAAAGAAATTGTAATCTGCTCTTTCACAGTCTTTCTGGCAATAAAATAAGATATGCCACATTATTCCCAGAAATTGAAGAATTTCTATACCTTTCATAAATATTCAGTGAGATTTTTTAACACTTAGATTTCAGCTGGTGCCAAGAAAAGAATAAGAACTACTAATGTTGTTCCAGGGGGATAAAATAATAGGACTGATGGTGACAGGGAAACACCAATGGCCTGCCACATGTTTCAGTCAGAGCAAACAAATGAATTGTAGTTACTCACACCTCTTTTTAAAGTCCATTTGGAGGCTCAATTCTACTCCACTTTGTCTCTAGTCGCAAAAATTCAAACCATATAGAGAATGTAGAAGAGCCTCGGGTAGTATTTCATCTGCAAAACATTTATTGTGTTCCCAAGAGCGGTCACCACTTGCTGTATCACTAATGTGCTAGTTATTATGATAAAGATGCTACTAAACGCCAGTATTTCTACTACACACTTTTCAAACAAAAAAACAATGTTACTGTGCATATGCATCTTAATTTTAAAGCAAAATCCCATGAAATGTATGTATATCATTGCATCAGGTTGACAGATTTTCTCCTTTTTAAAAACTGCAGAGATGGTTTTTGCTGGTTTAAAAAGATTAAGGTAGATTAACTAGCACCATTCCTTGGTGCTAGTAACTTTTTTTTTTTTTTACCAGGAAATCCTCAACTTTCACAAAATTCCTGTTCATACGTCTCTTAATTAACATGCCCAATCCAAAAACACTATAAATCTCAGAAGCAAGTATTGCATGAACACCACAGGAGTAAGCACAATACACAGTAAACAGCATACAGCAATAAAATCATGTAAGAAGCATACTATATACAAACGGAAGCCTAGGAGACCAAAGCACTTGCTTAATACATTTCTGGTTATTGACAACTACATCATGTAACGAATACACATGAAAGAGATCACACAGGGGATTCGTCTTCCTTTCTACATGACTGAATTGCTGTTTACTGAATAAAGGAATAGATTTGACGCTAGAACTGCCTTTTTATTTGTATATAAAGCAGAAGGATGCTAATCATTTCTTTAAAAACAAAGGACTGTCTGGTAATAAGAGTTTGAGGTGGCCATTCAAACTTCAACTCTGTAATACCAGGATATGTCAATATTGTACAACAATTGGTCCATTTTTTTCTTATGGCACAAGCTCGAAAACGTTTCTTCAGACTAATATAGATCGTACATTGTACCACCAGTATTGTTCCCATACTTGCATCTGGCTAGAATCTTACCTGCAAATTAATATTTTTACCATGAACATTAAAGAAAAAATAAACATCCACAAAAAAAAAAAAACTTCTTAAAGGGCATGTCCACCCCTTTTAAAAAATTTTTTAGATGTTGTAAGGCTAGTTCCCCCAGCCCCAACCGCTATATTATATTTGTAAGAAAGTCCCCCATTCGTTACTTACCTTCCCTCTCTCCTCCGCCGCAATGCCCGGCCTTCTGCTTGCACAGAAGTGCAAGCAGGGGGCCGGACCAGCAGCCTCATCTGTGATTGGCTGAGAGGAAGCCAATAAAAGACGCGGCTGCTGGCATTTCAGAACGCCGAAAGAGAGAGGGAAGGTAAGTAAAGATCGGGGGACTTTCTTAAAAATATTTTATTGCGGTTGGAGCTGGGGGAACTATCCCTAATATGTGGGAAAGGGGTTTTACACTGGGGGAGGGAGAGGAAAACGGGTGGGAGATGTAGGGAGAGGGAGACAGCTCAGAGGCGGAAACAATTTCACTGGTGGCCAGGCTCCTGGTGGTCAGTTTTTTTTAACTTTGGGGGGACATTACAGGAGAACTATTTGGAGCTGGGATGTAAGGTAAGGATTTTTATACACTACAGACTGGGGCCAGTAGTGGGTTAAATTTTCATTTTGGGGGTGGACATGCCCTTTAAATGAAAAGTACAATAAAGCAATGGCTTAATTATTTTACCTTCCAGCCGCTTCCAGCTTCTTTGTAATATGGAAAATTATCACAGATCCACTGGTAAATCTCACTTAATGTCATTTTCTTTTTTGGCGAACCATTGATTGCAAATGTAATGAGGCTAGCATAGCTGTAGGGAGGTTTCCCATCTTTGTGCTGCTGTACTTCTTCCTGGTCCAGTGTTGTATTTGGGTCAAGCATTGAACTCTTCTTTGAGATTCCTGTTCCATGGGCATGCTGGCCGCAGTCAGCAGATTGTATGGCAGCTCTTACCGTTATCTTTGGTAGCCAGTCCATAGAAGTTAAGCTACTTTCTAGTTCTGAAGTCATTTTGAAAGTTGCAAGATGCCCTATATTTTTCCTTTTTTGTATTTTGAAGGGGGAAATTTAAAGTCTTCAAGCTATTGTAGATTCTATGCTTTCCAAAATAAAATGTATTCGAAGTTCAATCTGGGGGAAAAAAAAACACAACATATTTTAACAGAAGGATTTTTAAGAACTCTAAAAACAAAATTTTGTGCAAAAATGTGCAAATGGAATAGCGCCACACTGCAAATAAAATCCATGTAAAAGGCAGAGTATGAAAACTGGCCCATCAGCACTGCAGAAACATTAACCATGTACATTGCCAGAACAGATTAAGGTTAACCCTGCCCAGTTACTAAGAGCACTACACAACTGCTGCAAGCTTTCTGATGTTTCACCATTGCGGTCTTGAAAATCTCACCAACAGGCCTAGCATTCCCATGTGGAATTGGGTTTTCATAGATGTCCCCTGTCAAATGTGTGCTTTAAATAAAGTTTCCTGAGCAGCAGCATAGTCTCAACTATGATGTTCCGGAAAGCTCATAATTTAGAGTATATTTTCAGAAATATTATTATTGTGGATTTATATAGCGCCAACATCTTCCGTAAAGCTTTACAATTACACTGATAAATTCACGTTAGGCTCTGCCCCAAAGAGCTTACAATCTATATAATATATAAAACAGTGTACTATATCCTTTAAAGGGTATGTCCAACCCACTTACCAGCCTTTGTTCCCTCTGCGTTCTTCTGCTAAGCCTCTGTGCTCGGAAGCAAGCAGAAGGGGCCAGACCGGCAGCACCGCCTGTGATTGGCGGAGACAGTGTGTCTCAGCAGGTGCCGCTGCTGGTCTAGCACCATCTGCTTGCTTCAGTGCACAGAAAAGGCACGGAAGCTAAGCAGAAAAATGCAGAGGAAACAAAGGCTGGTAAGTAGGTTTTACCAGCACCTTTGAAATGTAAGAACATCGCAAGGTCATGGTTTTGCTGAACACTTAGCATTATATCAAAAGTTTTTGTGGGGGGTGGACATACCCTTTAAAAGGTAGCCATACACTATTACGATCGTAATTACTATCTTAAAACAACCAGTACTTTGATAGACAGATGTGTAATGTTAATTGTACTAAGATGTACCATCTATATTGTTCGACATTCAATTTGTTTTGTCGAATGTCCTCTATCGTGAGGTTACATTAGATTAACATCATTTTACCAATCGACTTAAAAAAACAACTTTCCCGATCAATTACGATCGATTTTACAATCTAATGTCGCATGATAAGATCGGGAAAATGTACAAATTGTTTCTGGCCCTTTATTTTCTTTTTGGTATCACTGGAAAACGTAATGCAACAGGAGGCTATTCCTACAGAACAGTACAGACTCCAATAACAATGCATTCATAATTTATAAATACAATTAATCATTAAACCATTAACCACAACTATTAATCATCCAATCTGGCTTTATAAACATCACAGCTGTAAAACAGCCCTAATCCAAGTGTATAATAATCTGCACATTGCAAGAGACAGAGGTGAGTACGCCATCTTGATCCTCCTAGCTCTTTCAGCAGCTATTGACACAGTAGCTATTGCTACAGCCCCACAATACCTCCTGCACCCTCAAATCTACAGGATTTAATGTTTTAACTGTCACTAGAATAAAAATCAAAACCATTGATACTCGAGCTGTGTCTCATGCAGCCCCCTACCCAATTCAATAAGGAATGCTCCATCCCCAGGGGTGTTTACATCCAAACTGAAAAGGTATCTATTTAATCTGGCATTCACTAAAATGTAGCTCCCTCCTCTGTTTGTTGTTGTTCATTACACTACTACCGAAAATAAACCTATCAGTACATTCTTGGGGGGGGGGGGGGGGGGGGGGGGGTGGTGGTAGTAAAGGTAAATATAAATGTTCTTTTTGGGGTGGCACAATATGTAAATTTTATAAAATGTACCTATATTTTATACTTTATAGTTTTATAGGATTAAAATCATGGCTGCCAAAGCTAAACAAGACTGATATGTGTCATACAGAAAACAGTGATTCAAAGCTATTAAATAATTTCCTCCAAGATCTGTTACCCCACCAAGGATTACACATGAGTGAAAATCTTTTCTGAATGCACACAGATAGATAGGATCAGGAAATTTTTGAACAAACAGGTTTTTTTCTGTTAATGCTTTAATTTCAAACCAAACTTAAAGGATTGATAATTTAAAATGAAACACAAGACTATTATAGTATCATGTTACTCAGTTTAGTCAATATTCACAGTATTTTACAAAAGAGGATTATGCACAGTCAACTGACATCTTGAACAGTCATTTTTGAAAGGGACCATATGAAGAAAATTAAAGGGCAATTATAGTGAGAAAATTGTTTTTTTAAAATTCCTTCTAATGTATCCTATAAGTCATCCCAACCACCAGGGTACCTTTAGTTTCTTTAAATTCTTCATAGTCCCAGAGATATAAGCCTTTGAATATGCTGTGATTTGTAGGAGCTGCTACACCTCATCTATCACTCAAAGGCTCACACCCACACAATCCAAAGCTCCCATGCAGTACTCACACACTCCCTCACCCACACTATATGTACCATGTGCAACACATAGTTAAATACTGTAGTGCTAAACACAATCAATAAACCATTAACCCAGCAATATGAGCATAACACACTATAAAACAGCCCCTCCCCCCAAAAAAAACTTGTATACATGCAAAACCAGTGACTCAACTGGAACACTAATACAGTATATATAATACAGTAATACAGACTATATACCAAACAAGACATACAGCGCAATCTATGAAATATATAGACTAAAGCAAATGAAATGTATCAGGATAACAAGCAGTGTCACTGTGTTTGTGAAGGTCTCACTACAGCTGCTGCTACACTGATTCTGTCTTCAGGCATTATGAACTCAGCTAAGCAAGGGAAGAGATATGAACTTTAGGTACAAAAATAAACAACAATTAGCAAACTTAGAGAACAGGCAGAGTTCAGTAACTTACTTATAAAGAATCTAAGCACAATTTTTCTCTCCCCCCTCTGCCCCTCCCTTCAGCATATTGCTACTTTCTCCCACACTTTGCTTGCTTGCAGTCTAGCTCTGGAAGGGAGGGGTCAACAGGATGTGAGCACTTCATTTAAAGTCCTTTCAACTGAGCATGCCCAGACATTTCATACAGCCCTTTAGTGCTTGAGGGGGACTAGACAGAGAGGGGAGGGGGACTAGACAGACAGAGAGAGAGGAGGGGGACTACACAGCTTGGTACAAACTTCTGCCAGTGTGAAGAAACAAAACCACACAGCAACATGAAAGTAAGGCAGCTTATACTAAGTGATCTGTACATTGTATATAGACAAAGTTTTTTTTTTTTACTATAGTTGCCCTTTAAGACTTTATGTATGTATGCATTTTGCTAGTGCTAAACATATATATTGCAGGTTTTTAAAGTGACACATATCCAAACATATAGTAGGTCTTTATGTAGGAGACACCAGAGTACCAGGAAAAACCCAAAGCAAGACTATAGAGACATTGAATAGAAATATGCAAATTAGTAGTAGTAAATAAACAATTCATGCAGATTCATGCCTGGCTTAAAATTTCAAGCGCTATACAATCACTATTACCCTAATAACCTCTGAACTTATAAAAGAAACATTTGAGGCTTATTTTAAGCTTCTGCTGCAATGCAGTGGAAGCAGTAAACAAATTACAATTTTAGAAATGAAATGTAGAAGAGTGTCAAAGTACAGCCAGAATACAGTATAGTGAAAGTTTTATGTTGTAGATTTATAATGGGCAAAGTCTCAGCTGGACCAGAAGGCCAGGATGGACCTCACAACAATTAGAGATGTCAAAAGATGTCCTTTAAAAAATGTTAACATAGCATAAAAAATGTGTCCTGCAAAATGTGTTTTTCAGAAACATGTTACCAGCTAAAATTGTGAAAAGCAGAAAAAGAAAGTAATTAACGATTTCCAATAAGAATAAGGCAAGCTTCTTCTCGCCACTTGACGATGTGACAGGAATGGGAACCATCTAAACATGGGTGTGAAAAGCTAGTCCAAGTTCAGTATAAATCAGATTTGTAGCAGATAATGTGTAAATGTTTTGGGGGGCTTTTTCCAGCTAAAAATAAAAAATAGTTTTAATAACTTACAGAATGAGAAAATTACCTTATGTGTGACGTCACATGAATCTTGCTCTGTTCATGTAAACCCATCTGGACAGAAATGAAGTCTGTAAATAAAAATGAAAAATCAATAAAATTGGTTTGGCTTTTATTTTGCAAAAAAAATGTTTGCCTGTGAAATTTTGTATATTTCTTCGAGGTTTTATCTGTTGTATTCAGTTAGATCAACTGGATTGGATTTCTCAATTCAGAATGACTTGTACAATAATTGAGTCATTCCGAATTGAGAAAGCCAGTCGGATGACTAGCAAAACTTCTTCTTCAAGAACTAAACTTCAAGTCCAGTTGATCTAACTGAATATAACAGATTAAAAAGATAAAAAACACATCCTGAATAAAAAGGAAAGTAACAAAAAATAAGAGAGGGAAGAAGGGCAAAAAACTAAAATTTAATGGAGAAGTCCTGCTCTAGAGTGGTTTTTTTTTTTTTTATAGTTTATTGTTTTGAACCTCTCTTAAAGGGCAAGTCCAGCCCCAAAATGAAAACTTACATACGGGTAAATCACCCCCAAAACACTTAACGGTAATCGTTTGAAAATATATAAATCTTAGCTGAAATCCTGCACAATGTCCTGTTGAACCTGTTTCTGCTTCCTGGTTCTTCCAGTTAGTAACTGTCCGTTATGGATTTGACAGTTGACATCACAGCCAATGACTGAACGTTAACCCCCTAGCTGACTCTTCTGAGCATGCCCAGGCTCAGTACAGGTTTCTAAATTAGCAGGCATACAGTAATGAATTCAGAGGACAAACTATGATATATTAACATATTTTAAAGAGGTCATTCTTTCTAAAAGATGTTCTTATGAGGGTGGAGTTGCCCTTTAAACATAAAGCACAGAATAGCAAATGGCAAAAATTTAAATCAGGTTAAGTAGGCCCAACTGTGATCCGTTGCGATTTTATAACACATTCTGTCAAAATAGCTCTTAATACAAGTCTATGGAAGTGCATAAAAAGCAGACAAGCAGACAATCAATAGAACAAGGCATTTTCTTTTTACCTATAATTCCATGGAAAACACGCAAAAACACAGAAAAGTGAATACAAGCAGACACAAGCAAATGGTGAAAGTCCATTGCGGTGGGGCCCCAGCCTTAGTCTATACAACTCAATTTGACATGAAATTGACCCATGTGTTTGGCTATATTATGCAGTCTATCGAACAAACGCTGATCAGACCGGCCGCAAAATGTATTGATGATCCCATCGGTGACCAAGTTATCTTGAGAGAATTTCAAGCTGAAATTCCCACAAAATAGATGGCTCAAGATGGTATAGTTTAATCAGTAATTTCCATTAGATTTCCAATCAGGAAATATCAATTGGCTTTACCATCTTGCAGCCATTCATACTTACCTTCCACACACAGGTTTTTCCCCCAAAAACTCTGACCTTGCAATAGTGACTTACCTTGCTCAGATTTCTGAAGACAGATATTCAGCACAGAGTTAGCTGTCCTCCTTTTTCTATTACCCTGCACAGCAATCAAACACAGCTTTGATGAATGATGTCACGGCCAATGACTTCTACTGTCCGGGCTGCTTCCTCTGTGCATGTTCAAGCTTGAAACAAGCTCATAAAGAGAAGTGAAAACAATCGTCGAAGACGATAGACTACGAGCTGGATATAGGTCTTTAGCTAATCTATATAGATTTTTGATGCTGATATGCTAAAGAGGTGTCCCCTAAGGATCTATGAGAAATCTAATGTCCACAACTTAAGCTGGGTACACACAGTAAAGATTTTTGAAAAATGACATGCAGGATCTGCAAGATCCTGTCTATCATTTTTCAAAGATTGGGCTACACACAGTCCCGAGTGCTCCCTCTATATACAGCATAGGGGGAACGCTTGGGTCTGTGCGTTTTCCTCGACCGCGGCAGACTGCCCTATAGGTAGTCTACTGCGGCCGAAGGAAATTTTCCCTCTTTACCGAATGACTGCTCTGCCTACCCGAACATTCGGCGGCCGCACGCTTGTTCGGGAAAGCAAGGTACAGACAGTACCGATAAAGCCCCGATACCGTTGGATCCAACGGTATCAGGGCTTTATCGGTACTGTGTGTACCTAGCTTAACTACAGCTCCCTGTCTATATTCATTCTGGTAGTTGTAGCAGACTGGTTCATTTCTATAATCAGTTTAATCACATTCCTGCTTTGGTAAGCAAATGAGGGTTTATATCCTCTAAATTTACATGATTTGGACATTAGCAGCCTTTCAGCTGTGCAAGGATTGCCTTCTTTAAAAGTATACTATACATGTGTTTAACATAATATATAAATAAATAAAACTGAAGTCTACTAAACCTGCTTAAGCACTGTACTGCACCGTTTTCTTACTTGCTCATAATCCAGCCAGTATACAGTGAATCTATATACCACAAACCCTGTCCTGTAACTGTCCATTTACAGAATCTTGACACCTGCTCTCAAACTACAAAATACCCAGACCTTGATAAAGCATTAACTATTTAGAAACAAATGTCTTGTCATGTTAGAAATATGCCAAAGGTAACACAGATTCTGCAGTCTGAAAAGGGAAGTGATAATGTTTTGCTTAACAGATATTTACTGTTAAGAACAAGAACAGTTTGCATGACAGAATCCTGCAGAACATATGTGAACACACAGACATGTTAAATATACAGATCAAGTTGATATGGCATCAGGTCAGTTACTGTTTTTACTGTGAATACCGTATATACTCGAGTATAAGTCGAGGTTTTCAGGCTGTAAAAACAGCCTGAAACTGAACCTCGACTTATACTCGGGTCAGTCACTCACTTGATGGAGGAATCCGGCTGCCGCATTCACTGATGGTCGCATCCACTGACATCACTACATGAAAAATGAGACCGGCGCCGAGTAGTGACATCAGTGGATGCGACCATCAGTGCATGCGGCAGCCGGATTCCTCCATCAAGTGAGATGTCGGGGGCCCGGACTCTCCTTCAACTGTGACAGCACCTGGAAAAAGGTAAGCCTGCATAAAAAAAAATGTACTGTACTGTAGTGGAAGGGTGGGTACTGTAGTGGCAGGGAAATAGGGTTTTATTCCTGGGGTGGGGGGGAGAGTAAGGGAGTCATTTGGGTCAAGGACAGGATAGGTAAGGTAAGGCTGCATAAAAGAACTGTACTGTACTGTAGTGGAAGGGTCATATTTTCTACCCTCGACTTATATTCGAGTCAACCAGTTTTTACTAATTTTTGAGGTAAAAATAGGTACCTCGACTTATACTCGAGTATATACGGTATCTTTTCTCCTTCACTAACATTTTAGCAGAAAAATAAAAACAAAATACCTTTATTTAACCCACATCAACCAATAATTCCTTTGTTTTGTTCTTAACTGATAATAAAACAATACAAAACAGGATGCCAATGAATTACTGTATCTGGCAAACATTGGTAAGTGCTATGTTTAATACAAGGGTTTCCTACCAGTGGCACTACAAGGGTCAATGTCTGCATGCCTAGCACATCGCAGATACCATCATAAATAACCAAAGGAATTTAACTTAAAAAATACCTTATACAGTATAAATAACTCCCCCATTGCAAATGGCAGAATCTTTCCCTGCTTCGTGTAAAGCTTTATAATCTAAAAGTCAAGTGGACTCATTTACCCAGAGCCGCAGGGCAGTTTTATGGTGTTAAAGTCACGCTAATCTAATATTGGTTAGCTCGACTAACTCCATGTTAGCATAGTTCACACCATATCGACTGTATGAACCTCAAGTCAAAATTTGTTAAGGCGATTGCCTTCTGTAGGTATCCCACTATTCATGGATCTTCCAGGAGTCTCCCGCAAATTGGGGTGGTCTCCCGCGCTCCCACCCCGATCTCTCTCAACGGAGAGGAGTCCTGAATCTCCTCCCCATTATGCCCCCTTTATGTGTGTCAAGCCCCGGACCACCCACACCACACCCCTAACCCCGCCTCCCCACCCCTAGCATGTATGCCCCACCCACTGTGTGACAACAATGATGTCACAGTGTAGCCACGCCCCCTCATCCACCCTGCCCGGAAGGACGAAGATGTGTTGATTGATGTGTGTCCTTTTTCATTTTGAAATGTACTTTTCTGCTTGTATTTGTTTGTTTGCAGTGTGAAATAATCAGAATTGTTTAAATGACATGGTATGTTAAGCAGTGTGTTAAATTTCACACTATGATGACATAAAGAGACATAAAGAATGAAGAAAATCAAGCCAATCATTTGTCTGGGCTTCTAAACAGATATTCCTGTAAAAAAATAAACCAACCAAAAGGTGTGCAGGGATCAGGGTTGCCAGGCATCCCTATTTGGATGGGATTGTCTGGACAGCGGGTAATTAAAATTACAGTTGAGGTTGAAAAACTTCACGTGACGTTCAGAGAACCACTCTGCCCCATTTTGCAATTTACATTATAGGAGTAATTGTTGAATTAGCGTAATATTGGGTCAGTATTGGACTGCTTAAATCACACATTTGTTTGCAGTTTGCATGCGATTTCGTTGCGTTTGCGCATGTGTTTTTTTTTCATTAAGTATTGAAAAACACATGCGATTGCGATTTAAAATGCGGAACGCAAATCGCAACGCACCAGAAAACACGTGCTTTTGGTGCATTGCCGCGTTTTCAATGATCTGAAAAAAAACGCAAATGCAAAAAATACTCAGCAGTGTGGCCTAGCCCTTAGTGAACAATGTACCAGAAAGTTTATTGTATGGCCCATTAAAGGGAATGTGAGAAAATTAGTATGTTATGGAAGAACCTCCTAAACTTAAACTTTGTTTTGATTACAATGTTTAAATCTGCTTCCAGCAAGAGATCTTATACTTGCAATCTCCACAATCCACCACCGCGGCTCTGCACTCACGGCCAATCACTGACTGCCATTCCCGAAGCAGCCTCTACTGCGGTTGCTCAGGAACGGAATAATAACACAGCAGCCGCAGTGGAGTAGGTAACGCAGTAACGATAAAGCCCCGATACTGTCGGATCCAACGGTATCAGGCTTTATCAGTATTGTGTGTACCGTCATTTCCCAAACGCTCGTTCGGAAAAGATCGAAAATTTCCATCGGCCACGCTAGACTCCCTATAAAGGAGTCTAGCGTGGCCGATGGAAACACACAGTCCCTAGTGTTCTCCCTATGATGTTCATAGGTAGAACGCTCGGGACTGTGTGTATGCAGATCTTTGAAAGATGACAGACAGGATCTTGCAGATGTAGTGTGTGTACCTAGCTTTAAGAGCTGATCTCTCCATCTGACCGCTGATCCTCCTACAAACGTAGCATCCGTTCTATCAAGAAACAAGTCAGCTACAAATGTTCCTATTTGACATAGTCTTTGCTAAGCTTAACACTGTGACTGCGATTGAGAATTCACAGTCACATCCTGTAGATGTGACTGCCATACAGTGTCATCTTGTAGATCCTGCATTGCTTACATTACATAGAGGCATATATTGCTGGCTAGAACTTTTATCCTAATTTGCACACTTTAACACACTGCTTAACATACCATGTCATTTAAACAATTCTGATTATTTCACACTGCAAACAAACAAATACAAGCAGAAAAGTACATTTCAAATGAAAAAGGACACACATCAATTTATCAGCATGCCAACAATGAACAGAAAAATTATCTTAATTGTGCTCAAAAACAGTAAATTCTATACAAAAAAAATGTCCAACCTATATTAAACTTAGTTTACCCCCCCCCCCCCCCCAAGTTTTGCATTATGCATAAGTTTTAAAGATGCCCCCTGAAGTGTCTTACCTAGCCTGGTCCCTTGCCGCTTCTGCGTCTGTCAGCGCAAAAGCCCTCTGCTCCTGTTTTTGCTTGAAACACGCTTAAAACAGGATCAGGGGGCAGCACCCAGGCGGCGAGGGGCCAGGTTAGGCAAGTCACTTCAGCGGCATCTTTTGAACATATGCATAATACGAAACATAGGTTTGGGGGGGGTGGGTAAAACAATGCTTGTTTTTTTTTGCAGTTCACATGTGTATTTTCCTGCCATAAATGAAAAATAATGGGTATGGTTTTTTGAGGTGTGGTCTGTGTTGCAGGTTGGGTTAAAGGGCATGTCTACCCTAAAGATTAAGTTTTGACATAAGGAAGGTGCCCCCTGCCCACCCCCAACAGTCGATTTATTTCTTTAAAAATACTTACAACCACTTCTATCCCGCATTGTCTCTGATCTGGCTCCCTGCTTGCGGCAGTAAGCATTTTTTTCCGGTTGGGGGTGGGCAGTGGGCACCTACCTTATGGCCAAAAGGGATTCATGCTAGGTGCCACTGCTGCAGAGGATGGATCCGGATAGTGGGAGGGGGGGGGGGGGCGAGGGCTCCCTTGCGTTTGTCACTCCTTACTGGAGGTTAAGGAAATTGCAAGGTAATGACTCACTGACAGCTTCTACCCTTCACTTTCCTGGAGTTTAAAACGGCACAGCAGGAGAACCATAAGGAGCAGAGATGTAAGGGAAGGATTATTTTAAACTACACAGTGGGGTGAGTATAGGGTTAAATTTTAGTTTTGGGGTTGGCATGCCCTTTAAAAGCACCAAGCTATGTACACACCACACAATAATTTGTCCCGACCTTTCAGGGTTTTGGTCAGTCGGGACAAATTATTGTACTGGTTCCTTGTGGTGGCCGTGACCGACCGACGACCATTCGTTCGTTCGTCTGAATCGGATGAATGCACGATTGGAGAGGTTAGAAAACCACAGCTAATCATGCGGTACTCTACGGGTTACGAGGAAGAATTGGCACAAGTGTACCCACCGTTAGTGGCGCCTTTGATTTAATCCAGACATAATTATAGGCATATTTCCCTTCCGTAGAAAGTAACTACCCATCTCCTGCATGTCTGTGTGCAGTAAAATTTAACACTTTAATAAGGGAGTTTTGACTTAAATTCCCACCTTACTCTTTGAACTTTGGATCCATTAAAATTAAAATGCAGTGGCAGTACGTATACATTGCCAGGAAAGCCTATGCCAACAATTAGGCATGTGCATTTTTTATATATATTTTTGCCAGTAATAATACACATTTTCTTATTTGATTTTATTTATATATGTATTAGGAGAAGGCTACGTTTAACAAGGTATACTATTCACTTTGTTTTTTTAAAAGAACCAAACCTTTGATACAATAAACACAAATTTACAGTATATTTCAACATAAAATACTGCCTACCATTGTCTCCACCATTATACATTGCTGCCTAAAAGTGTCTCCACACCCACACACTGCTTAAGTCTCCACAAACATACACTATACCATAAATTGGTGTCTACCAGCATCTCCACCATCACACGCAGCTGCTTACCAGCGTCTCCACCATCACACGCTGCTGCTTACCAGCGTCTCCACCATCACACGCTGCTGCTACCAGCGTCTCCACCATCACACGCTGCTGCTTACCAGCGTCTCCCACCATCCACCTCTGCTGCTTACCAGCGTCTCCACCATCACACGCTGCTGCTTACCAGCGTCTCCACCATCACACGCTGCTGCTTACCAGCGTCTCCACCATCACACGCTGCTGCTTACCACGTCTCCACCATCACACGCTGCTGCTTACCAGCGTCTCCACCATCACACGCTGCTGCTTACCAGCGTCTCCACATCACACCGCTGCTGCTTACCAGCGTCTCCCACCATCACACGCTGCTGCTTACCAGCGTCTCCACCATCACACACACGCTGCTGCTTACCAGCGTCTCCACCATCACACGCTGCTGCTCCCACGTCTCCACCATCACACCTGCTGCTTACAGCGTCTCCACCACACACGCTGCGCTACCAGCGTCTCCACCATCACACACTGCTGCTTACCAGCGCTCCACCATCACACACTGCTGCTTACCAGCGTCTCCACCATCACACACTGCTGCTTACCAGCGTCTCCACCATCACAGTCCAAAAGATTTACCTTTGGCCTTGGTACATGGAGCACTTTAACTGGCTTCCACAGTAGGGAGCTAACACAGTCAAGAGCAATGAGCAGCTACTCAACTTACAATAAACATTTTTCTTTTACAGCAAGGTATTGGAAAAAATAAAAATCTAACAGCAGCTGCACACACATTTTCAAGTACTGTAAAACAAAACAGACAGTCGGCACACCCAAAAACACCCATACACCTAAAGCATTTGTGCAAACACACACCCACACACATATAAAGCAAGTTCCCTGCAACCATTGTTTCTAGTATACAGCTAAAGCGCAGCTACTCAGCATTCTATAGACATCCAGTATTAGGAAAGATGACCATACACAGAGAAACCATTACATGACAAAAAGTTTCTGCTCAAAATAAATGGGGAGATTGAGAAAACATGTCTTGGAAACCAATAATATCAAAAATATTGATCAGTGTAGTATAGCTAGTTTAAAATATAAATGTTGGAAAAACGTAAATACATACCGTTGAACATTTCCGTAGCAAAAAAGTTTTAAAAGTTCACATTTTAGTATAAACAATGCAATGATTTCATGATCAGCAAAATTTTTTTTGCTTACTTTCTACACACATACAGTAGGTGTAGAGATAACCAATTTCTTTCCTAAGCCGCTTTAGCACCGTTAGCTGTGTCTCCTTGGTTAATTATATATATTGGACAAGCATTTTATGTTCATGATACAAACAGGAAGGGATAAAAGAACTGCACTCAATAAGGTTCTACATCCAGATATAAATATAGCTCTACCAACAGACAAAAGATCCCTTAAGCACCATACAGTTCCAAATACAACAAAATATATCTAAGAACAAGTTCATGGTTCTTCCAGGCAAAATGTAAAAATTCAGAATTCATTCAATTAAATTACACTTGACTGAACAGTCCCTACTTATGGGGTCAAAATTAGAAAAATATTCTGATGGAAGGCACTGCTGACTTTTCTGCAGCTCCTTTACAGTCTCTCATCCATTGGGTTAAAATTTACCCTAGTACCAGTTTCAGTTTATATTCCCCCCTCACCAATTATAGCTTTTAAGAACTGCAACTACTAGGGCAGGAGCATTGTGGCCATACACTATCCAAACATACCTCCTAAAGTTCCCATAACGTTCCTTCAACTACCCAGGTGGATCATTTTGCAATCAACTTTTGATCAGAAAATGAATGGGCCAGAGTGGTATATACTGGTTACAAAAGTTTCTCCATACACATGCAACAGATCAAAATAATATTACTGGGCATGTAAAGCAGCGTACGGATTCTTAAGTAAGTCAAATTGAGCTCTCACTGGTTTTCTAGCTAAGCATTCCTTAGCAGGCTCTAGAGACTACACTATCACTTATGTGCTTCCTGCTTCTCACAAACTCAAGCCTCTAGAATAAGGCTAAAATACAGCAGCTAGCTACTGGAACTATATATTCAAGCAGATAATATCTAAATAGTTCCTTACGATCATATCTGTATCACCCATCTTGTGCAGTCCAGCTAACCTGTGTACCAGCACTTAAAATCATAGACTGAGGATTAAAAATGTTCCACTAGATTGAACATCTTAATGGATTTGCATATAGATACTTAAGTGGTGCAAATGTTTGCCTATTAATCTGCAGCAAACAATCAGATGTTATCAAATGTGTTATAAATGTAGTAGAAGAGTAAAAAGGTAACACCTGATTGATTGATGCAGATTAAGAGCAGAGACAAACATTTGCATACTTCACCCCATAACTATTGACAGCCCTCTGTAAAACGTCTGGAAATTATGCAAATTAGGATAAAAGTTCTAGCCAGCAATATATGCCTCTATGTAATGTAAGCAATGCAGGATCTACAAGATGACACTGTATGGCAGTCACATCTACAGGATGTGACTGTGAATTCTCAATCGCAGTCACAGTGTTAAGCTTAGCAAAGACTATGTCAAATAGGAACATTTGTAGCTGACTTGTTTCTTGATAGAACGGATGCTACGTTTGTAGGAGGATCAGCGGTCAGATGGAGAGATCACTCTTAAAGCTAGTTACACACACACTACATCTGCAAGATCCTGTCTGTCATCTTTCAAAGATCTGCATACACACAGTCCCGAGCGTTCTACCTATGAACATCATAGGGAGAACACTAGGGACTGTGTTTTTCCATCGGCCACGCTAGACTCCTTTATAGGGAGTCTAGCGTGGCCGATGGAAATTTTCGATCTTTTCCGAACGAGCGTTTTGGAATGACGGTACACACATACTGATAAAGCCTGATACCGTTGGATCCGACAGTATCGGGCTTTATCGTTCTTCTGCTACCCACTCCACTGCGGCTGCTGGTTATATTCCGTTCCTGAGCAACCGCAGTAGAGCTGCTTCGGGAGATCAGTCAGTGATTGGCCGTGAGTGCAGAGCCGCGGTTGGTGATTGTGGGATTGCAAGTATAAGATCTCTTGCTGGAAGCAGATTTAAACATTGTAATCAAAACAAAGTTTAAGTTTAGGAGGTTCTTCCATAACATACTAATTTTCTCACATTCCCTTTAATGGGCCATAAAATAACTTTCTGGTACATTGTTCACTAAGGGCTAGGCCACACTGCTGAGTATTTTTTGCATTTGCGTTTTTTTTTCAGATCATTGAAAACGCGGCAATGCACCAAGCACTTGTTTTCTGGTGCGTTGCGATTTGCGTTCCGCATTTTAAATCGCAATCGCATGTGTTTTTCAATACTTAATGAAAAAAAAACACATGCGCAAACGCAACGAAATCGCATGCAATTGCGTTGCAGTGTGGCCGTACCCTAATAGGCCATATCAGAGGACTTGTGGACATCCTTTAATATTGGAAGAAAAGAAGTTTCATCTTCAGGTTAGGAAAGGTTTCTTTACAGTGAGAACGGTGAAACTGTGGAACTGTCTTCCAGCAGATGTGGTTATTGAATAGCTTTAAAAGCAGCCTAGATACGTTTCTAAAACTAAACTTTTTTTAGAATTACTCATTAATACATATACTGTAGTTCTGGTTGATCCAGGGATACTTTCCGATTGCCATCAGGGAGGAATCCCCCCCCCCTTCCTCTGGATCAACTGTTAGGTAGGGTTAAAAGGGAGGGTGAAAATTTGGACTTGACGGATGGATGTCTTTATTCAACCTCAATTACAATGTTACTATATTACAGTGCTTACATTATTATTATGGATTTATATAGCCCCAACATCTTCCGTACAATTACATGTATACATTCACATCAGGCCCTGCCCCAAAGAGCTTAGAATCTAAGTACATTTATTTGACACATACAACCTATCAGTATGTCTTTATGATTGTGGGGGAAACCAGAGTGTCCGGAGGAAACCCACGCAAGCACAGGGAGAATGTACAAACCCCTCGTAGATGTATCCATGGGTGGAATCGAACTTAGTACTAGCTAACCACTGAAGACTACATAACCACTGAGCCGCCCATAAAAGGTACATACTAGTACAGAGTCACGGCAGCCCTGTGAAAATGGTGAAATATGCGAAGAACTTACCATTTATATTTTCACCCTTTCCTCTAAGTTGAGTACGATTGGCAATCTTAGGCAGTTTAGGAGGGTCAAAAGTTTGGCCATTCTATGAATTTGTAGCAACCTATCAGATGTTAGCTTTTAATTGGGTTACGGGCAAAATACAATTTATGTTTGACGTTACAGGTGTACGTCAGTCGTAAAGTTTGTTTGGAAGATCCCGTTTGGGATCTAGACAGGGCTGGACAAATCCCGGCCTACTGGATATTGTTTACTGGTGCCCGGGTGTTAAAAAGCTTTAATTTGCCTTCGTTGTATTTGAGCTCCTATTTCCCCTCCCTTTCCCTATATTCCGTGCTTAGAACATTTGCAACATTGTTGCTTAATAGACTGTTCATCACTCCCTACTCTGCAACAATGTTGCAAACAGAAGAAGGTGAAGGGAGGGGAAAAAGGAGCTCAGCTGAAACATACATGAGAGCAGTTCAAATACCGGGAAATAATAGCTACTACCAGCACTGGGAAATTTACTATGTCCACCCCTTTTTGTAACTTTTGCTGTAGTGTAGGGCTCCCCCTCACCCAGCCCCAACCGCTATAGTAATATTTACAGAAACTACCCCAATCATTACTTACCTTGCCTCTCTCCGGCCCGGACCGGCAGCCGGCTATCCAGAATGCCGGGAAAAAGAAGTAATGTAAGTACAGTTTGGGGGAGTTTCTGCAAATATTACTATAGCGGGGGAGGGAGCCCTACACTACAGAAAAGGGGATTTATGCTAGGAGGAGGGAGAGGAAAACAGGTGGGAGAGGGAGGGCTGCAGTGCAAGCGGCAAAATTCTCCCGGAGGTCCTATATGGACTCTGCCAGGCTCCCCCCCCCCCCCCCCAAGAGTGGGGGGGCCAGGCCCGACCCCCTCCTCCCTTCACGATCAGCTATTTCTTAAACAGTTGACCGCGCGTATGAAGGAAGCATCTTAAACCATCAGCTGCTTAAAAAACGGGAAAATGAACTGGAAGTTCGGGTCCGGTCTTTTAAACAGCTGATCACTTGTATGTTTCCTTCATATGCGCGACCAGCTGTTTAAGAAATGGCTAGTAGTAGTAGTGGTGGGCCCTACTACTGTACCCCCCGCCACCCACTCAGAAAGTCTGCTGGCACTGGTAATGGGAAAGTCTGCCAGAACTCCAACCAAAACAAAGAGGTGGGTTATGGGGTCTGACCCCTAAGACTGACAGGTTAATTTCATAAATCAACCAAAAGCCACAGTAAACTAGTATTTTTTACTTTAATTTTGCTGTTTAAAGGAATAGTTTACTCCCAAAGTGAACTTTTCCATGTATTGATCGAAGCCCAGTATGTTAAGGAGCTATACTTACCTTCAGCCCTGGCTCCCGAGTTATTGATTAAAGAATGGTAGGTAAGGCATAGATCCTTTACCTCCCGGGCTTCAATTAATACATTAATTAAAGGAAAAGTTTTGGGAATGAAGTATTCCTTTAATATGAGCTAATTTTAACAGCCGTTTCATAAAAATGACTAATGTATATTACATTTTAAAGCTTACTTATTTCTACTTACGGTATTTTTGAGAAATTATATTTAAATTTAGCCCAGACTAAACTTTATAATAGCATTACTTTGAATGGGAAAGGGTTTTGTTAAAAAAAGATTTTGCCTTTATTTTTCATGTGATTGAGAATACAATAAACAACAAGTTCTTGGCATCATGAATATGTCATTTACACCTGTGCTTGACAACCCCCAGGAGACAATCAGCCAAATTTACATCTGGCAATTAACTTTGCAACTTAAAAGTAACGGCTAGTAAAAACTATATGAACATTCAAATACATAACGAATGCAACTGCAAATGGACCAAGGTACCTTTTCAGGGGATTTTTATAGGTTACATTTTGACATCATTTACTGTAAAATGTTGTTAATTTTTTGCACTTCATATGATTCATACCAGACATCAATCTGAGCTAAAAGTGATAAACATACCACATAAAGAAATACAATTTTAAACTAATTCCTTTAGCGTACTAACCACATTCAAAAGTGTGCTTCAGTGGAATGGTCTACTTGCTCTTTGATTCAGTATGTGATATTTCCAAGAACAAGAAATTAAACTTCCTTCCTTGAGAATCACAGATGACTCAAATAATATCAAAATCTAGTGCAACCACAAAATCAGGATAAACCAACATCTGCTCTGCTATAAGCAACATGTATGCCAGTGAATTTTCTAAAACAGAAATTATATTTACATTGGAAATGTATTTCTAAAAGTCCCTCACGCTTATTATGCTACTGAGTTTCACGTTGCCTCTAATAAGCAAAAAATAAGAATTTATTTAGTATGAGATCTATAAACTTATATCAAAAGAATGCAAATGAATACATCCAAACTTATGGACAATTACTCACCTCCGATTCAAATCTAAAGAGTACCCAGGATGAGGACCTAAATTACTAGGTCCTCACCTCTGGGTACTTAACAGATCATCTTTAATACTTACTGAAAATGTTCCTTCGTCACATTGGTCCGCTTCATCTCTAGACTTTGGTCACCGACAGCCAGGAAGTGGCCAATGGGAAGACGCACTCACAGACTGCATCTTTCCATTGGCCAAGTATGTATTACAGGTCATCTGTTAGGTGCCCAGAGGTGAGGACCTAGCAGTTAAGGTGAGGGAGAGGTGTGTACAATTGTTCTAATCTTCAGACAGAATAACATTATCTGAATTGATAATTAAAATAATATACAGTAAATCACTTTAAAAATCAGTAAAAGCACATTAAAAACCTATGTAATTTCATCGCAAAAAAACCCCAAAAAACAGCATTAAGGGTTTAGTCCCACTATCATGCACAGCAACGCATGCAGGATTTTTGCAATGCGCGCTGAAATCCTGCGCTTTAATAACGGATCAGAGCACAAAGTAGGACCACTCTGATAGCATTGCATCTGTGTTCGAGCGCAAAACGCAACCTAACCCTAAAAGGACATAAAAATATTAAACTAAATGAACAGTTCAAATACCTTCTTGCTCTCCCACCCCTAAGAACTGTGGGATACAAAGTATCAACCGGCTGCGTTACCACATGATAATGGTATATGTATGGCTGCTCGATTGGGCATGGTTTGTTTATCCCCCGGGATGGACCACCAGAGATACCATAGATGTATCATTATTGTGCAGTACAGCCGCCTGTCATGCACTAGTTTGCTGCCCGTTGCCTGCAAAATTAAAGGACTGTTCTTAGCTTAAAGGGGGACTGTGGTCCAAAAATGACTTTAGGTAAATTGATAGGAATTGCTCTCCTGAGAATTTTTGCAATTTATTTTCATTGTTTATTTTGCATAGTTTTGAAGATATTTACATTTTTGTGTGTGATATGGCAAGCAGCATCAACAGGTCCCCTGCACTTCCTGCTCTGAAACCATGTCAGTCAATCTGCCCTGTGTCTCCTCCTCCTCTTTGCAGCCCCCCCTGGTCCCTCCCACTCATGGACCCCTTGGTCCCTCCAGTTGCAGGCTCCCCTTGGCCCATTCTCTTACAGCCCCACGTGGCCCCGCCCACCCACGGGTGCCTAAGCCCCACCCACCCACAGGTGCCTAAGCCCCACCCACTCACAGGTGCCATGGGCCACTCAGACCCAACCCCCCTACAGAAAACTCTGTGGAAACAGTCTTTTCAGGCAGAGTGAGAACTCTGCCTGAAAAGGCTGTTTTCACATAGTGGGAGAGAATGGCTGAAGATTCCCTTACCTACTCTGTCAGGACTTCACACAGCAGAGAGGAGGGACTCCCTTTCTCCCTCACACACTGAGGGAGTCTGAGGCTGTGCTCGCCGGTGGCACTGTGCAGGAGAAGCCTTAGGAATGTCACATGTCAGATTTTCACCCATTAACTTTATGTTCAGTCATTTCTTTATATCTTGGGCTGTGGACCATGTAGAGGAGGTGGTTGATGGCTTGTTTTAAAAGGTAAGAAACTGGCCTTTCATTTAAACTCAACTTGTTTGGAGACCACAGTTCCCCTTTAACTTTTATTTGGTAGCCAGTTACAGACAAAAATCCATCTGATAGCTCGTTCACCCTAGAAACTGACAAAAGCACAGCATGCGTGTTAGTTTTTTGCATGCATTTGTGTGTTTTTTCACAATGAGTTTTCCATATATTAATAAAGAAAATGCGCTTGCAAAAAACAGATGGGAATGCAAACGGACACAATTAAAATGCAATAGTGTGAACGGTACTATTGAATTCTATGTGTTTCTTAAAAATGATGTTCCAAAAATGCACCAAAAAACGAACCGTATGTGAACAAGCCCCGAACGTACGTCTCTAGGAACAGTGACTACCTGGCCCTTTGTACAGCCCAGCTGTAAACAGCCATGTCCATACAAAAATAATTCTCTGATCTTAATATTTACTGCATGAAACCCATATAAACTTATTAGCCAAGTGTTTTAAGAATCTCTCATTTATTTAATCATGACCTGTTAATTATGGTAATTGCAAAACTTCTTATTCTACTATCGTGGATTATTAATGCAATACACAAGAACTAGTCAATACTTTATAGCTCAACATACCACCCCTCTACTATACAAATATCATCCATAACCTTGAACTGATCACTACATACTTATTAAGAAGTGCACTCTTGCTTTTGTATTTTAAGTACTGCCATAGACATGAAATCACAGATGGTAACCTAAAACTAACCCAAGCAAAATTAGAACTAGTAATTTTTACTCATGTTCAACCGACAGATAGTCCATAGCAATAATAACTGGAATATTGTCCAGGATATATAAATCTGTCTTGATGGTTTCCCTAAAGAGACAGACATCTAAACTCAGGTTTAGATGACAGGAAGTGAATAATGAAAATCTGTGTGTAATTTGACCACTGTTAAATACCTACCATGGGTTCAGCAGTACAACTGGTAATATTTAAAACTTGATAATACTATGGCAATATGTTAAATGTAAAAATAATCTGAGCACATATACAACTCAAACACTGTGGGAACATTCTTGAGAAAAGTTGAAGACAGGGACCAAAATGTTGCTATGGTTTATATGTACTCTTTTGAAAAAAATTTTTAAAAAGACTGACAAACCATCAACCTTTAATTTGTATATATGAGATTCATAAAATTTGAGTTTGGATTAATGATTTGGCCAGATGATATATTTTCTGCAGGATGCGATTTTAGTCAGATTACCATTTAAGATAACAGAAGCAAACTTTTTTTTGAAAATGTATATTCTTATTGGACAACTGCACTGAAATATTAAAGTGCATGTCTAGCCTCTTTACCGCCCACAACCTTAGATGCGTTTTAACCTTACCTTAATCCGACACTCCCATGCCGACACATATACGATAGTTACCTTTATCTCAGCAGATCCCTTGCCGGAAGTCCCACCTCCAGCTTTCTGTTTCGAGCCTGATCTTAACCGTGTCTTCCGGGTATGGACTGTCACCCAGGGCCGTCGCGACCAAGACTGACAGTACATAGCCGGAAGAATGTAAGAGGCAGGACTTTCGGCGAGGGTTCGACTAAAGTAAAAGTAAGTATTTCTCTTATTTTGTTTGGACATGGCCTTAAAGGACAACTCCACCCTCATAAGAACATATTTTAGAAAGAATGGCCTCTTTAACATATGTGCAGGATTTCAGGTTAGACTTATATATTTCAGATTTCAAACTATTACCGTTTAGGGTTTTGGGGGGTGATTTACCTGTATGTTTTAATTTTAGGGCTGGACTTGCCCTTTAATAAACAAATCTGTATTTGACCTGTTATTCCACTTTTGGGTAAAGATCTGGCTTTAAAATAAATTATTAAATTATGGAATGTGTGCTACCCCATCTTTCTTTGATAATGCAGTATTAAAAATACTTTTAGAGGACAGATAAAATATGTTGTTTGGGTTTTTAAGAAGAGGTAACATTTAGATTCAGGTGTAGCAGTGGATGTGGTATACTTGGATTTTGCTAAAGCTTTTGATACTGAGCCACATAGGCGACTAATGTATAAACTAAGGTCTGTTGGCTAGAAAAAAACATTTATACATGGATAGAAAATTGGTTGTTGGATTGCAAACAGAGAGAAAAGTCATTGGAGCTATGTCCATGTGGGCTAAAGTGGAGTGCCTCAGGGTTCTGTACTGGGGCCACTTCTTTTTAATCTGTTTATAAATTACTTAGAAGGGGGCATTGAGAGCAAGGTGTATATGTTTGCTGATGACACTTAACTATGCAGAGCTTTGGAAATAACAAATATGCAATTGCTGCAAGCAGACCTAGATAGATTATCAAAATGTAACGTTGATAAATGTGAGGTGATGCCATTGGGGTTTAACAATCCTTGTGTAACCTACACCATAAATAACTCTGTGGTAAGTGAATCACTAATAGAAAAGACATCGGGGTTCTAGTAGATAACAGACTTGGCTGTAGCAAGCAATGCTAGAAAGCCACGGCTAGAGCGAGCTAAATATTGTCTTGTATAAAGAGAGGAATAGCTTCAAGGGGAAAATATTATTCTCCTTCTTTACAAGGCACTGGTAAGGCCTCATTTGGAATATGCAGTGCAGCTTTGGAATCCCATATACAAAAGGGACTTCTTGGAAATGAAAAAAGTTCAGAGAAGGGCAACTAAAATAATATGGGTAATGGAGGAACTTGACTATGCAGGAAGGTTAGACAAGTTAAGGCTGTTTACATTAGAGATGCAACATTTGCGCGGGGATATGATCACTTTATACAAATATATTAATGGGCAATATAATAAACTCTTTGGTGCATTGTTCACCAATAGGTCATATCAGTGGCATAGGGATCACTATAGCAACCACAGCAGTTGCAATGGGTCCCAGCAAAGCCAGTTAAAAATCAAGTTAAGCAACCAAAGCTGTTATATGGGTCCAGGCTCGGCTAGGCCAGTAGGGCCCCCTTGTATGTGTGTGCCATTTAAATTTCTGCACCACTGCCCGTTGGTGACTTTGTCATTGCGAATGCATCAATGTGTGTGAGGCTGCTATGTTAAAGCAGCTGACAAATACAAAGCAAGCTAATACCAAGGCTACCTCTCTCTTTTATGCTGGTTCCTGGATCACAATTTATATAGAATACAATGAACATTTTACATACGGTAATAATAAACTAAACAAAGCCTACATATATCACAACTGAGGGCAAGCAACAATCAAGTATAACAATTTACACTTTTGATGAAATATTGCGCATAGAAAAAGTCTGCAGTCAGCACAAGATGAAGATTAAAATAACACAATACTAAACTCAAAATAGTATCTAGTAATGGGTTTCCCAACTCCTTAAAGAACCCTTGAAACAATTCTAATGTCTCTGGGAACCCCTACATAAAAAAATAATATAGATTTTTCTTTCTTTCTATGTCATTAATCTAAATTACATAATTGTTACAAATATATCTATATATTTAAATAAATTAATTATAATAAGTGTAGATCATTAAAGTTCCTGTCAATATCTCTGTGATAGGGGACCCCTAGCAGCCTCTCAGGGACTCCTGATTGAGTAACACTGATCTAGTAAATGTGCAACATGTTAATCACAGCATTAGCCAGTGTTGTAATTAAGGAATTAATGCAAAATGCTTAAACATGGATGCCCACCAGACACTGAAAAAACAGCTAAAGGACCACAGTTTAAAAATTCTTAAAGGAAAACTAAATCCATAAATATTACTATTTGCCATCCATTTCTATTATTTACAGGGAGGTGAGAATGCTTATTCCCACCTCCCTGTGAATAATAGGACGCTCGGGGGACCTGGAACTTACCTTACCGCGCTCCACTCGCAAGCCGCTCCTCCACAGAACAGCTGTTTTGTCCCGATCACGCGCCCAATCTTTTGTATTGGCGCGCAGGCGCCTAAGATAGGGCGCGTGGTCGGGACAAAGCAGCTGTCAGTGAAGGAGCTGCTTGCAGTGGAGCGGCGGTAAGGTATGTTCCAGGTCCCCCGGGCGTCCTTTTATTCACAGGGAGGTGAGAAAAAGCCTCACCTCCCTGTGAATAATAGAAACTAATGGCAAATAGTTATATTTATGGATTATGGGGAGTTTAGTGTTCCTATGCAGGAAGATGCATTGCTTGACGTAGAGATTGATTCAGGGTTTGTTCACACTACACCGTTTTTTAGAGTTGTAACCAAAGGCTTGCGAGTATGCGATAAAACAAAGGTATTCATTCTCTATACGAATGTGTCCTGTTCACAGCAGTGCATTCAATAGCGCAGCAATAATGCTCAGTTGCATACATTTTTATCAGTTACAGACACCAACAGAATGGGACCAAGGAGAAAATCACATAATAATAACGCTTATTACACGGTTTGTGTGCAATATTTCCATACTACATTGCATACAAGCAAACCGGAAAAGTCTGTTTCCTGTTCGCTAGTGTGCGTTTCCATGTGGTTGCGCAATAGGAGCATATGAGATTGCACAAAAAAATAGCAGATCGAAAGGCAGGAGAGCACACTTAGTGTGGCCAGACCAATTGGTCAGCACTAGTAAGCGCTTTTTAATGTGCAATCGGATCGCAACTGCGTGTTAAAATGGTGCAGTGTGGCTTAGCCCTAATGCATAGAAAAAAAACCATACACAACACTGAATATCATGCGTTTTACAGAACCTTGTAGTGTGAACAAAGTCTAATACTTGATTAGTGTATTACAGTTAAGGACAGTTTGTAAATCGATTGTGAGTTATACTTGCTTACATAAAACAATTTAACGCAACGCACGGCAACAAAATTCATTTTTCAGTGCGTTTATATTATGTATTCATATCTATAGTGCAAAAATGTGTATACAAATGGGTACAAGTGTTTTGTTTTTTTTTTTAAGGCCACACTATGGTGGACAACGTGCATTATCGTCCATTTGTGCTGCAATCCACAACAGACAGATGGAATGTGGCCACCCACATTGACATACACTGTGCTGAATAACTACTGGATAACTATTGAATAACTATTAATAACCCATTGGCCGGCCGTCCTCAGGATATGACATCACAGATTACAAAATAACCTTTTATAATCTATGACGCCATATCCAGAGGACGGGTCCGCCAACAGGCTGAAACATTAAGATATAGCTTTATTTTAGGGTTTCCAATAAATGTAAAGTTTTAATTATAATATAAGACCCGAGAGAGTGTGTGTGTGTTTGCCCGGATGCTACCAATCTGGACAAATACAAAGGTAAATGTTACACGTGCATATTGCATTTTACATATATAATAAATATATTTATATATAATATATATATAATTATATATATAATTAATATATATATATTATATATATATATCACAAAAATCACACAAAGGGACGCATAATAACATTTCAACTTGTGATCTATATGTGATGTAGTTCAGTGCAAATGGATATATATATATATATATATACATACCCCCGTGGGGTTACACAAGGTAGACGTACCCCCGTGGGGTTACACAAGGTAGACGTACCCCCGTGGGGTTACACAAGGTTGGAAGGCTTTTCATTCATGTGATCACAGTAATGTATACTAAAACCCCTTTGTTTATAAAGTATGCCAGTGTGCAGATAATGATATTGTATGGGGCCTAGGAATGTGCATTGATTATCTTTTCTATGGTTACACAAGGTAGACATACCCCCGTGGGGTTACACAAGGTAGACGTACCCCCGTGGGGTTACACAAGGTAGACGTACCCCCGTGGGGTTACACAAGGTAGACGTACCCCCGAGGGGTTACACAAGGTAGACGTACCCCCGAGGGGTTACACAAGGTAGACGTACCCCCGAGGGGTTACACAAGGTAGACGTACCCCCGAGGGGTTACACAAGGTAGACGTACCCCGAGGGGTTACACAAGGTAGACGTACCCCGTGGGGTTACACAAGGTAGACGTACCCCCGTGGGGTACACAAGGTACACGTACCCCCGAGGGAAAGTAGAGTACCCGAGGGTTACACAAGTAGACGTACCGAGGGGTACACAAGGTAGACGTACCCCGAGGGGTTACACAAGGTAGACGTACCCCCGAGGGGTTACACAAGGTAGACGTACCCCCGAGGGGAGGGTACACAAGGTAGACGTACCCCCGTGGGGTTACACAAGGTAGACGTACCCCGTGGGGTTACACAAGGTAGACGTACCCCGTGGGGTTACACAAGGTAGACGTACCCCCGTGGGGTTACACAAGGTAGACGTACCCCCGTGGGGTTACACAAGGTAGACGTACCCCCGTGGGGTTACACAAGGTAGACGTACACCCGTGGGGTTACACAAGGTAGACGTACCCCCGAGGGGTTACACAAGGTAGAAATGCCCCCGTGGGGTTACACAAGGTAGAAATGCCCCCGTGGGGTTATACAAGGTAGAAGTACCCCGTAGGGTTATACAAGGTAGAAGTACCCCGTAGGGTTATACAAGGTAGAAGTACCCCCGTGGGGTTATACATGGTAGAAGTAACCGTGGGGGCTATACAAGGTAGAAGTACCCCGTGGGGTTATACAAGGTAGAAGTACCCCGTGGGGTTATACAAGGTAGAAGTACCCCCGTGGGGTTATACAAGGTAGAAGTATCCCCCGTGGGGTTATACAAGGTAGAAGTACCCCCGTGGGGTTATACAAGGTAGAAGTACCCCGTGGGGTTATACAAGGTAGAAGTACCCCCGGGGGGTTATACAAGGTGAAGTACCCCCGTGGGGTTATACAAGGTAGAAGTACCCCCGTGGGGTTTATACAAGGTGAAGTACCCCGTGGGGTTATACAAGGTAGAAGTACCCCCGTGGGGTTAACAAGGTAGAAGTACCCCCGTGGGGTTATACAAGGTAGAAGTACCCCCGTGGGGTTATACAAGGTAGAAGTACCCCCGTGGGGTTACTATACAAGGTAGAAGTACCCCCGTGGGGTTATACAAGGTAGAAGTACCCCCGTGGGGTTACACAAGGTAGAAGTACCCCCGTGGGGTTACACAAGGTAGTAATACCCCCTGTGGGGTTACACAAGGTAGAAATATCCCCGTGGGGTTACACAAGGTAGAAATACCCCCGTGGGGTTACACAAAGTAGAAATACTCCCGTGGGGTTACACAAGGTAGAAATACCCCTGTGGGGTTATACAAGGTAGAAATACCCCGCCGTGGGGTTATACAAGGTAGAAATGCCCCCGTTGGGTTATGCAAGGTAGAAATACCCTTGTGGGTTTATATTATAGGTTAATATGAAATGTCAGTGAGTTGGTCCCTGGTATATGGAAGCAGCGCTGGGGGCTCCACATTCCAGTTCAGACCCAGTGGGTCCCATTGACAGGCCTGTGCGGTGTCCGTGGCTATTATTGTTCTATAGGAAGTGCCCAGGGACCGATCCCTACAAAGTGCGGGGAGCTGGAAGACTCCCGTGTCAGTCTACAACTGGGCCGCACGGTCCCTGAAACCTCTCGGCCCGACCGAGGCGCTGTTTCCCCTCCGCTCCACTGAGCACTCCCGCCCCCTCTGTGGCTTTTATTGCCTGCGAGGCTTCTGGTCAAAACCCGGCCCGGATCAACCCTCCCCCTGAGGACGAGCGGGGAACACTGTCAGGCCCGAACTCCCCGAGTTTTCCGGGTTGTCCCAGTTAAAGTCCAAGCTTCTAACCTGATCTGCTGCTTGGTGCGGTCCCGACGTGTCGACCAGGAGAGGAACAAATGCACAGATGTGAAAAAAACTACAAACCCCAACATCCCTTGCGGGAGTGCGAGCAGATGGAGAGAAAAAAAAACATTCAAAGAAATAAAGCTTTATCGATCAGTAGTACATAGTTTATCTGCAACGAGGGGGCTGTCCCGCCTGGTGTCATACTGGATGAAGAGCCACGCCCCTCCCGTTCTAATTCTAGTACAAAGAGGGAGAGAAACTAGAATCTATCTCCTGCCCCGACCCGCTGGCAGTTGGTTAGGGACTTTCTCAGTAATATCAGTGGTGGTGAGTGAAATGAAATAATTACAAAGGATAAAGCCCAATAGCAGCTGTTGGCAATTCAATATTTGTGGAGGCAATCACATTACTGAAAAACTTTTCTTACAACATGACGTTTGTCCATGAGATTATTTACATGGCTCTGTGCATGCATAATACAACATGACTATACCAGCCATTTGTATGTACCATCCATGAAATATGAGATGTTTCAAAACTACAAATCCCAGCATGCCTTGTGGTAGAATACAATTATGGCATGCTAGGAACTGTAGTTTCTAAACATCTGGAGGACCACAGGTTGGACATCCTTGATATAGACTGAAGAACAGCTCTTTTTTTTTTTTACCCATGGACTGTCTGTATTTTAAAGAACTAAAGCTAAAGTGTAAATGATCCTTGATGTGATTCCATAATTACTAAAGATTTTACAACTTTTATCCAATTTGCTTTTGTCAAAATGCAAGATTGTGGGATTTTGCATGTGGGGAACATTAGTAATCAATATACCGTACAGAACTGTGCCAGCTGAGCATTTTGTATATGAGCATTGTTGATGCATTGTTATATGTGAATTCTACATGTAGCACTTTGCACAGGTAATTATATTATTTAGTACAGGGTTTCTTAAAGGGTGTGAGCCTCAGAATTTTGGTAGTGAAAATATTTTCACCAGTATATTACTCAGTGTGGTGTAAATTTGAATACAAAATACAATGTGCAGTAATAATTTAAACTTTTAGTCTAAGTCTGGGTACACACTATGAGATGTATTTGCTCCGTATGGAACGAAGCACTGTCATAGAGGACCGCAAGATCATCCATGGTTTTCCGGTGCATTTGATCGCCCATTTGTCAGAATGATTCGGGCACAAGTTGCAGATGTCTGGAAAAAAACATTGTCTTTGAAATGTCAGAAATGTCATGTATTTCTGTGTATCAGTTGGTCAGCCAGAAAATCTTAGGTATCGGACCAACATCCGATCAGACATGTCAATAAATCACTGCCGATCGTGTGGTCTCCTATGGACAACACGTTTGGTCAAGATGAACTGTTAATGATTTTTCCCAGCCAACTGCTGGGCAGTTTTTCTGCAGCTGGAATGGTGACAGAGCTTTGACAGTTGGAATGCTGTATGCTGTGTGCAGTATTGACAGTTGGTTTGTGGGAGAAAAAAAGTCAGGTCAGATGAAAGTGTGAGTGATTAAAAGAAGGAGGGGTGATTCTGCTCCTAAGCAAAACATGTGCTGGATTAAAGGCATGCAGCAACACACATACCTCAGAGTAAGTGCTACTTTCACGTATTTATTTATAGAAAAACATTATAGTATCCCTTTACTAAACTGCTAACATTTTTAGATATTACCATATACACTTGAATATAAGTTGATCAGAATATAAGATGAGGTACCTATTTTACATGAAAATTTACTCGAGTATACACTGGTTTGCAAAAGTATTCGGCCCCCTTGAAGTTTTCCACATTTGGTCACATTTGTCACATCCTTATGGAGGTAGCCAATATGCAATTAGAATTGTTTGTGCACTAGAATTCTGTTTTTTGTATGTATTATATTTTTGGTCTCTAGTTGCACTTTAATATAGATGTACAACAGCCCAATTTTCTATATATTGTCACATTACTGCCACAAACATGAATCAATTTTATTGGAATTCCAACTGAAAGACCAATACAAAGTGGTGTACACGTGAGAAGTGGAATGAAAATCATAAATGATTCCAAACATTTTAAACAAATCAATAACTGCAAAGTGGGGTGTGCGTAATTATTCAGCCCCCTTTGGTCTGAGTGCAGTCAGTTGCCCATAGACATTGCCTGATGAGTGCTAATGACTAAACAGAGTGCACCTGTGTGTAATATCTGTTGTATTCAATTAGATCAACTGGACTTGAAATGTAGTTCTTGAAGACGTTTCGCTAGTCATCCGACTGGCTTTCTCAATTCAGAATGACTTGTACAAGAATCTGTGGCTATTATGTACCCTGGAAAATCCCAATTAGCATATCACAGCCAGGTGTTAAGGGTGTGATTAGATAGTGGCTAAGAGGTGTTATAGGAACGCCCAGAGTAAGGTGTTAAAACAGCATTGTACATGGCAGACAGTTGGTGTCGAACCCCCCCACCTCTATTTAGGCTTGGTTTCTTTATTTTCACATAAATGGCCTCCTTAACACCTCTCTTGAACCAGTCACGTTCCTTCGCCAGTATGTTAACATTACATGTTCAAAGGTATGTCCTTTATCCTTAAGATGCAGATACACGGCTGAGTCCTGACCCGAGGAATTGGCTCTTCTGTGCTGCGCCATACGTTGATGCAGTTGCTGTTTGGTCTCCCCCACATACAAATCAGAGCATTCTTCACTGCACTGCACTGCATATATGATGTCGCTTTTCTTGTGTTTTGGTATTGGGTCTTTCGGATGTACCAATTGCTGCCTCAGTGTGTTGTTCGGTTTAAAGCAGACAGGGATACGATGTTTTTTGAAAATTCTTCTTACTTTCTCGGAGACCCCTGCTACATATGGGGTCTCCGAGAAAGTAAGAAGAATTTTCAAAAAACCGTCGCTTTAACCGAACAACACACTGAGGCAGCAATTGGTACATCCGAAAGACCCAATACCAAAACACAAAGAAAAGCGACATCATAATATTGCAGTGCAGTTGGTGTCGAACCCCCCCCCCCACCTCTATTGCTAATTAAACAGCAACTGCATCAACGTATGGCCCAGCACAGAAGAGCCAATTCCTCGGGTCAGGACTCAGCCGTGTACCTGCATCTTAAGGATAAAGGACATACCTTTGAAGATTGTAATGTTAACATACTGGCGAAGGAACGTGACTGGTTCAAGAGAGGTGTTAAGGAGGCCATTTATGTGAAAATAAAGAAACCAAGCCTAAATAGAGGTGGGGGGGTTCGACACCAACTGTCTGCCATGTACAATGCTGTTTTAACACCTTTCTCTGGGCGTTCCTATATAACACCTCTTAGCCACTATCTAATCACACCCTTAACACCTGGCTGTGATATGCTAATTGGGATTTTCCAGGGTACATAATAGCCACAGATTCTTGTACAAGTCATTCTGAATTGAGAAAGCCAGTCGGATGACTAGCGAAACGTCTTCAAGAACTACATTTCAAGTCCAGTTGATCTAATTGAATACAACAGATATACCATGACCTGGATGAATGAGAACCTTCACAAGCACCTGTGTGTAATCTAATGTCAGTACAAATACAGCTGCTCTGTGACGGCCTCAGAGGTTGTCTAAGAGAATCTGGGAGCAACAACACCATGAAGTCTAAAGAACACACCAGACAGGTCAGGGATAAAGTTATTGATAAATTTAAATCTGGCTTAGGCTACAAAAAGATTTCCAAAGCCTTGAACATCCCACGGAGCACTGTTCAAGCGATCATTCAGAAATGGAAGGAGTATGGCACAACTGTAAACCTACCAAGACAAGGCCGTCCACCTAAACTCACAGGCTGAACAAGGAGAGCGCTGATCAGAAATGCAGTCAAGAGGCCCATTGTGACGAGCTGCAGAGATTTACAGCTCAGGTGGGGGGAATCTGTCCATAGGACAGCTATTAGTCGTGCACTGCACAAAGTTGCCCTTTATGGAAGAGTGGCAAGAAGAAAGCCATCGTTAACAGAAAAGCATAAGAAGTCCCGTTTGCAGTTTGCCACAAGCCATGTGGGGGACACAGCACACATGTGGAAGAAGGTGCTCTGGTCAGATGAGACCAAAATGGAACTTTTTGGCCAAAATGCAAAATGCTATGAGTGGTGAAAAACTAACACTGCACATCACTCAGAATACACCATCCCCACTGTCAAATATGGTGGTGGCAGCATCATGCTCTGGGGAAGCTTCTCTTCAGCAGGGACAGGGAAGCTGCTCAGAGTTGATGGGAAGATAGATGAAGCCAAATACAGGGCAATCAATGTGTTAGAATGGCCCAGTCAAAGTCCAAATCTAAATCCAATAGAGAATCTGTGGCAAGATCTGAAAACTGCTGTTCACAAACGCTGTCCATCTAATCTGACTGAGCTGGAGCTGTTTTGCAAAGAAGAATGGGCAAGGATTTCAGTCTCTAGATGTGCAAAGCTGGTAGAGACATACCCTAAAAGACTGGCAGCTGTAATTGCAGAAAAAGGTGGTTCTACAAAGTATTGACTCAGGGGGCTGAATAATTACGCACACCCCACTTTGCAGTTATTGATTTGTTAAAAATGTTTGGAATCATGTATGATTTTCGTTCCACTTCTCACGTGTACACCACCACCACTTTGTATTGGTCTTTCACGTGTAATTCCAATAAAATTGATTCATGTTTGTGGCAGTAATGTGACAAAATGTGGAAAACTTCAAGGAGGCCAAATACTTTTGCAAACCACTGTAAGCAGAGGGTAGAAATTATGACCACTACTGCCTTCTGATTCAGTATTGTATTGAGGCTTTAGTTGTGCTTTAAATGGACAGCGGAATTCCCATACAGTAATAGCCATACTGGATTTGGCTTTTACTGAATGGGAATTCTGCTGTCCATTTAAATGTCAACTAAAGCCTCAAAACAATACAGAATCAGAAGGCAATCTTTTCAGCAGTAGATATCACCCCCTTCTTGTTTTGAGGCATTAGTTGCCCTTTAAATTGACATACATTTGCCCTTTAAATCTCATACATTAACCGACAATTCCTTGGCACTCTAGATGTTAGGAAACTACAACTCCAAGCCTGCTTTGGTTGCTGGGAATTGTAGTTTTTAAACATGTGGAGTGGCATTGTTCAATACACATTAAAGGGGAAATGTGGTCTCCAAACAAGTTTATACCTTTAAAACGAGCCATCAACCACCTCTCTATGTGCTGCACAGACCAAAATATGAAAAAATCACTGATCAGAAAGTTTGGGGGTGGGAGGTTCTGAATCTGCAGTTAGAAATACTACTTCCTCCTTTGATCTGCAGTTGGAACATGCTCAGTGCATGACTGAAGGGTAGGAGGGGGTGGGGAGAACAGCACAGCCCACAGCACTGCTTTTTTTAATCCCTCCCACTTGCTGGCCCTTTCCACTCATGGGCCCTGTGTCCCCTGCACTTGCAGACCTAACCTGGCCCCTTGCAGCCCCCTGTGGCCCCTCCCACTCATGGACTCTGTGGCCCTGCCCACTCGTGGGTGCTGTGGCCCATCCCCCACTTGCACTTCAGACCAATACCCTCCTATCCCCTAAATAAGACTGTGTAAAAGCAGACTTTCTCTGCTAAAAATGCTGCTTTTACAGTTTTCTGTAAGGGGGAGGGGCTATTGGTCTGAGGTGCAAGTGGGGGAGGGGCAATGGGGAGCCCACAAGGGGAGGGGCCACAGGAGGCTGCAAGGGAAAGGCCCAAGAGGGCTGCAAGGGAAGGAGCCAGGATGGGTATGCAGGGGAGGGGCCGTGAGTGAGAGGGGACATGGGGCCCATCAGTGGGAGGGGCCATGGGACCCACTAGTGGAAGGGGCCACAGAAGGCTCAAGGGGGCTGCAAGGGGCCCACAAGTGGGCAAGTGGGAGGGACCACATGACCCATGAGTAGGCAGGGCCACAGCACACGAGTGGGAGTGGCCACAGGAGGCTGCAAGGGAAAGGCCCAAGGGGGCTGCAAGGGAAGGTGCCAGGGTGTTTCTGCAAGGGGAGGGGCCATGGGGGCCCACGAGGAGGAGGAGATACATGGAAGAGGGATTGTCACATGGTTTCAGAGCAGGAAGTGCAGAGGATCCGGTCATGCTGCTCCCATATCACACATAAACATATAAATATCTTCAAAACGATGTAAAATAAATAATGAAAGTAAATTGCAAAAATCCTCAGTCAATTCCTGTTAATTTACCTAAAGTCATTTTTGGACCACAGTTACCCTTTAACCCTTTAACTGCCACAGATCGTGTATTCACGATCTGTGGAGTGAATGACCAAACTGGCTTTCCCTTTCCAAAAAATAATTTGCCCCCCGCTAGGGGCGATCGGGGGGCAGCATTCAACTGCCCCCCTAGCCCCCTCGATCCCCCCTTGGTTGTGTCCAAATCCGAGGGGGGGATCGGGAGTTACGGGAGTACGGTACCTTAATCGCCGTGACCGTATAGCTGCTGCCGGTCCCACGTTGATGAAGTGTAGGAAGCAGAAAGGGAGACCCCAGTGACGTCACGGAGCTTCCTCCTTCACCGGGGTCTTCCCTAGAAGAGGTACAATGGTCTAGTGGAGGTACTGCAGTGTGATCTCCATTCAGATCACACTGCAGTACCTGGTATAGTAAAAGCTGTCATGCTGACAGCTTTACTATACATTTTGTGAATGGAACTCAAAGTTCCATTCACAAATAGGATTTTTTCTAAGTCTTTGCTACTTAATGGGGACAGAGATCAAAATTTGGTGATCACTTCTGATCACCAAATTATTGATCTTTGCCAATGAATGAAAAATCACTTCCTGGAAAATGATTTCCGGGAAGTGATTTTTTCGATCGGATTTCGAATTGGAAAAAAAAAAGGGGGGGAAATGCACACATAAAAAATCTTAAGGTGATACACACACCTTTTTTTTTTTACCCTAAAACTATAAATTAGCAAAAAACTTTGTCTTCTCCAAGCTTTCCAATGTCCCCGGTGATATCGGTAAAGTAAACGCGGATCATTATTTGTTGGATTTCAAGGGAAACTAAGCCTATTTTAGTAGGAAATTTTGCAGAGGTACCACAAAAAAGACCGGATTGAATTTTTAGGATCAGTAAAGTGTGCAAAAACTTGTGTGACTCTCCGTACTAACTGGTTTTCACTAAAATACCACTGAAAGGGGGAGTGGGAGGAAGAGGGTGGGTGGTGGGTTGTGGCGTTTTTTTTTTTCTTGTAATGCAATTGCGCATGGATCCCATTTGAGCTAGTTGGTGGCCCTGTCTCTGTTTGCACCCACCCATATGGCATACCGTTTGATTCAGGCAATGTGGGAGATTGCCATTTAGTGGGTTTTTTTACTTGCCAAGTGGGTTTAGGTAGGATTTCAACCATTGAGTCCTCTTATTTTATTTTTTCACAAAATATCCTAAAAGCACGGAGTTCTATGAATAACAGCGTCTGGAATTCTTCATGTATATACGAAAGCATCACATAGCTGAGGTGTGTAGTTCCAAAAATATATAGTTTGTGGGGGTATTTCCAAGTTGTTAGGCTGTTTTCGAATTACAGAACACTTTGATTTTTTTTCTTGTAATTGGACTTGTGCATGCGTCCCATTTGGAGCTAGTTGGTGGCCACGATGCAGGATATGTGGGAGATGACATTTAGTGGGGGTTTTTTTGCTTGTCAAAGGGTTTAGGTAGGATTTCAACCCTTGAATCATCTTATTTATTTTTCACAAAACCTCCTAAAAACACGGAGTTCTTTGGATCACTGGGTCTGGAATTCTTCATGTATGGAAAAGCATGGCATCGTAACGTAGCTGAAGGTGTGTAGATTTCAAAAAATATAGTTTGTGGGGGGAATTTCCATGTTTCGGCACTGTTTTTTTAGAAAAGTGTAGGGCTTTCAAATTACAGAGCACTTTGATTTTTTCTTGTAATTGCATTTGTGCATGCGTCCCATTTGAGCTAGTTGGTGGCCATGTCTCTGTGTACATCCACGCATATGGCATACCAATTGATTCAGAACATGTGGGAGAGTGATATTTAGTGGGGGTTTTATTTGTGGGGGCATTTCCAAGTTTTGGGGCTGTTTGAAATTACAGAACACTTTGATTTTTTTCTTGTAATTACACTTGTGCATGTGTCCCATTTGAGCTAGTTGGTGGCCACGTCTCTGTGTGCATCCACACATATGGCATACCGTTTGATGCAGGATAGGTGTGAGATTGACATTTAGTGGGTTTTTCTGCTGGTCAAGTTGGTTTAGGTAGGATTTTAATCCTTGAATCATCTTATTTTATTTTTCACAAAACCTCCTAAAAACACAGAGTTCTTTGGATCACTGGGTCTGGAATTCTTCATGTATGTATGAAAGCATGGCACTGTAACGTAGCTGAAGTTGTGTAGATTCCAAAAATATGTAGTTTGTCGGGGGAATTTCCATGTTTCGGGACTGTTTCCTTAGAAAAAGTGTAGGCTGAACAAATTACAGAGCACTTTGATTTTTTCTTGTACCTGAAAATCTTACCTCGGTTTATACTCGAGTCAACCTGTCTCTTACCTTGTCCGGCAGCCGCACGATCTCCATCCTCAGTGCACATCCGGATGATGTCACTACCCGGCGCCTCTCACTTTGCGGCGCCAAGTAGTAACTTCATCCGGATGCGCACTGAGGATGTGGAGAGAGGAGCGAGCGGCCGCTGGACAAGGTAGGAGAATACTACGGACGCCAGGGAGGGCAATATTTACAAATAAGGGTAAAACCTTCTTGATTTGTGCATACTGTATTTGTGCATGCGTCCCATTTGAGCTAGTTGGTGGCCACGTCTCTGTGTAAATCCATGCATAGGGCATACCGTTTGATTCAGAACATGTGGGAGATTGATATTTAGTGGGGGTTTTATTTGCAGGGGGCATTTCCAAGTTTTGGGGCTGTTTGAAATTACAGAGCACTTTGATTTTTTTTTCTTGTAATTACACTTGTGCATGAGTCCCATTTGAGCTAGTTGGTGGCCATGTCTCTGTGTGCACCCACACATATAGCATACCGTTTGATTCAGAACATGTGCGAGATTGATATTTAGTTGGGGGTTTTATTTGTGGGGGGCATTTCCAAGTTTTTTAACTTTGAATTGTATTTTTATAAATTTTTCCTGAACATCTGGTAAAAAAGCAAAATTTTACATGAAACTACGCCCACACCATTGGTGGTATGCATAAAGGAATCACACCATTTGTGTAGCTGAAGGTGTGTAGATTCCAAGAATATATAGTTGGGGTTTGGGGGGTATTTCTAATATAGAGGGTGTTTAGTCTGACAAATCTGAAAAGTTGCTGTAATTGGGGCCATTGTTCATTGGCTCATTTGTGGGTAGTTGATTTCACATTGCGTGTGTAACCATACATAGGTCATACAGTTTGATTCAGGAAATTTAGGAGGGATTGATATTTGGTAACTTTTTTACATTACTTGGGATTTTGGCATGATTTCTATTGAGAGTGTTTTTTTTCAAATTTTTAGAAAATCTGCATAAAACTACGAACTTCTACAAAGACTGCGCCCACACCATTGATGGTACGAATGAACAAACTACAGAATACATAGATAAAGGTGTGGTGGATTCGAGAAATATATGGTTTGTGGGGAAAAATTCGCAGACTGTTCAAATTCAGATTGGCTGGATATTTTTGCTGTTTCGAGCCATTGTGCATGTTTCACTTTGTAGCTTTTGGCTTCCACGTCCGCGTGTGTAACCAAAATATGGCATACCATTTGGTTCAGGACATTTGGGAGATTGATATTTAGTAACTTTTTTACATTCCATGGGGTTTGGGCGTGATTTCTACCTTTTTGAATGTTGTTTGATGTTAATTTTTTTGGAAAATCTGGTAAAAGTGCAAATTTTACAAAGAACGCGCCCACACCATTGATGGTATGAATAAATGAACTACATCGTTACATAGTGAAAGGTGTGTAGATTTCAGGAATATATAGTTTGTGGGGGGGATTTCTGAGTTGGGGGGGGTGTTTTTGTGGAAAAAACTGCAGCTGTTCAAATACAAAAACTGGCTGATTTTTTTTTGCTGCTACTGAACATTGGCACTGGTCACACTCTGGGTTAGTTGGTAGCCATGTCTCAGGGTATACCCATGAATGTGGCATACCGTTTTATTCGGGAGGGTTAGGCTTTCATATTTGAGATGCGTTTAAATTTCTCTACAGTTTTTAGCTGAAATTCGCATTTGATTTTGTCTTGATTTGCGTCCGGTTATCTGCATTTGATCGAAACTTACCTCACTCATAAAATCTTGTGGGTGTGTAGTTTCTAAAAATATCTCACTTGTGGGGATATTTTAGTTAATTTGGTAGATATTCTATGTTAACTGTCAGTAGTGGTTATACATTTTTAATTTGGTGTAATATTCATGAAGTGCAGTTTAGTTTGGGGGGTCTCCTGTACAGGAAAAGGGGGATACCTACATATATCTGGTATCGTTGTACTCGGGAGTATCAGAGCTTTTAGAAACAGTAGATTTTTGTGTGTAACCTTAAGTAAACTATAAATAAAAATGGGAAAAAATCCATGAAAATTTGCACATTTTTTTTTACATATTTTACCCATAATTCCAGTAAAATTCCAGAAAAGTTACAAAATTCTGTTACCGTGTTAAAGTACACTTTGTGCTGAAAAAAACAGTATAATATTCCTGATTTATGCAAGGTTTCCTACGTAAAATTAGTCTAAAGCGATTAAGGGCAAAATCCTGAAAATTCTTCTGGCAGTTAACGCAAAAAAAAAATGAAATTTTCCTGGCAGTGAAAGGGGTAAACAATAAAACATTAAAGGACAACAATATCAAAAAATAACTCACCCCCATTACATGTCCAGACTTCCAGCAGTGAAATTGTTACTCTCATTTACAAACCGTGCTGCCCTCCTTTAGATATCACACAGATGAGTGCTAACAGCCCACTTCCTAGACGACCCAGGGCCATGGTTAATTATCACTTATCATTGGCTGGTAGAAATGTCTGTTAAAGCCTTCTCCTCCTCGTCTGCCAGTCAATCAAACTGAAATGGTTTGGTTGCTAGGATACAGCCTAAATGATCAAGCTGGAGTGTATTCTCGCATGCTAGCTTTGAGTGACAGTTACAGGCAGACAGAATTGTTATGTCCCCTTCACAGTATGGCTAATTGAAGGCAGAGAGAGGCTCGAAATTTGGAAAACATGTATGGGGCTGCATACCTTTACTCTTTTGAAAGCAATTTTTTTTAAAAATGCATTGAGGCAATACAGTTATTCTTTAAGCTTAAGGGAATGTCCACCCCTCTAATCAAAAAAACATATATAGTAGAATACCCACCAAACCTAGAGTTTGTTTTATAGAAAACTTTTAAATCAGCTCCCACACAGAGCTATTATACTTACACTAGACATTAAGCCTGTTACATAACAGGCGCTAGAAGCCCAGAGTGCCTCCATTTCCATGTCCCAAGGCCACAGTTCCCTCTTAGTGTCCCAGACCCAGGGTCCCCCCCTTTGTCCAGACCCCGCCCCCCCCCCTCTGCCCCAGACCCAGGGCCTCCCATCTGTCCCAGACCCAGTGCCCCCTCTCTGTCCCAGACCCAGGGTCCCCCACTCTGTCACAGATCCAGAGTCCCCTCCCTCTGTCCCAGACCCAGGGTCCCCCATCTGTCCCAGACCAGGGCCCTCCTCTGCCCCAGACCCAGGGCCCCTCCTCTGCCCCAGACCCAGGGCCCCTCATGTCCCAGACCCAGGGCCCCCTGTCCCAGACAGCCCCCTTCTCCCAGACCCAGGGCCCCCCCTCTGTCCCAGACCCAGGTCCCACCCCCTCTGTTCCAGACCCCCATCTGTCCCAGACCCAGGGCCCCCCACATCTGTCCCAGACCCAAGGTCCACACCACCTCTGTCCCAGACCCAGGCCCCCTCTGTCACAGATCCAGAGTCCCCCATCTGTCCCAGACCCAGGCCCCTCCGCTGCCCCAGACCCAGGGCCCCCCCTGTCCCAGACCCAGCCTCCCCTCTGTCCCAGACCCAGGGCCCCCCTCTGTCCCAGACCCAGGGTCCCCCTTCCCAGACCCAGGGCCCCCTCGGTCCCAGACCCGGACCCCCCTCTGTCCCAGACCCGGGTCCCCCACTTTGTCCCAGAACCACAGAGCCCCCCCTCTGTCCAGACCCAGGGTCCCCCATCTGTCCCAAACCTAGGGCCCCCTCTCTGTCCCAGACCCAGGCCCCCCTCTGCCCCAGATCCAGCCCCCCGTCCCAGACCCAGGGTCCCCCACTTTGTCCAGTCCCAGGGTCCCCCTCTGTCCCAGACCCAGGGCCCCCCTCTGTCCCAAACCTAGGGCCCCCTCTCTGCCCAGACCCAGGCCCCCTCTGCCCAGATCCAGCCCCCGTCCCAGACCCAGGGACCCACTTTGTCGCCAGTCCCAGGGTCCCCCTCTGTCCCAGACCCAGGGCCCCCCCTCTGTCCAGACCCCCCCTCTGTCCCAGAACCCCCATTCTTTCCCAGACCCAGACCCCCTCTGTCCCAGACCAGGGCCCCCCCTGGTCCAGACAGGTCCCACCCCTTGTCCCAGACCCAGCCCCCCCTCTGTCCCAGCCCCTCTGTGCCAGGCCCAGGGCCCCTCTCTGACCCGGGCCCCCCCCACTGTCCCAGACCAGGTCCCACCCCCTTGTCCCACCCCTTGCCCAGACCCAGCCCCCCTCGTCCCAGACCCAGCCCCCCTCTGTGCCAGACCCAGGCCCCCCCTCGGCCGCAGACCCAGGGCCCCCACACTGTCCCAGACCCAGGTCACCCCCCTCTGTCCAGACCCAGCCCCCCCCTTGTCACTCTGCTTTACAGCCAGCCCTGACACCTTTGGTTAATAGTAGGGTAATTTGCATGGTGTCATGTCAGTGAGCAGTTCTGACTCCCCCCACCCTCACCCAGACATTGATGTCTAGTGCAACCTCTCCCTCACAACCCCCCACAGAACATGGTTAATATCATTGGGGTCCAGACAACCACACACACCCCACACAGCTACCCCCTGCCTCCCCCCCCAACGTCCCCACAGAGTCTTTAGAACATAACTGGTGTGTGTACAGTTTATTGGTGTCAGACCCAGTAAGCAGCATGGACAGGAATTTTCATACTGTGAAGATGTTAACTTAAGAAATCAACCCACCCAGAGCAGCCAGCAGTCTGTGGTCTGTGTCCGCCCCTTAATGCAACTTGTGATCCGATTGGTTGTTGCTCTGAAGGAAAAGAAGCAGCCATCAGGTAGATTTGCAGCACACACACAGAGACACAGGGACGCACACTTGCATTTTATTCTATAGGGCTCTCCTAGATCCCTGCCGCGGTCTGCAATTCCGGGTAAGGCAGTCAGTGTTGGCCGTGACAGTGACAGTGAAGTCACGGCCAATCACTGCCTGCCATTCTCGGAGCAGTTCTCCATCGACGTGCTGCTTAAGAACCACAAAAGAACAGAGCAGCCACACGTGGTTGTGAGGAACTGGAAGGAGTGACAGTGAGCAAAGAGCATGTAAGTATAATAACTGTGTGGGAGCAGATTTAAAGTTTTCTATAAAAACAAACTCTAGGTTTTGGGGGATATTCTATAATATATGCTTTTGGACTAGAGGGGGTGGACATGCCCTTTAAAGGGCATGTCCACCCCCACTACTGGCCCCATCATGTAGTGGGTTTAATCCTTACCTCAAATCCCAGCTCCATAGGGTTCTCCTGTAACCCCCCCCAAAGTCCCAAAAACTGCCCAAGGAGGATAGCAAGGTCCATATAGGACTCTGCCTCCTACTGGCCTCGGGAGAAGTTTGGCATGCGTACTGCGACCTTCTCCCCCTCCTTCTCCCTCCCGATTAAGATTTTCCCTCCCTACCGTAAAAAGCATTTCACCAGACATTGCCCCTGTCCCCCGCCCTCATCCGCTATGTAGTTATCTCAGAAATGCCCAGAACATTACTACCTTACTCTTGCCTCCGCCAAACTGACCCCGGCAGCCGCGTCCGTGATTGGTTGCCGCTCAGCCAATCACAGACGCGACTGCCAGTCCCGCCCCTCTGCTTGCATTTTCTAGCAAGCAGAGGCGGCAGGCGGCGGAGGCAAGAGGGAAGGTAAGTAAAGTTTGGGGCATTTTCTGAGCAACTAACATGAGCGGTTGGGGCTGGGGGGACAGGGGCAATGTCTGGTAAAAAAAATTTTAAGGGTGGACATTACCCTTTAACCTTCAGTGCCAGAAGAATTTTAAGGATTTTGCCCTAATCGCTTTAGACTAATTTTACAGTAGGAAACCTTGCAGTAAATCAGGAATATTATAAATTGTGTTTTTTCAGCACAAAGTGTACTTTAACACGGTAACAGAATTTTGTAACTTTTCTGGAAATTTTATGGAATTATGGGTAAATAAATATGTAAAATAAAAAATAAAATGTGCAAATTTTCATGGATTTTCCCAATTATTTAAGTTATAAAGGTTACACACAAAAATCTATGTTTCTAAAAGCTCTGACAACTCACGAGTACAACGATACCAGATATATGTAGGTACCCCACTTTTCCTGTACAGGAGACCCCCCAAACTAAAACTGCACCTTCAAGAATATAACACCAAATTAAAATGTATAACACTAATGACAGTTAACTAAATATCTACCAAATTAACTAAATTATCCCCACAAGTGAGATATTTTAAAAAACTACACACCCGCAGGATTTATGAGTGAGGTTAGTTTAGATCAAAATGCAGAAGAACTGGGCGCAGCTCTTCGTCCAATTGTAAGTTATTTCTCACATTTCCTTTTTTCCTCAACGTAAATCAAGACAAAATCAAATATGGAAATTCAGCTACAAAAAGTGTGAGGAAGTTTCAAACGCATCTCAAAAAATGAAAGCCTAACCCCTCCCGAATGAACGTGCCCTTTGTGCCACACTAATGGTGTACCCAACTAACCCCCAAAGCGTGACAGGACAAATGTCAGTAGCAGCAAAAAAAATTTTTTTTTGTATTTTGTATTGAACAGTCTGCAGTTTTTCCACAAAACACCCCCCAACTCAGAAATACCCCCATAAAATAGATATTCCTGAAATTTTTCACACATTCAGCTATATAACGCTGTAGTTCGTTCATCATACCATCAATGGGTTGTGGGCGAGTTCTTTGAGAAGTTGCACTTTTACCAGATTTTCCAAAATAAATAACATCAAAACATTCAAAAAGGTAGAAATCATGCCAAAACCCCATGGAATGTAAAAAAAAAGTTACCAAATATCAATCTCCAAAGTCCTGAACAAAGGTATGCATATGGTGGTTACACCACGCAGACGTGGAAGCGAATAGCCACAAAGTGAGACAATGCACTATGGCTCACAATAAGCTAAAAATATTTAGGCCAATTCCGAATTTGAACAGTCTGCCTAAACTCAGAAATACCCCCCACAAACTTTATATTCCTGAAACTATACACACCTTCAGCTATGTAACGCTGTATGTATTGTTCATTCATACTGGTGGGCGCAAGTCTTCGTAGAAGTTCCACATTTGTCTGAAAAAAATGAACAAGAAACAACTTCAAAGGTAAGAAATCATGCCAAAAACATCATGGATTGTAAAAAAAAGTTAATAAATATCAATCTCCCAAAGTTCCTGAATCCCAAACGGTATGCCATATGTGTGGTACACCCGTGAACGTGGAAGCGAAAAGCCACAAAGGAAGTACACCTGACGATTAGACTTAGAACAGCGAAAATATTTTAGCCAACTGTGAATTGGACAGTCTGCAGTTTTTTCACACAAACCACCCGTAACTTAGAAATAACCCCCACAAACTATATATTCCTGAAAATTTACACACATTCAGCTATGTAACACTGTAGTGTGTTCATTCATCACCATCAATGGTGTCGTGGCGCAGTTTCTGTAGAAGAAGTGCGCATTTTGTCTGAAAAAAATTACAAAAAACAACTTCAAAAGAGAAAGAAATCAGGCCAAAACTCATGGAATGAAACAAAATTAGCTAAATATCAATCTCCCAAGTGCGAATCACAACGGTATAGCCATATGGTGGTTACACATGTGAAGTGGAAGCGAAAAGCACAAAGAGACAATGACAGGATGGCTTAGAAACAGCGAAAAATTTGCTAACTCCGAAATTTGGACAGCACTGCAGTGTTTTTCACAAAACACCCCGTAATTAGAATAATCCCCACAAAAAACTATATATTTCTAAAATCTAACCACCTTCAGCTGAGTAACACTGTAGGTTTGTTCGTTCATACCATCAATGGTGGGGCGCAGCTTCTTCGTAGAAGTTCGCTGTGTGAAAAAATTAACAAAAACAAACTTCAAATGTAGAAAATCATGCCAAACCTCATAGAATCTGAAAAAAAAGTTGACTAAATATCATCTCCAAAATGTCCTGAATTCAAAACGGATGTATGCCATATGGAGTTACAACACGTGGACGTGGGGAAGCGAAGGACACACGACAGTGAGGAAATGCACAAGGCTCAAGAAACAGAAAAAAATTCAGCCAAATCGAATTTGAAACAGTCTGCAGTTGTTTCGCCACAAAAACAACCCCCACAAAACTATATTTCTCGAATCCATACACCTTTATCTACGTAATTTTGGTTAGTTTGTTCATTCATACCATCAATGGTGTGGGACGCAGGTTTTGGTTGAAGTTCGCAGTTCGCAAATGTCCCCATACTCAATCTCCCCCAAATTCCTGAAAAACACGGGTATTATGCCCTATGTCTGGTTAACACGCAGATGTGGAATCAATAGCCACAAAGTGAGCTCAAATGAACAATGGCCCAATTACTGCAAACTTTCACGATTTGTACAGATAAAACCCTTATATTAGAATAAATAATATTCTGGATCTAAACACCTTCAGCATACAAATGGGATTGATGTCCTATATGCATACCACCAAATGGTGTGGGAGCAAAAAGTTTGCTTTTTTACAGGATTTTCAGGAAAAATTGATATAAAAATACAATTCAAAGTTAAAAATCATGGCAAAATTTACCATGACATGTAAAAAAACTTGTCAATTATCAATCTTCCATGCCTGATCCAAAGGTATGCCATATGCAGGTTACCATGTGGATGCACACAAGAGTGGCCCACCAACTAGCTCAAATGGGGACGCATGCACAAATGCAATTACAGAAAAATCAAAAAGTGCTCTGTAATTTGAACAGCCTACCTTTTTTAGGAACACAGTAACCGAAACGTGGAAATTCCCCACACAAAATATATATTTTTAGAATCTACACACTTCAGCTACGTTACGGTGCCATGCTTTCAGACATAATGAAGAATTCCAGACCCAGTGATCCAAAGAACTTCGTGTTTTTAGAGGTTTGTGAAAAATAAAATAATGATATCAAGGGATGAATGCTACACTAACCAACTGACAAGCAAAAAACCCCACTGAATGTTCATCTCAACCAATTCCGGCAATCAAACGGTTATGCCATAGTGCGTGGATGCACAACAGAGACGTGGCCACCAACTTAGCTCAAATGGACACATGCAAAAGTGTCAAATTACAAGAAAAAATCAAGTGTGTATGTAATTTCAAACAGCCCAAAACTTGGGAAATGCCCCTACAATAAAAACCCCCCACTAAATATTTCAATCTCCCGCATGTCCGGAATCAAACGATATGCCATATGTTGGGTGCACCAAAAAGAAGTGGCCACAACTGCATAAATGGGACGCTATGCACAAGTGTCCAATTACCAAGACAAAAAAAATCAAAGTGTCTCTGTTTTTACAAACTACCTTTCAAAGGAAAACAGCCATCAATCTGGAAAACCCCACTACAAACATATTATATTTTAGAAGTTTAACCAACCTTAGCTATCGTGCCATGTTTCGATTACATAAGAATTCCAGACTGTCATAGGAACTCCGTGTTTTAGGAAGATTTTGTGAATGGAATAATGAAAAAAACTAAAATAAGAGTGACTCAATGTTAAATCCTACCTAACCCCTTGAAAGTCAAAAAAAACCCAACAAATGTGCAACTTCCACAATGTCATCGAATCAAAACGGTGTGTGCCATTTGCGTGGGTGCAAACAGGAGACCAGGCAACCAACTAGCATCAAATGGACCAGCTGATAGGGAAGTGACAGTACAAAAAAATTAAAAAAAAGCACACTAAAACCCAGAACGCAAGCACAACACACCGCCCCCTTTTTAGTGGATATTTTAGTGAACAACAAGTTTAGTAACGGAGAGGTCACACCGTTTTTGCCACACTTACTGATCCTAAAAATATTCAAATCGCGGCCTTTTTTGGACCTCTGCCAAAATTTCCTTATAAAAATAGTTTAGTTTCCCTTGAAATCATACAATAATAGTATCCGCGTTTGACTTTACACCTATTACCGGGGACATTGGAAGAGCTTGGAGAAGACAATTTTTTGCCTAATATCTGTGTGTTAGCTGTAAAAAAAAGGGTGTGTGTATCACCTTTAAGATTTTATGTTGTGAATTTCACCTTTTATCACCAGAAACATCTTTTCTGGGATTAACAAACTTGAATACGCTAATGCCATTTCGAAATCCTGATCGAAAAATCACTTCCCGGAAATTCATTTTCCAGGAAGGTGAATTTTTTCATCTCATGGCAAAGTCAATAATTTGGTGATCAAAAGTGTAGCACCAAAATTTTGATCATCTGTACCCATTAGTGTCAATTCAAAATCTATGTTTGCAATGAGCAACTTTGAGTTCCCATTCACAAAAATGTATAGTAAAGCTGTAACAAACGGACAGCTTTACTATACCAGGTTACTGCACTGTGATCTGAAATGGTGGGAAGGGTTTCTAAAAGTAAGTGATCTACGACCCCCACCTAGGATTTGGACGAAACCGAGGGGGAGATCGAGAGGGATAGGGGGCAGTTGAATGTCTGCCCCCGATGCCCCTAGCACAGGGCAATGTTGGAAATGAAAGGGGAAAGCCACAAGATCGTATATACACAATATGTGGCAGTTTGATCCTTTTCCTGCACAGATGTGGTAGAAGCCGTTTTTCTTTGTCCTGTGCTCCTCATAGAAAAGGATATTGGTAGGTTAAAAAAAGCACCAATCCTTCCTCGCATAACGGTGCGCGTGCCTCTGTTATCCTACTGCTGGCTCTTGGACTTGCGGACTTGACCCAAGGTAAGAAGCGAGGTTCGTTTCATGCTATGTTTAAAGCCTGAAAAACATTAGCTTCTTACTTGAGTATATACGGTAGATGCAGCTCTGTCAGCAAGGCAAAGTGGTGGATAAAGAAAGAGCAGAAATAAAATTTTTTAGATAGCTGAAGAATATTTGTGCCTGAATGGTCACAGAACATTATTTTACCCACAACCTTGAATCTGAGGTTGGAAAGTAGGGTGTGTGCTACTAGCTTATACAGATATCAATTTAGTATTTTACCAATTGGTTTTATATTGGTTGCGGGTGCCACAAAAGAATATTTGAAAAATGATTTTGATAAAGGTACCTACTTAGGGTTGGACACAGGAATTAATTTATTGGTTGATAAGGTGAAATATTGGAGGAAATTATCAGATGTGTTAGTTTCCTTTCCGACAGTGCTTCAATAAGCTCTCATTCATTAACAACAAAAATATGTGAGTAACGAATGACAGATGAGGAAGTTTTTTTAATAGGTAATATTGGGGTCGAAAATTTAATGCCAGGATTTACCCTGTCTCAGTTACCTAGCCTCACATGTCGAATGCCACAAAGCTATGGTTCTAATTTGTGCTGTGAGATTTAATAAGATTGAAACGGCTGCAAAGCTAGATTGCTGTTATAATCCAGAGGATTTCTGTACACATAATGAAAGCACAGTTGAACACCATTTAGTATGTGAAAGTACATAAAGTAAAAACCATAAGTGTTTTAGTTAATGTTATGATCATAAAAATGGATGTATTTATCATTTTATTTTTTAAACGCCACTTGGGTACGCGCGCAGAGTATCTAAACATGGGGGTAGTGAGAGAAAATATAACAGATAAATAAAAATGAAATAAAATTTCATGAATCTGTTAAAGGGTTCTCCACTGAGAACAAAGCATTTTGTTTGGGGGGGGGGTTATTTTAAAGTACACCATCCCCCAACCCTCCTCTACATTCCCCCCCCCCCACCCACAATTTCCCTTTGTTTTGCTTGCAGCAGCTATGGGAAGTTGTGCTAGACTCATGGGGTGTGTCTTCCACTGTGCCTGGGGGTGCTGTCACTAATGTGCATCATCATGTAGAGACACAACCACTTGATGGCAGTAAAAGAATCCTTTCCTCCCTGACTCTCAAAGTTCATTTTTACAGCTGATCATCAGAGAGAGACAGTTAAAACCTCTTTCACACTACTGTGAACAGGCAGGGGGAAACTTGTGTTATTTTTGTGAAAAAGTGATCTAAGAGTAATTTCATAGGGGATGCTGGGAATATGAGGCAATCTGGTTCTTAGGGAGGGGGTGGGGAGAGACACAAGCAGATGGAGAGGGTGTATTGGAGAAGCAAGAAAAAATGTAGTACTGATTACGCTTCATTAATTAGTGAAGCAGCAAAAGCTGCTGCGATGGTATGTGATGTATGCTCCATTAATCAGTGGTGTGGTGTGTTATAGAATTCGACCAACCGTGGATCACCAGACAGCAGTCCCGCAGATAGTCACACGTTCGGCATGACACTAAGGGAACACGCACGTCGGAAATTTGCCAGGCAGGCAGTCACTGAACGTGAGCGGACCTGCACCAATCCACGGCGTTCAGGGATAAACTCATTTGATTTCTTCTAAACTACTGCACAAAGACACAGGATACTGAGGTACATTTCCACCTCCAAATAGCTATCCTTACAACCAGGTGACTTTCATTCATTGGAGATACCATTAAGAATAACATGACTTGAAACAAAAGAAATGGGATCCCAGTCCTGAAGGATGCTCAATATAATGGTTTGGACAAACCTACAGTAGACGGGGGGGGATGGACAAGTGCTTTAGATGGCACTTACAAACATTTATCGTGCTGGTGCTCAGATAGGTGGGAAAGTTTTGAGAGGATTTGTGAAGGTGGTACCCAACTCAGCGAGGGGACTCACTAGCGGAACTGAAGCACTGTGAACGGCCGTGCGGAGTAGCTCCGCCTCGGCCTGGACCAGTAACGCCCCAACCCTTTCCACGCACCACCATGGCTCTGTGCGGGCCGCGAAAAAATGTGGCGCGGCCACGGGTTGGGCATCACTGTAGTAGTGGATGTCATTATGATGTCTTCTAACAATAGAGAGCAAGGAGAGTTCCAAAGGTAGGGAGAGCAGGAGGAGGCAGTGTTCATTGAGAGAACATTGCCTGTGAGGATGGAGGGTTTTGCATGGCCAGGAACAATGGGGCAAGAGCGATGATAGTCTTGCAACTACAAAAAGATCCCCACAATACTGGAGCTGATGTCACCAAATAATCAGAATGCAGGTGTCAGGCAGCAGTAGCTTTTTGTTCTTCTGTGCAAGATGTCGTTTCTGGTCTCTTATCGTTTAATAAAGGGCATGTCCACCCCAAAAATTAATGTCCCCCATGCTGGCTCCAGTGTGTAAAAATCCTTAACCTTACATCCCGCTCCAAAATGGTCTCCGGAATGCCTACAAAGTCCCAGAAAGTGAACACAGGGAGCCTTGCAGGGCGGGTAATGGTTTCTGCCTATGAAGCATACTCTACAGAGGTTTTTGGCTTGCTCATGCCAGCCCTCCCTACTAACCTTGAAATTTTTCCTTGCCCTAGTGTTAATTGCTGTGCTGTCCAAGAAGCGTTGATTAAGATTCCGGCAAACCTGGAGGAATCGGGACATCAAGAGTCGCTGGTTGTCGCAGGATGAAGAAAGAAAGACGCCCCAAGGGCTCTTCTCAAGAGCCAAATGGGGGTCCTGGGTTCGGTTGCAGAACCCCACAACAAAGGGCACTTGTAAGTGCCGCAAGGGATCTCTAAGTGCTGGGGAGGGGGGGTTCCCCATTCGAGCTGCGGGACACCTTAAGCCCAAAAGGGTCCTTGTAGAGCCAGTAATGGTCCTTCTAAGGACACGGGAGGGGGTCCTGGGTTGAGTCGTTGACCCCGAACATCTGACTGTAGGCTTGTGGGCCGTGTTCAGCAATTTTGTAACGGAAACAGCAACTATTTGAGAATCCCTGAGGCGTTCAGAGGTTTACGAAATAGGCCGTTCGGGGCTTACGAATGTTAGAAATCCTCGTAGGTTCGAAGATTCCTTCGAACGATACACTAAGTAAGCGATGTTCGAAAACCGAAAAAAAATATTCGGATGTTGGATTCATCGAACTGTTTAAGTCAGCCCAACCTCGGCGTACTTTACCAAACTTCTGCAAGTAATTATGTTACTCAAAGTAATTCCCTGGCGCTACTCTTCATCCCTCTCTCTTCCACTCCCAGGCCACAGTACAGCAATGGGAGCACCACACATCTGGCAGAGCGTGTTTCTCAATGGCTTGCAACAGGATCTGGTCATTTCACACGGGAAGAGGATGGCGGAGCAGAGCGAGGAGGGAGACTTGAGTAAGTATTGCAGCAGGTAAGGTTCAAAAGTACCCAATGACCTACCTTTCCATTCCCTGGAAGACATTTGTTAACTTTTTAAAGGAACTACACCCTATAATAAAATCTTTTGAAACAGAATGAGACTCCTAAAATATGTTGATATATATACTTGTCCTATGATTATTACTTTATGCCTGCTCGCTTCTGGATGTGCCTCATGAAAATGAGCAGTTTAGAGAAGCCTGTACTGAGTTTGAGCATTGCTTCAGAGAGGCAGACAGGGGATGAAATTTAGTCATTGGATTTGATGTCAACTGTCAAATCATAATGACAGTTCTAAACTGGCAAGAACCAGGAAGAAGCACAGAAAACGGAGGGGAAACAGGACATTGTTGCAGGATTTCCGGTTAGATTTATAATTTCAGATTTCAAACTATTAACGTTTAGGGTGTTGCGGGGGTGATTTACCGTATGTAAGTTTTCATTTTGGGGCTGGAACTGGCCTTAAGATTAATCGTTACCAAAGATAATGCAAAAATCCTGGGTCAGTACTACAACCTGGTTCTATGGGAAGGGGCCAGGACTGGCACTATGAAGGGGTTTGGGAGGGACGCCTGTGAATAGGGATTAGAGCTAACCATAGTTGAGGACAAGCAATTTATGTCCTCACCCTGGGTACTTTTAGGGTAAAGGAGGTTGGGGGGGGGGGGTCGAAAGAGTATAATTCTTTTTTTTAAACACTAATGAGCTTACAGATTGCAAAAAAATGTATATTACGTAGGAACTACTGTTGCCTAGAAAATTGTTACTAAGGCAAAAAAATACAAAGGAAAGTGATTTAATTCTATAATTTTGTTGCTATAACTACAGCGCCCATGCTATAACTCTAAAATCGAAAGCATTTAAAGTGCTGTCTTTATGAATATTTCAGAGGGGGTCACTAGGGATAAGTCCAGTTCGGAGTCGATCCGGTTCCGATGGAACTCTCGATTTCTGGATCGTGTAAATTTTCCCAATTTTTGCTTATTATCGAATTTTTGATTCGATATGATCAAATATCGAGGGATTATATCGAATACGTGAACCATCGATTTATAGAGTTGAAACTAAATTCTATATAATTGAACCCTCGTTCGAATGTGGGAGAGTTATAGACGTTACGCGAGACCTCTTTCGATATTCAAAAATGATTGATAGGTTGGAGGCGGAGGGAAACTCAAAAATGGAACTAAAAGCTTAGACTAGGCCTTAACTTATCAGAAACTTAGGATTTTCAACTCCCATGAGTCTAATGAGGTTTTAGTTTTTAAAATTTTTTAAAATATAAAAATCCGGTTTGTAACATATTTATGGGTCACCAACTCAGATACAGATCCATATTGCACATGCTCAGGAAAGGTTTCTATTCCATAAAGTGATGATATTGGCAACATGTTTGCTATAAAATGACTGTTCGATAACCATTGTGAACCTGTGATTGGCTGCCTGCTTATGACACTAAAGTTCTGTCTCCCTTCATGCTCCTTACAATTGGATGAACAACTGGTTCCGGGTATTTGCATTTTGAGGAAAACTTATGTAGTTCTAAAAAATCTACATAAACCACACTGTTGCAATTCGTAAATTGCAACCACACTGTTGCAATTTCATAAATTCACAATTTCCAAAAATCTACCTAAGGCCACAAGCCTGCAATTACATAAATCACAATTTACAAAAATCACATTAAGGCCACACTGCTGCAATTTACATAATCACAATTTACAAAATCTACATAAGGCCACCACTGCTGCAAATTACATAAATCACCAATTACAAACATCTACTAAGGCCCACACTGCTGAACTTACATAAATCGCCAATTTACAAAAATCTACATAAGGCCACACCGTCACAGTTTTTTGCGATTGCGCATGCATTTTTAATACAGAATCGCGGCAATTGCATGCGGTTGCGATATGCAGTTGCATGCGTCACATTGTAAAGCGCAATCGCATCCAATTTTGTATTCTCAATGAAGAAAATTGCATGCGCAAATGAGAGAATCGCCACACGCATCGCAAATTTCACGTGTGAAAAATCCAGGAAAGTGCCTATTTTAAATGGGGTCCCTACGAAGTACTTCCCTTCTTTCCCCCCGGCGTGCTTCTGCTTGGCTTCCGTATCTTTTTCGTGCAGGGAAGCAAGTAAAAGGGGACGGGGCTGGCAGGTCTCCTGTGATTGGCTGAGAGCAAGTTATCCTGTTAAGTACACTTGTGCTGAAAAAAAATGTGTAAGGGCACATGTGCCGCTAACGCACACGGAAGAGTCGCATGTGATTTGTGTACGTTATATGTTGGCGTTCGCTTGCGTTTTTTTCAATATAAAAGAAAACCGCAGATGCGCAATCGCAAGGCACCACCAAAACGTGTGCATTTTCGGTGCGTTGACGCATTTAATGGATCTTGAAAAAAACGCCAGCGCAAACACAGAGAAAAAAAGCTGCAGTGGCCTAGCCCAATTTTCTTCTACTGGTGGGGGGGGTTCCTACAGTTATGTCGAACTGAGGGCCAAGGGCCACTACACCGTAATAATCGCGAGTGTTATTGCGCCTGGTTTGTGGTGTGCATTCGTGCGCGTTGTTTCACGTTTGAGCAATCCGTTTTCACTATTACAAAGAGGGGAAACCGAATGAGATGACCAAAAAATGTATTGACCGCAAAGCGTTTCTGTTTTAGCAAAAATCGTGGCGCAATCGCAACGAAAACGCGTTGCAAAAAAACGTGATAGTGTGGCCCGCCCTGAATGAGAACAAAATCATCAAGTTCTTCTGGTTCAGAACGCCAAACATACAGGCGATTGCACCACGGGGGCGCAACATCCTGGTTTGGGAGTTTACAGTCACGCTAACCGATGTTATTCAAGTTAGCGATGGACTTAAACTCCTTCCTTGCGGCGGCTGCGTGGCTAACGCGAAGTTAACAGTGCAGCGGCGCAAGCAATGTTATATGCCGAAAGAGGCATTTTTACTTGGCACCTGAACAAATGTATTAAAACGTTTTTGATGAGATTTAGGATAAAGGAGAATAGTTTTCCTAATAATAAGTCAGGTGATTCCTGGTGTGTAACTTGGATCAGAATACCTTTAGGGCTAGGCCACACTAGCGTGTTTTTCGCGTTCGCGCCGCCGATATAGCTAAAAGGAAATCGCGTTGAACGCGGAAAATTACTGCGATTCTGAGGCGGCATGTGATGTGCGTCCGTTCGCATTTTTGTACGCATGGTTCACCTTTTTGGTGCGTTAACGCCTACGTTTCCATAACGCAACATGGGGAAAAACGATAATGCGCAAAAACGCACCGCAAAAACGACAGAATCGCGCCACACAATCGCGTGCGATAACGCTGGCGATTTGGTGCGTGATTCCGGTGAGTTGCATTGTGGACTCACCGTAAAAGACTAATAAAATGTTTTTATTCATTTTTTGGGTTTTGCAAGCCTTGAGATTGGAGACGGAATCGCCATTCTTTTATGTGGATGTACTTTAGCCTACGTCTCTCTTCTTCCATCTACAGGTTAGCCATTAACTGGGACTATAATATGTTGCCATATAAAGTAAACACAATGTAAATCTAGAAACTAATGTTTATTAATTTGTATTTTTACAACACCAAAGGGATGATTTCCCGGCTGGATTTGACACACGGTGATTCAAAATCTGCCTGTAATTGTTTTACACACAGCAGATTTACTAACATGTCAGACATGTGCTTGGAGCCAACCAAAAAAAACAGGATGTATTAAATTAGGGTTCACACTCACCCTTTGTTTCCGACTCAATCTTTTATATACCTCAAATACTACCTACTTTTTGGGTTTTTCACTTGAATTTTTGTTATGATTCTAGTTCTATACATAAATTTAAAAAAAAATGATCTTCTTTTAACTGTGAATGGAGCTTATAGGCCCAAGAATTTAATCTCTTAATACTTAGATTTGCAAGCTCTTTGGGGCAGGGATCTCATTCCTAGGTTGTCAAGGCTTGCTTGCACTGTATCAATTTATACAGGCTTATATGTATATTCTTTCTTACCGATTGTATGGAATTGTGTTTATTAATTTCATTTTTATCTGTAACTGGCCTTGCAATTATACCTTTTTTGCTATACTCTTGTTTTTTGTGTCAATAAGTTTTATTGTATTTTACTTTTAGAAAAACGTACAAAGGTAGATGACTTGTTTACATTGATATATATGGCAAATATAGTTTCATAGTAATTAGAGATTAATAAAGTGTGTTAAAGTATTCAACCCCAATGCTGTAACGGGTGTTAGGGAATTCAGTGTACATTTTAATTGTGTCAGAATGAAATCAGACTTTTAAAGAACAAATGCCACCTAAAATGACATTACTTGTTTTTGGTAATACAGTATTACTGTTTTTTTGGTGATTTCTTAAGTGACACAATATCAAACCCCTTAAATGACTACCACTATTAAGACAGAGGGTCATTCACGTGTTTCGCTAGGTATCGTGGATGTCATTCGAGCAGCAATCAAGATAATAAGCACCAATTAGGCATATTTAAAATGACTGTGATACTTAGCTAATTCTAGACATTTACTTGGTGGTGTTACAAACATGATGAAGTAAAGGAGAATGGTCCAGGAAGACAAGAGAGTGGTGATCTTTTCACAGGAAGGGCAATGGCTTAAGACGATTGCAAGATGTTAAACATTACCAAGAGACACCACAGGAGCATCATGCACATTCCAAGGCCAAACGGCACTGTTGAAACGCTACTGGGAGAAGTTCCTGTGTGATGTGAGGAACTGAAAAAAGATTTGTCAGATGGGGGTACTGAAGTTTCAGCTCAGACAATAAGGTGCACACTGGGTAAATGAAGCCTCCATGCCAGAAACTCCCAGGCGCACCCCCTTGCTGTCTCAAAAAGCACAGAAGAGCGACGCAGTATGCCAAAAGTAACGTGGACAAACCACAAAAGTTTTGGGATGTTTTCTGGGGACTGAGAAAAAAAATTAGAACGGTTTGGCCCATGGGATAAAGCTAGGTGTGGAGGAGAAAACAAGGCATATGAAGAAAAAACACACTTGCCTACTGTGAAGGCATGGCGGGGGGGGTCAATCATGTTGGGTATCTGTTGTGGATTATGCAGGTACAGGGAAGCTTCAGTGTGTGCAACCCGGTACATGACTCTCTTCAGACCAGCGCTATTGGAAAAAAATGTGAGTGCAGTCTGTCACAAACATGAGGCTTGGGAGATGCTGGACCATTCAAACAGGACCTCTCATTTACAACCGTGCTGCCCTCCTTTAGATATCACACAGATGAGTGCTAACAGCCCACTTCCTAGACGACCCAGGGCCATGGTTAATATATCACTTATCATTGGCTGGTAGAAATGTCTGTTAAAGCCTTTCTCCTCCTCGTCTGCCAGTCAATCAAACTTGAAATGTTTGGTTGCTAGGATACAGCCTACATGATCAAGCTGGAGTGTATTCTCGCATGCTAGCTTTGAGTGACAGTTACAGGCAGACAGAATTGTTATGTCCCCTTCACAGTATGGCTAATTGAAGGCAGAGAGAGGCTCGAAATTTGGAAAACATGTATGGGGCTGCATACCTTTACTCTTTTGAAAGCAATTTTTTTTAAAAATCATTGGGCAATACAGTATTCTTTAAGCTTAGGAATGTCCACCCCTCTAGCAAAAAACAGCATATATATAGATATCCCCCAAAACCTAGAGTTTGTTTATACAAACTGTTGTAAATCCTAGCTCCACACACATGCTATTATACTTACACAGACATAGGCTGTTTACAATAACGGCGCTAGCACCAAGTGCCGCCTTCTCCATGTCCAAGCCACAGTTCCCTCTTATTTGTTTGTCCGCAGACCCAGGTCCCCCCTTTGTCCAGACCCAGGCCCCCCCCCTCTGGCCCCAGACCCAGGGCCTCCATCTGTCCCCAGATCCCAGTGTGCCCCCCGCTCTGTCCCAGAACCCAGGGTCCCCCACTCTGTCCCAGATCCATAGTCCCCCTCCCTCTGTCCCAGACCCAGGTCCCCCCCATCTGTCCCAGACCCCAGGCACCTCTCTGTCACTCTGCCCCAACCCAGGGCCCCTCCTCTCCCCAGACCCAGGGCCCCTCTGTCGCTGTCCCCAGACCCAGGGCCCCCCCGCTGTCCCAGATCTCCAGCCCCCCTCTCTCCAGACCAGGGCCCCCCCTCTTGTCCCCAGACCCAGGTCCCACCCCCTCTGTCCCCAGACCCCCATCTGTCCCAGACCCACGGCCTCCACCTGTCCCAACCAGGCCACACCACCTCTGTCCCCAGCCCAGGCTCCCCCTCTGTCACAGACCAGAGTCCCCCATCTGTCCCAGACCCGGCCCCTCCGCTTCCCCAGACCCGGCCCCCCCTTCCCAACCCGCCTCCCCCTCTGTCCCAACCCAAGGGCCCCCCTCTGTTCCAAGACACCACGGCCCCCTCCCCAGACCCAGGGCCCCCCTCATGTCCCAGACCCGGACCCCCTCGTCCCAGACCCAGGGTCCCCACTTTGATCCCAGACCCAGAGTCCCCCACTCTGTCCCAGACCCAGGGTCCCATCTGTCCCAAAAACCAGGGCCCCCTCTCTGTCCCAAAGGACCCAGGCCCCCTTGCCACAGATCCGCCCCCGCTTCACAGACCAGGGTCCCCCACTTTGTCCCAGTCCCAGGGGTCCCCCTCTGTCCACGACCCGGGCCCACCCCTCTGTCCCAACACCTAGGGCCCTCTCTTCCCAGACCAGGCCCCCTCTGCTTCCAGATAGCCCCCGTCCCAGACCCGGGACCACCACTTACCTGTCACCATCCCAGGCGGTCCCCACCCTCTGTCCCAGACCCAGGCCCCCCCTCGTCTCCAACCCCCCCATGCTACCCAGGACCCCCATGCTTCCCGACCAGACCCCCCTCTGTCCCCAGACCCAGGCCCCCCACTCGGTCCCAGACCCAGGTCCCACCACCCCTCTGTCCCGACCCAGCCCCCCTCTGTCCCGCCCCTTCTCTGTGACCAGGCCCAGGGCCCCTCCTCTGACCCAGGGCCCCCCCCCCCATTGTCCAGACCCAGGTCCCACCCCACTTTCCCACCCCCTCTGTCCCAGACCCACCCCCCTCCTGTCCCAACCCACCCCCCCTCCGTGTCCAGACCCAGGCCCCCCCTCCAGGCCGCAGACCCAGGGCCCCCACACTGTCCCAGACCAGTCCACCCCCTCTGTCCCAGGACCCAGCCCCCCCTCGTCACTCTGTCTTACAGCCAGCCCTGACACCCTTTGGTTAAAGTAGGTTTTAATTTAGCATGGTGTCATGTCAGTAGACAGTTCTTACTCCCACCACACCCTACCCGAACATTGAGTCTAGTGCAACCTCTCCCCCACCAACCCCCCACAGACACACGGGTAGACATTGGGGTCCAGGACAACCACACACACCCCACCAGCTACCCCCTGCCTCACTGTCCCCCACCCAGAGATCTTAGAACATAACTGGTGTGTGTACAGTTTATTGGTGTCAGACCCAGTAATGCAGCATGGACAGGAATTTTCATACTGTGAAGAGTTAACTTAAGAAATCAACCCACCCAGAGCAGCCAGCAGTCTGTGGTCTGTGGTCCCGCCCCTTAATGCAAACTTGTGATCCGATTGGTTGTTCTGCTCTGAAGGGAAAAGAAGCAGCCAATCAGGTAGATTGCAGCCACACACACAGAGACACAGGGACGCACACTTGCATTTTATTATATAGGATGCTCCTCCTAGATCCACTGCCGCGGCTCTGCACTTCCGGGTAAGGCAGTCAGTGTTGGCCGTGACAGTGACAGTGAAGTCACGGCCAATCACTGCCTGCCATTCTCGGAGCAGTCTCCACTACGGCTGCTTAAGAACACAAAAAGAACAGAGCAGCCACAGTGGTTGTGAGGAACCTGGAAGTGACAGTTGAGCAAAGAGCATGTAAGTATAATAACTGTGTGGGAGCAGATTTAAAAGTTTTCTATAAAACAAACTCTAGGTTTTGGGGGATATTCTATAATATATGCTTTTTTGACTAGAGGGGTGGACATGCCCTTTAAAGGGCATGTCCACCCCCCACTACTGGCCCCATCATGTAGTGTAGTTTAATCCTTACCTCACATCCCAGCTCCATAGGGTTCTCCTGTAACCCCCCCCCCAAAGGCCAAAAAAGACCCCACCAGGAGGATAGCAGAGTCCATATAGGACTCTGCCTCCACCTGGCCTCCGGGAGAAGTTTGGCATGCGTACTGCAGCCCTTCTCCCCTCCTTCTCCCCCCGATAAGATTCCCTCCCCCTACCGTAAAAAGCATTTCACCAGACATTGCCCCTGTCCCCCCAGCCTCATCCGCTATGTTAGTTATCTCAGAAAATGCCCAGAAACATTACTTACCTTACCTCTTGCCTCCGCCACACTGAACTCGGCAGCGCGTCCGTGATTGGGTGCCGCTCAGCCAATCACAGACGCGACATGCCAGTCCCGCCCCTCTGCTGCATTTTCTAGCAAGCAGAGGGCGGCAGCGCGGCGGAGGCAAGAGGGAAGGTAAGTAAAGTTTGGGGCATTTCTGAGATAACTAACATAGCGGTTGGGGCTGGGGGGACAGGGGCAATGTCTGGTAAAAAAAAAATTTTAAGGGTGGACATACCCTTTAACCCTTTCAGTGCCAGAAGAATTTTAAGGATTTGCCCTTAATCGCTTTAGACTAATTTTACAGTAGGAAACCTGCAGTAAATCAGGAATATTATAAATTGTTTTTTCAGCACAGAATGTACTTAACACGGTAACAGAATTTGTAACTTTTCTGGAAATTTTACTGGAATTATGGGAGTAAAAATGTAAAAAAATGAAAAATGTGCAAATTTTCATGGATTTTTCCCAAATTTATTTATAGTTATAAGGTTACACACAAAAATCTTACTGTTTCTAAAAGCTCGACACTCCCGAGTACAACGATACCAGATATATGTAGGTACCCCACTTTTCCTGTACAGGAGACCCCCCCAAACTAAAATGCCACCTTCAAGAATATTAACCAAATTAAAATGTAAACTACTACTGACAGTTAACATAAAAATACTACCAAATTAACTAAAAATATCCCACAAGTGAGATATTTTTAAAAACTACACCCCGCAGGATTTATGAGTGAGGTTAGTTTAGATCAAAATGCAGATCCTGGGCGCAGCTCTTCGTCCAATTGTAGTTATTTTCTCACATTTTCCTTTTTTTCCTCAACTGTAAAATCAGAGACAAAATCAAATATGAAATTCAGCTAAAAACTGTGGAGGAAAGTTCAAACGCATCTCAAAAATGAAAGCCTAACCCCTCCCGAATGAAACGGTGTGCCACATTCATGGGTGTACACACAACTAACCCAAAGCGTGACCAGTGAAAATGTGTCAGCAGCAAAAAAAAAATTTTTTTTGTATTCTGTTTTGTATTGAACAGTCTGCAGTTTTTTCACAAAACACCCCTCCAACTCAGAAATACCCCCCATAAACTAGATATTCCTGAAATTTTCACACCTTCAGCTATATAACGCTGTAGTTGTTCATTCATACCATCAATGGTGTGGGCGCAAGTTCTCGTAGAAGTTTGCACTTTTACCAGATTTTCAAAAATAAATTAACATCAAACAACATTCAAAAAGGTAGAAATCATGCCAAAAACCCCATGGAATGTAAAAAAAAGTTACCAAATACAATCTCCCAAATGTCCTGAATCAAACGGTATGCCATATGTGTGGTTACACACGCAGACGTGGAAGCGAATAGCCACAAAGTGAGACAATGCATAATGGCTCACAAAGCAAATAAAAATTTAGCCAATTCCGAATTTGAACAGTCTGCTCAAACTCAGAAATACCCCCCACAAACTTTATATTCCTGAAATCTACACACCTTCAGCTATGTAACGCTGTAGTTTGTTCATCATACTGTGGGCGCAGTTCTTGTGAGAAGTTCACATTTGTCTGAAAAAATGAAAGAAACAACTTCAAAAGGTAGAGAAATCATGCCAAAACCTCATGGATTGTAAAAAAAAGTTAATAAATATCAATCTCCCAAATTCCTGAATCAAACGGTATGCCATATGGTGGGTTACACACGTGAACGTGGAAGCGAAAAGCCACAAAGTGAGACACTGCACGATAGCTTAGAAACAGCGAAAATATTTAGCCAACTGTGAATTTGGACAGTCTGCAGTTTTTTCCACAAAACAACACCCTGTAACTTAGAAATAACCCCCACAAACTATATATTCCTGAAATTTACACACATTCAGCTATGTAAACACTGTAGTTTGTTCATTCATACCATCAATGGGGGGGCGCAGTTCTTCGTAGAAGTGCGCATTTGTCTGAAAAAAATTAACAAAAAAACAACTTCAAAAAGTAGAAATCATGCCAAACCTCATGGAATGTAAAACAAAGTTACTAATATCAATCTCCCAAATGTCCTGAATCAAACGGTATGCCATATGTGTGGTTAACATGTGAACGTGGAAGCGAAAAGCCACAAAGAGGACAATGCACGATGGCTTGAAAACAGCGAAAATATATTAGCTAACTCCGATTTGGACAGTCTGCAGTTTTTTCCACAAAACACCCCCCGTAACTTAGAATAATCCCCACAAACTATATATTCTAAAATCTAAACACCTTCAGCTATGTAACACTGTTGTTCGTTCATACCATCAATGGTGTGGGCGCAGTTCTTCGTAGAAGTTCGCTTTTGTCTGAAAAAATTAACAAAAAAACAACTTCAATGTAGAAATCATGCCAAAACCTCATAGAATCTAAAAAAAAGTTACTAAATATCAATCTCCCAAATGTCCTGAATCAAACGGTATGCCATATGTGTAGTTACACACGTGGACGTGGAAGCGAATGGACACGAAGTGAGACAATGCACAATGGCTCAGAAACAGCAAAAATATTCAGCCAAATCTGAATTTGAACAGTCTGCAGTTTTTCCCCACAAAACAACCCCCACAAACCATATATTTCTCGAATCCATACACCTTTATCTACGTAATTCTGTAGTTTGTTCATTCATACCATCAATGGTGTGGGCGCAGTTCTTGGTTGAAGTTCGCAGTTCGCAAATGTCCCAAATATCAATCTCCCAAATGTCCTGAAACAAACGGTATGCCCTATGTATGGTTACACACGCAGATGTGGAATCAACTAGCACAAAGTGAGCCAATGAACAATGGCCCAATTACTGCAATTTTCAGATTGTCAGACTAAACACCCCTCTATATTAGAAAAAAACTATTATTCTTGGAATCTACACACCTTCAGCTACACAATGGTATGATTTCTTTATGCATACACCAATGTGTGGGCGCAAAAATTTTGCTTTTTTTACCAGATTTTCAGGAAAAAATTGATAAAAATACAATTCAAAGTTAAAAATCAATGCAAATTTCCATGACATGTAAAAAAAACTTGTCAATTATCAATCTTCCAAATGCCTGAATCAAATGGTATGCCATATGCATGGTTACCCATGTGGATGCACACAGAGACGTGGCCACCAACTAGCTCAAATGGGACGCATGCACAAATGCAATTACAAGAAAAAATCAAAGTGCTCTGTAATTTGAACAGCCTACCCTTTTCTAAGGAAAACAGTCCCGAACGTGGAAATTCCCACACAAATATTATATTTTAGAATCAACACCTTCAGCTACGTTACGGTGCCATGCTTTCATACATACATGAAAGATTCCAGACCCAGTGATCCAAAGAAAACTTAGTGTCTTTTAAGGAAGTTTTGTGTGAAATGAAAAGAAGAAAAAGAAGAGAACAGAAAGGGGGGGAAGGCGGAAGGAGAGGGCGAAGGGGAGAGAAACAAAACAGGTGGGAGAGGATGTAGGAAGAAAAAAAAAAAAAAGGGAGGGACGAGAGAGAGGGGTAGCATAAAGAGGCAGGCCGGAAGAAAAAAGAGTGGAGGAAGTGATGCGGGGGGAACAAAGAAGCTAAAAAAAGAAGGAAGAAGTCGAAAAGGGGAAACAGGAAGGAAGGGGAAAGGAGAAACAGAAAAAAAGAAAAAGAAAAAAGAGAGAGAGCAGGGGGAAGGAGGAAGGGTAAAACATGACGGAAAGAGGGGCAGCCCCGAGACCAAGAGGGCGGGGAAAAGGAAAGGGGGGAGCCCCACAAAGGGGATAAAAAAAAAACCACAGCCACCAGCGGAAGAGGCAAGGGAGCGCAGCGGACGCTGGGGGTGGGACGGATAGACGGGGGAAAGAGAGAGCCGGGGGGGGGGAGGGGGTGGGGGGGGGGGGGGGGGGGCCGGCCCCAGGCCCAGAGGGGGGGGGGGGGCGGAGGGGAAAGGGCGGGGGCCCCTTGGGGCGTGGCACAGAAAAAAGACCCGGGGACAGGGGGGGACGTTGGCGGGAAACGGAAAAAAGATACAAAAAAAAAGAGGGGGGCGCGGGGGAGGGGGAGAACAGACGCCCCGGAAAGGGGAACGCCCCCTCCACAAATAGTTCGAACCCCCAAGGGGACCTCCCAGGGCCATGCTGTGCATTGGTAGGTGGGGGGAATCGGGTGGAGGCGGGGATATGGGGAAAGAGGAAGTTCCAAAGGAGCAGCAAAACTGAGGGGGGGGAGGGAAGCCAGGTGGGGGGTGTGTGTGCCGGGAATGGAGCGTCTTGGGGGGGGGACAAAAAAGTAGGAACATAAAAAAAAAGAAGAGAATAAAATATGGAAAAAAAAAAAAAAAAAAGAAAGAAAGAGAGGGTGGCGGGGATGGGGGGAGGAGGGGGAAGACGGGGGGAAAAGGGGAGGGTAAGAAGAGAAATGGTGGGGAGGGGGAGGGGGGAAGGGGGAAAAAAAAAAGAAAGAAAAAAAAATGAAAAAAAAAAAAGGGGGAGGGAGATACTGGGTAGGGGCAAAAGGAGGGAAAGGGGAGGAAGGTGGGGGAGGGATGAGACAGGGAGGACGGGGAGGAAGGAGGTGGGGGGGAAGAAATAGTGAGAGGGAAGGGTGGCGGGTTTATATAATTTGTTTGTGATACTTTTAAAATTTTCATTTTTTTGAGTATATTATTAAAAAAAAAAAAAATTTATATTATACTTTAAATAAATAATAGTTTTTAAAAAATTTTTTGCTTTATTTTTTAGGATATGTTTTACTTATGACTATATTTTTAATAAATATATGTAAGCTATTATATAAATTTTTACATATGTTTTTGATTCATCATTTCGAATTCAAAATCAGCCCAACATAAAAACCCTAAATTGCCAATTAAACCAAGACCGAAACTAGAGATCTTGTTTCAATTCCTTTTTTTTTTTTTTTTCACTTCACATCCCCCATCGCTTCTACACTGGTTTTCCATTTTTTTTTTTTATTGTGAGGTTTGTGTCACCCTCCCCCCCGTCTATTGAGGGTTTAAATACTACCCTTCTAAAACCCAGGGTGAAGCCCAAAACACAAAAACCCCACAAATATGCCACTCACTTCCCACATGGTACCTGAATTCAAACCAGCGGTGCCATTTAGCGTGGGTGCCAAAACACAGAGACCAGGACCACCAAACTAGTTCAAAATGGGACCGCATTGTTAGTAGAAGTACGCAACAGTTACACAGAAAAACACAAAATTAAAAACACAAACGCCCACAACCCACCCCCACACACACATCCCCACCTGTTAGTGGTATTTTATTTTATGAAAAAACCGGAGTATACTGAAAAAAGAGTCACCACACGTTTTTGCAACGTCCACATAATGACTCCTTTAAAAATTCAGTCCGGTGCCTTTGATTGGACACACCTCTGCAAAATTCTTATAAAATAGTCTTCGTTTCCCTTGAAATCGTAACAAATAAGTTATCTGCGGTACTTTTACCCATATTCAGGGGACATGTGGGAAGCTTGGAGAAGAGAAAGACATTATTTTTTGCTAATTTCTTGGTTTAGTGTTGCATAAAAAAAAAAAAAGGGGTAGTGGTGTAATCACTTTAAGAATTTGCACGCGTGTGCATTTCCCTTTGTTTTTGATCATTCCAAAGAACAATCATCATTTATCATTCTTAGGGATATGTAACCACAACTTTGATAAATACTGTGGGCCACTAAAAATGCCCATTTCGAAATCTGATCGGAAAAATCACTTCCCGGAAATCATTTTCCAGGAAGTGATTTTTCATTCATTGGCAAAGATCAATAATTTGGTGATCAGAAGTGATCACCAAATTTTGATCTCTGTCCCCATTTTCTTTCTAAGTCTTTGCTAAGTAGCAACTTTGAGTTCCATTCACAAAAAGTATAGTAAAGCTGTCACACTGACAGCTTTACTATACCAGGTACTGCACTGTGATCTGAATGGTGGGACCGGGTTAAAAGTAAGTGATCTACCGAACCCCCCCTCGGATTTGGACGAAACCGAGGGGGGATCGAGAGGGCTAGGGGGGCAGTTGAATGCTGCCCCCCGATCGCCCCTAGCACAGGGCAATGTTTGGAAATTAAAGGGGAAGCCACAGATCGTATATACACAATCTGTGGCAGTTTGATCCTTTCCTGCACAGATTGTGGTAGAAGCAGTTTTCTTTGTCCTGCTGCTCCTCATAGAAAGGATATTGGTAGGTAAAAAGCACCAATCCTTCCTCGCATAACGGTGCGCGTGCCTATGTTCTCCTTCCTGCTGGCTCTTCTGACTTGCGGACTTGACCCAAGTAGAAGCCGAGGTTCGGTTTTCATGCTATTTTTAAAGCCTGAAAACCTTAGCTTATACTTGAGTATATACGGTAGATGCAGCTCTGTCAGCAGCAAAGTGGTGGATACCAGAAAGAGCAGAAATTAAATTTTTTAGATAGCTGAATACATATTTGTGTAGAATGTTCACAGAACATTATTTTTACACCACAACATGAATCTGAAGGTTGGAAAGTAGGGTGTGTGCTACTAGATTATACAGATATCAATTTAGTTAACTTTTACCAGATTGGTTTTATATTTGTTTGCGTGTGCCACAAAAGAATATTTGTCCGTATGTATTTTGTTAAATGTATCCTACTTAGGGTTGGACACATGGATTAATATATTGGTTGATCAAGGTGAAATATTGGAGGAAATTATCAGATGTGTTAGTTTCTTCCGACTGTGCTTCAATAAGCCTCTCATTCATTCACAACAAAATATTGTAGTACCGAATGACAGATTGAGGAAGTTTTTTTAACTAGGTAATATCTGGGTCGAAAATTTAAGGCCAGGATTTACCCATGTCTCAGTCCTAGCTCACATGTCTAAATGCACAAAAGCTATGGTTCTATATTTTGTGCTGATGAGATTTAATAAGATTGAAACGTCTGCAAGCTAGATGCATGTTATAATTCCAGAGATTTCTGTACACAATAATGAAAGCACATTTGAACACCATTTTAGTATGTGAAAGTACATAAAGTAAAACCATAAGTGTTTTAGTTACATGTTTATGATCATAAAAATGTATGTATTTATCATTTTATTTTTTAAACGCCACTTGGGTACGCAGCGCAGAGTATATAAACATGGGGGTAAGTGCAAGAAAATATACAGATAAATAAAAATGAAATAAAATTTCATGCATAGGTTAAAGGGTTTCTCCACTGAGAAAAAAGCATTTTTTTGGGGGGGGGGTTATTTTAAAGTACACCATCCCCCAACCCTCCCTCTACCTTCCCCCCCCCCCCCCCCACAATTTCCCTTTGTTTGCTTGCAGCAGCATGGGAAAGTTGTGCTAGCTCCTGGTGGTGTGTCTTCCCCTGTGCTGGGGGTGCTGTCACTCAATGTGCATCATCATGGTAGCAGACACACCCACTTGATTGCAGTAAAGAAATCCTTTCCTCCCTGACTCTCAAAGTTCATTTTTACAGCTGATCATGCAGAGAGAGACAAGTTAAAACCCTCTTTCCACACTACTGTAACAAAGGCAGGGGGAACTTGTGTTATTTTTTTGAAAAAGTGATCTAAGATTAATTTCATAGGGGATGCTGGGAATATGAGGCAATCTGGTATGGGAGGGGGTGGGAGAGACACAAGCAGATGTGAGAGGGTGTATTGGGAGCCAGAAAAATGTAGTACCTGATTACTCTTCCATTAATTAGTGAAGTCAGCAAGCTGCTGCGATGGTCATGTGATTATTCCTCCATTAATCAGTGGTGTGTGTGTGTATAGAATCGACCAACCAGTGGGATCACACAGACAGCAGTCCCGACAGATCGTCACACGTTCTGCGCATGCACTAAAGGAACACGCACGTCGGAAATTTGCCAGGCAGGCAGTCACTGAACGTGAGCGGACCTGCACCATCCACGGCGTTCAGGGATAAACTCATTGGATTTCTTCTAAACTACTGCACAAAGACACAGGATACTGCAGGTACATTTCCACCTTCCACATATCTATCCTTACAACCCAGGTGACTTTCATCATTGGAGATACCCATTAAGAATACACATGCCTTGACACAGAAATGGGATCCCAGTCCTGAAGAGCTTACAATATAAGTGGTTTGGACAACATACAGGTAGAAGTGGGGGGATGGGTACAAAGTGCTTTAGATGGCTTACAAACATTTATCGTGCTGGTGCTCAGATAGGTAGGGGAAAAGTTTTGAGTATTTGTGCAGGGGTACCCAACTCAGCCGAGGGGCCTCACTAGCGGAACTGAGCACTGTGAACGGGCCGTGAGGAGTAGCTCCGCCCTCGGCCTGACCAGTAACGCCCCAACCCTTTCCACGCCCACCCATGGCTCTGTGCGGGCCGCGAAAAATGTGGCCGGGCCACGGGTTGGGCATCACTGTAGTAGTGGATGTCATTATGGATGTCTAACAAAGAGAGCAAGAGAGTTCCAAAGGTAGGGAGAAGGCAGGAGGAGGCAGTGTTCATTGGAGAACATTGCCTTGTGAGGATGGAGGGCATGGCCAGGAACATATGGGGCCAAGAGAGATGATAGTCTTGCAACTACAACAAATGTATCCCCACAATACTGGAGAGCTGATGTCACCAAATAATCAGAATGCAGGGTCAGGCAGCAGTAGCTTTTCTTTCATGTGCAAGATGTCAGTTTCCTGGTCTCCTTATCTTTTAATTAAAGGGCATGTCCACCCCCAAAACATTAATGTCCCCCACTGCTGGCTCCAGTGTGTAAAAATCCTAACCTTACATCCCTGCTCCAAATGGTTCTCCTGGAATGCCCCTACAAAGTCCCAGAAAGTGAACACAGGGAGCCTTGCAGGGAGGTAAATTGTTTCTGCCTCTGAGGCATACTCTCAGAGGTTTTTGGCTTGCTCAGTGCAGCCCTCCCTCCTAACCCCTGTAATTTTTCCTCTGCCCCTAGTGTTAATTGCCTTTGCTGTCCAAGAAGACGTTGGATTAAGATTCCGGCAACACTGGATGTATCGGTGACATCAGAGTCGCTGGTGTCGCCGGATGGAAGAAAGAAGACGCCCCCAAGGGCTCTTCTAAGAGCCAATGGGGGATCTGGTTTCGAACTGCAGAACCCCCTAACAAAGGCACTTGTCAGTGCCGCAAGGGCATGTCTAAGTGCTGGGGAGGGGGGGTCCCAGTTCGAGCTGCGGGACCCCTTAAGCCCAAAAGGGTCCTTGTATGAGCCATAATGGTCCTTCTAAGGACACGGGAGGGGGTCCTGGGTTGAGTCGTTGGACCCCCGAACATCTGACTGTAGGATTGTGGGCCGTTCAGCAATTTTTGTAACCGAAAACAGCCAATTTTGAGAATCCCTGGGCGTTCAGAGGTTTACGAAATAGGCCGTTCGGGGCTTACCGAATGTTCAGAAATCCTCGTATGTTCGAGATTCCTCGAACGATCAATAAGTACGCGAGTTCGGAAAACCGAACTAGTTCGGATAGTTTGGATTCATCCGAACTGTTTAAGTTCAGCCCAAACCTCTGGGTACTTTACCAAACTTCTGCAATACTTATGTTACTCAAAGTATCCCTTGGCGCTCCTCTTCATCCCTCCTCTCTTCCACTACCAGTCCACAGTACAGGCAATGGGAGCACACACCTCCTTGCAGAGCGTGTTTTCTCAATGGCTGCAACAGGATCTGTCATTTACACGGGAAGAGGATGATCGGAGCAGAGCGCCGAGGGAGACTTTGAGTAAGTATTGCAGCAGTTAGGTAAAGTACCCACTGACCTACCTTTCCATTCCCATGGAAGACATACTTAAAGGACAACTCCACCCTCATAATAACATCTTTTAGAAAGAATGGCCTCTAAAATATGTTGATATATCATACTTTGTCCTATGAATTCATTACTTTATGCCTGCTATGCTTCTGGAGGCCTCATGGAAACTGAGCAGTTTAGAAGCCTGTACTGAGTTTGAGCATGCTCAGAAGAGGCAGACAGGGGATTAACATTTAGTCATTGGCTTTGATGTCAACTGTCAAATCCATAACTGACAGTTACTAACTGGAAGAACCAGGAAGCAGAAACGGGGAACAGGACATTGTGCAGGATTTCAGGTTAGATTTATATATTTCAGATTTCAAACTATTACCGTTTAGGGTTTTGGGGGGTGATTTACCTGTATGTAAGTTTTCATTTTGGGGCTGGACTGGCCCTTTTTAAGATTAATCGTTACAAAGATTAATGCAGAAATCCTGGGTACAGTACTACACACCTGTTTCTATGGGAAGGGGCCAGACTGGCACTATGAATGGATTTTGGGAGCCTTGGAATAGGGGATCTAGAGCTAACCCAAGTTGAGGACCAAGCAATTTATGTCCTCACCCTGGGTACTTTTAGGGTAAAGGAGGTTGGGGGGGGGGGGTCGAAAGAGTATAATTCTTTTTTTTAAAAACTAATGTAGCTTACAGATTGCAAAAAATGTATATTACGTAGAACTACTGTTGCCTAGAAATTGTGTACTAAGGCAAAAAAATACAAAGGAAAGTGATTTAATTCTATAATTTCTGGTTGCTATAACTCAGGTTGCTATAACTCTAAAATCAGAAGCATTTTAAAGTTGCTGTCTATTCTGCATATTTCAGAGTGGGTCACTAGGGATAAGTCCAGTTCGGAGTCGAATCCGGTTCCGATGGAACTCTCGAATTTTCTGGATCGTGTAACTTTTCCCCAATTTTTGCTTATTATCGAATTTTCTGATTCGAATGATCAAATATAGAGGTATATATCGAATACGTGAACCCTCGATTCTATATGCGTGAACCCTCAATTCTATATACTTGAACCCTCGATTCCGAATGTGGGAGATATAGCGTATACGCGAGTCCTCATTTTCGAATATTCAAAAATGATTGAATAGGTGAGGCGGAAACTCAAAAATAGGAACTAAAAGATATACTAGGCCTTAACTTTATCAGAACTTTAGGATTTTTCAACTCCCATTGAGTTCTAATGGGTTTTAGGTTTTTAAAATTTTTTAAAAATCTAAAAATCCGGTTTGTAACATATTTATGGGTCACCAACTCAGATACAGATACATATTTGCACATGCTCAGGAAAGTTTCTATTCCATTAAATTGATGATTATTGGCAACATGTATTGCTATAAAATGACTGTTCCGATGAACCATTGGTGACACCTGTGATTGGCTGCTTCTGACACTAAAGTTCTGTCTCCCTCATGCTCCTTACAATTTGATGAACACCTGTGTCCGGGTATTTGCATTTTGATCAAAACTTATGTAGTTTCTAAAAATCTACATAACCACACTGTTGCAATTTACTGTAAATTGCAACCACACTGTTGCAATTTACATAAATCACAATTTACAAAAATCTACATAAGGCCACACTGCTGCAATTTACATAAATCACAATTTACAAAAATCTACATAAGGCCACACTGCTGCAATTTACATAAATCACAATTTACAAAAATCTACATAAGGCCACCACTGCTGCAATTACATAAATCACAATTTACAAAATCGACTAAGGCCCACACTGCTGCAACTTACATAAATCGCAATTTACAAAAATCTACATAAGGCCACACCGTCACAGGTTTTTTTGCGATTGCGCATGCATTTTTAATACAGCAATCGCGGCAATGCATGCGGTTGCGATATGCAGTTGCATGCGATCACCATTTTAAAGCGCAATCGCATCCAATTTTGTATCTCAAATGAAGAAATTGCATGCGCAAATGCAGAGGAATCGCACACGCAATCGCAAATTTCAAGTTGTGAAAAAATCCAGAAAGTGCTATTTTAAATGGGGTCCCTACGTAAGTACTCCCTTCTTTCCCCCCGGCGTGCTTCTGCTTGCTTCCGTATCTTTTCCGTGCAGGGAAGCAAGTAAAAGGGGACGGGCTGGCAGCGTCTCCTGTGATTGGCTGAGACGCCATGTTATCCTGTTATAGTACACTTTGTGCTGAAAAAAAATGTGTAAGGGCACACTGTGCCGCTACCGCACACGGAGTCGCATGTGATTTTGTGTACGATTTGTTTGCGTTTGCGCTTGCGTTTTTTCAATATAAATAGAAAACCGCATGCGCAATCGCAAGGCACCCCAAAACGTGCATTTTCGGTGCGTTGACGCATTTTCAATGATCTGAAAAAAACGCAAGCGCAAACACAGAAAAAAAGCTGCAGTGTGGCCTAGCCCTAATTTTCTTTCTACTGGGGGGGGGGTTCCTACAGTTATGTCTAAACTGAGGCCAAGGCCACACTACAACGTACATAATCGCGAGTGTTATTGCGCGGTTTGTGTGTGCATTCGTGAGCGTTGTTTCACGTTTGAGCATCCGTTTTCACTATTTACAAAGAGAAACCGCATGCGATTGCACCAAAAAATGGTTGACCGCAAAGCGCTTTCTGTTTTAGCAAAAATCGTGGGCGCAATCGCAAACGAAAACGCGTGCAAAAACGTGCTAGTGTGGCCCAGCCCTGAATGAGAACAAAATCCTCAAGATTCTTCTGGTTCAGAACGCACATACAGGGCGATGCACCAACGGGGGCGCACCACTCCTGTTTTGGAGTTTAAGTCACGCTAACCGATGTTATATCAGTTAGCGTGACTTAAACTCCTTCCTTGCGGCGGCTGCGTGGCTAACGCGAAAGTTAACAGTGCAGTCGGCGCAAGCAATGTTATATGCCGAAATCGGCATTTTATTTCGGCACCTTAACAATTATTAAAACGTTATATTTATGATAAAGGAGAACTAGTGTCTAATAATAAGTTCAGGTGATTCCTGGTGTAACTTGGATCAGAATCCCTTTAAGGGCTAGGCCACACTAGCGTGTTTTTCGCGTTCGCGCCCGCGATATTAGCTAAAATGGAAATCGCGTGAACGCGAAAATTCCTGCGATTTCTGATGCGCATGTGATTGTGCGTCCGTTCGCATTTTTGTACGCATGCGTTCACCATTTTTGGTGCGTTAACGCATACGTTTCCATAACGCAAAATGGTGAAAACGCATGCGCAAAACGCTAACGCAAAACGCACAAGAATCGCGCACACAATCGCGTGCGATAACGCTCGCGATTTGGTGCGTGATTCCTGTGCGTTGCAGTGTGGACTCACCCTTAAAAGACTAATAAATGTTTTTTATTCACTTTTTTTGGTGTTTTGCAAGCCTTTGAGATTGGAGACGAATCTCCATTCTTTTATGTGGATTACTTTAGCCCTACGTCTCTTCCATCTACAGGTAGCATTAACTGGTCTATAATATGTATGCCATATAAATTAAACACAATGTAAATCTATGTAAACATAATGTTTATCTAATTTGTATTTTACAACACCAAAGGGATGATTTCCAGGCTGATTGCACAGGTGATTCAAAATCTGCCTGTAATTTGTTGTACACACAGCAGATTTACTTAACATGTCAGACTTGGGTGCTTGGAGCCCACCAAACAAAACAGGATGTATTAAATTAGGGTCTCACACTCACCCTTTGTTTCCTCCTCACTCTTTTATATACCTCACTACTACCTACTTTTTGGGTTTTTTCACTTGTAATTTTTTTTATTATTCTCGTTCTATACATAAATTTAAAAAAAAATGATCTTGCTTTTAACTGTGAATGGAGCTTATAGGCCCACAGAATTTATCTCTTATACTTAGATTGCAAGCTCTTTGGGGCAGGGATCTCATTCCTAAGGTGTCAAGGCTTGTTGCACTTGTATCAATTTATACATGATTTATATGTATATTCTTTCTTAACCGATGTATGGAATTGTATTAATTTCATTTTTATCTGTTAATGGCTTGCACTTATACCCTTTTTTGTATACTCTTTTTTTTTGTTTCAATAAGTTTTTATTGTATTTTTACTTTAGAAAAACGTACAAAGGTAGATGACTTTGTTTACATTGATATATATGGCACAATATAGTTTCATAGTATATAGAGATTATAAAGTTGTGTTTAAAATTATTCAACCCCCAATGCTGTAAAGGGTTTTAGGGAATTCAGTGTACATTTTTAATTGTGTTCAGAATGAAATCAGACTTTTTAAAGAACCAAATGCAACTAAAATGACATTAATTGTTTTTGTAATACAGTATTAAATGTTTTTTTTGTGATTTCTTCATTGACACAATTATTCAACCCCTTAATGACTACCACTCTTAAGAACAGAGGTTCATTCAAGTGTTTTCGCTCAGGTATCGTGGATGTCATCGAGCAGCAATCAAGCATAATAAGCACCAATTAGGCAGATTTAAAATGACTGTGATACTTAGCTCCTTCTAGACATTTACTGGTGTGTTTACAAACATGATGAAGTCAAGAGAATGGTCCAGGAAGACAAGAGATGTGGTGATTTCTTTTCACAGGAAGGGCAATGGCTATAAGAAGATTGCAAAGATGTTAAACATACCAAGAGACACCACAGGAAGCATCATTTGCACATTCAAGGCAAACGGCACTGTTGAAACGCTACCTGGAGAAAAGTCCCTGTGTGACTGCTGAGGAACTGAAAAAAGATTTGTCAGATGTGGGTACTGAAGTTTCAGCTCAGACAATAAGGTGCACACTGGGTAATGAAGGCCTCCATGCCAGAACTCCCAGGCGCACCCCCTTGCTGTCTCCAAAGAACAAGAAGAGTCGACTGCAGTATGCCAAAAGTCACGTGGACAAACCACAAAAGTTTTGGGATAGTGTTCTGTGGACTGATGAAAAAAAATTAGAACTGTTTGGGCCCATGGATCAACGCTATGTTTGGAGGAGGAAGAACAAGGCCTATGAAGAAAAGAACACCTTGCCTACTGTGAAGCATGGCGGGGGGGTCAATCATGCTTTGGGTCTGTTTTGCTTCTGCAGGTACAGGGAAGCTTCAGTGTGTGCAAGGTACCATGAATTCTCTTCAGTACCAGGAGATATTGGAAAAAAATGTGATGCAGTCTGTCACAAACCTGAGGCTTGGGAGATGCTGGACCATTCAACAGGACAATGATCCCAAGCATACCTCTAGTCCACTAGAGCATGGTTGCAGATTAAAGGCTGGAACATTTTGGAGCGACCATCGCAGTCACTGATGGTCGCTCCAACTGGAGGCTTTTGCCCATGAATAATGGGCTAAGATACCCGTAGATCGCTGCAAGACACTTGTGTCAAGCTATGCTTCACGTTTAAAAGTACTAAGAATGAATGTCACTTGGGGGTTGAATAAAACTGATAATGATGTGAGCACAGAAAAGACATTTGTGGTTATTTCATTATAAATGTTATGTTATATTTGTCTGACTTACACGTGTCTCTTTGATTTAATTGTAAACAAGATGACTGAAATGATCAAAATCAATGTCAAACTGGCCAAAACACTCAATTTCTGTGGGGGTTGAATAATTTTGAACACAACTGTATATAATATGGATCGTAACTTATTAAAAAAAATAAAAAAAATAACACAAAACATATTTATCTCCGTCTCATTTTTGGTTTGTTTTCATACCTGTCTATGAAGCTCAACATTGGTGTATAACCAAGATCGTGTTTCCCTCGGTGAATCAGGGCTTGCTGTAGTAGATGTATACTCTGTATTTTTTAATGTACAGCGCTGCGTACCCAAGTGACGTTTTATAAATAAAATTATACATAAATACATCTCTAGTAACCCGGTATGCCAGTCTGACCCTGCCAATAAAGAATACATTGACTATAAACATTGACTATAATACAGAACTATATTCGGAAAATCCACTTGAAACACATGTATAGTCAATTTAGTCTGAAAGCCCAAGAATTTCTAGCAGCATGTGTAGATAATATTAATTGTGTACTGTTACAATTAATAGAAAAGGTTCTATTATGGTGGCTTGGTGACATTCTTAAATGTTTGTATTGTATGTATAATTTTATTTATAAAGCGCCACTTGGGTGCGCAGCACTGTACATTTTTAAAATTAAAATTCAGAGTATACAAACAAAGGCATAAGTGCAAGCCATTATACATATAGATAAAAATTAAAGGGTGTCTATACTCAAATATTATACTTCAATACAGAAAGATCCCACTGCTTCAAAAAAAAATTCAGATTTTAAATCTGGACTGTAGATCCTGAGAAATCATAATTTTAATCACAGCATTTACAGGGAAAGACCTGTCACTCCAGGAGCAGAGATTGTAATATGTGACCCATTAATGACCACTTACTAGGATCTTTAGCTGCCTGCCAGCACAATTTCTGCAACAATTATGAGAATCAGCAGAGCAGAGAAAAGAAGGCAGGGGGAGGGAGGAAGATGTATAAGCAGAGCAGTGTCCATGGTGAGGCTGTGCAGAACTTATAAGTGTCGCAGACACTACAAGAAGGCAGTGAGTAATGGAGGGTGGGGGCAATTAGGAGCACTCACTAAACATTAATAATTTAATAACAAAGCAAGCACAGATAAATATGTGAGTAACATCATTTTACTTCTCTCAAATTGTAGTTTCAGATAATGTAAAGTTGTTTCAGTGAGTATAGTGACCCTTTAAATACAATTTCATACATACAATAAAGCATATATATAAATTATGTATAAATTGATATAAGTGCAACATGCCTTGATACATTAGGAATGAGATCCCTGCCCCGAAGAGCTTACAGTCTAAGTGGGAGGGACAACATATAGATACAAGTGGGGGGGATGGGTACAAAGTGTTTAAAAGGGCTAACAATCATTTGTTGTGCTGATGCTCAGACAGGTAGGATAACAGTCTAGATTTGAAAGCATTAATGGATGTCATCAGGTGAAGCGAGAGAGGGAGAGTTCCAAAGGTAGGGAGCAGCAAGAGAGAATGGTTTAAGGCAGGAGGCAGCAGTGTTTGTTGAAGATTTCCTTGCGAGGAACAGAGGGCATGACCTGGAACATAAGGGACCAAGAGAGAAGATAAGCAGGGAGGTGCAGTGGAGTGAAGGGATTTAAATGCTAAAAGCAGGGTATTGAATATGATTCTTTGTTTGACGGGAAGCCATCCTATGGACTGAAGTATCGGGGTTGCAGGTTCTCTTTTGGAGGAGAGCGAGATGATCCGAGCTGCTGAGTTTAAGATAGACTGGAGAGGAGAGAGATGAGAGGCCCGGGAGTCCAAGTAGTAGAATGTTACAGTAGTCAAGACGGGAGATTATAAGGGCATGGATGAGCATTTTAGTAGTGGAGAGAGAAAAGTGCGGATCTTGGCAATATTGTGAAGGAAAAAACGACAGGTCCTAGGGCCCTATTTATAAAAGATCGGTATCGTTATCGTAAAATACCGATCGTTATCGTAAAATAACGACCGGGTTTTTACCGATAACGACCGTTATTTACCGATAACGACCGTTATTTACCGTTACCGGTCGTTATCGGTAAATAACGACCGTTATCTGTAAATAACGACCGTTATCGGTAAATAACGACCGGTATTTACCGATATCGACCGTATTAACGGTATCGTGTAAATAACGTCGTTAATCGGTAAATAACGTCGTTATCGGTAAAAACCCGGTCTTTTATTTTACGATAACGATCGGTATTTTACGATAACGATATCGATCTTTATAAATAGGGCCCCTATGACATTGTTAATGTATGATGGAAGGAAAGAGAGTCAAAGATAACTCCAAGGCAGCGTGCAGATTGAACTGGGTTAATGACCATATTGTCAATAGAGATGGAGAATATTCTTATAGGTGTTTTTTTCCATATATCTGTGGTCAGAAAACTGCATTTTAGCAATATTTTTACAATGCGATTTTGGAATATTTCAAATAAATCTCTATTCTGTTTTATTCTATAGATCATCTGTGCCAATCATCATTAAATTACTGGAAAATTGGTGTAATTTAACATCACTATTATTCTAACTAAACATGAGATACCATTGCCTCTTGAAAGTACCATAACGGCATCACCTAAGATGTAACTAAAACTACCATGACCCTGCAAAACTATAATAGGTCCCCCCTTTTATCATTAGCCGAGGCCACACTAAGCGCGCATGTTCCGCACATCTTTGTGCATGTCGGTGCACAATTGAGCTGTCATTTTCTGGATCAAATCACATGCGAATTGCACCTAAAATTGTTATTGCATGCGCTCCACTCCAATTGTCCGCACTAGTGTGCGCTTTTAACACATGGTCAGAACACAAGTGAAAACATGCTGGTGCAGCCTAGCCCTTACTGAAGTTACTTGTGGGTAGGGTTTCCAATCACCTGCTGATTGTAGTTAGCAAGGTGGCATTGATATCAAACTCATTAGGGCTAGGCTACCTAGCGTGTTTCTCACATGCTTACGATCGCATTTTACGATCCGTTTGTCAATGAGAACATTATATGCACTGCGCATGATCCATTAATCCATTTTCATAGTGTGCACGCCATCATGATTTTTTGCGAATTGCATGCGCTGATTGCACAACATTGCACGGATTGCAGCAGACGGACAGTAATGCGTGTGAAATGCTCCTTCTCCCCGCGCCTTGCCATCCAGCCAACGCAATCTTGCTGCATGTGGGGATAGACATCCTGTTTTTACTAATCTGGAGACCCTACTTGTGGGCCTGTTACTGTACTTAGAGGAAGTATGAGATTTCCAAAGAGGAGGGGGAACAACACAGACACACAGAAACATCATTACCTACACACAGGCCCGAGCCCCTGGACTTGTTACACAAGTCACCCATAGGAATCAATATTAATGTAACTGCTCGGCAATTTGTCTCAGTCACAAAATCTGAGATCAGTCAATGATATCCTGGGTTATTGACCATAACCGCAATAGAAATTCATCATTGGAAGTGATGGAGACTGCTGGCCACACAGTAATGTCACCCCCCCTGACCTGACCACATGCAGCGAACAGGGCATACAAACTCTATCCAGAGAGCCAGTTCCAGTTACCATCTTCTGCAACCCGCACTCCCATCCCAATGTTCTTTTGGTTGGATCGCAGTCTCAAGATACTCATCCCGCAATCTGATTGGTCGCCACGTCCGCGGCCGCTCATTGGCAGTTCATCAGCCCGCACTCCTGTATGCGGCGCTGGGGATTTTTAAAGGACTGGCTTCGGTAATCAGAAGGAGAACGAAGGTGGAACGTTACCGAACGAACTTCATTTAACCCACTGAACAACAACCTTAACCAATAAAGTCCCCAGAGCACAGGTGTCTGGGCATTGTCCATGTGAACCCAATACATAAGTACACGTTGCTATTGGCTCTGGATAGATTTTTCTGATGCAGGGTCCGCCCCTATTGATTGCATCAGGGGGAGTTTGCACACTCAGTTCTATATAGGGCTGGTACCCTATGTGGATAGATGGGCCCAGCCCCTTACTAGTGAACACTTAAACTGCTTTAAAAGCCATCCTCACAGTTACTGGACTGGGCCACTGCAACCCTGACCTTGGCTGACTGCTAGCTGGGAATAACACTAGTCCCTTTGCACTTGGCTCTTCCCTGTCCCATTTGCAATGTGCTCCCTGGTGTGGCTTCTACCGACAGGCAGATCCTGGAGATTATCCCGATGCAAATCCTAGAGGCTCTGAAACAGCGCTGCACAGCCCAGAAGGTGGATTTCTCATTGGTTTTAATGGATCAGTTGTCCTCACTGTCACTGGTGGCCAGCTGGGTAAGGTGCTTCTGATCACTGCATACAATAGTCCAGAAAATGTCCCATGAGTGTGCTAGTTGAACTGCAACTCTAACTGAGGGCAGAGAAGAAGGTACAGTTCGGTCTGGAAAATGGAAGGGATTTTGTTGGAATCTATTTATATAGCTGCACATGTCTCTAATGATCTATCTAATAATCTATCATTTGCTTTTTATCTACTCATATCTATCTCATATCTATCTCCTATCAATCTATCTATATATCTATCTATCTCATATCTATCAATCTCCTATCATCTACTATCTATCTATTCCTACTATCATCTATCGATCTATCTATCTATCTATCTATCTTCTATCTATCTATCTATCTATCTAATATCTATCTATCTATATATCTCCTATCTATCATCTATCTATCTATCTATCTATCTATCTATCTATCTATCTATCTACTCCTATCTATCTATCTAATGATCTATAATATAACTATCTAATAATCTTATATCATCATCTATCATTTGCCTATTATCTGTCTATCTAAGGATCTATAATATAACTATCTAATAATCTATTATCTATCATTTGCCTATTATCTGTCTATCTAAGGATCTATAATATCTATCTATCTATCTATCTATCTATCTATCTATCTATCTATCTATCTATCTATCTATCTATCTATCTATGTTCTATAATATATCTATCTGTCTTTTCATAACTTTTCCCACTATAATTGTAAACAATCAAAACTTTTTGGCCGAATTTCATTATGTAAGCTCACCCCTATATTTTTTGTGGGTAATCGTTCAGTTATCTGCTGTGATAAATGAATAGTTTTGTTCATAAATACATCAGCACAAACACCAATTGGAGGAGATGCAAAACTGATGCAGTATGTTGTTTATTACTCTATCCAATCACATGCAGTGTTCATTGTGCTTAAGTACTTGTTACCCTTTTGGCACAGGATAAATCTATTCAATGTGTCTGCCACATGCAGATTGTAATGAACGCCAGACATATATCATACATGTAATTATTGACAGATAAAGATTTGGAGACCGACAGACTAATGGATAGATGAATTATCTATTTATATATATGTGTAAATTAATATATTATATATCTAATATTATTAAAATATAATAATACGGTAAGTAAATAAACTACAATTCCCAGATCTCTAAAGCCTGTATGACCTGGCCATGCACTGCTAGAAATAGAGGTGTTTATTATTGCAAAACCAACAGGGGATTTGTTGCTGGTTGCAATTTTACAAAACCTAATCAGTAGTAAAAAGACCGGTGTTTTATGTAACCATGGATAACTATGAATCCAATGATGTAACAAATACCAATCTTCAATTGGTAAACCTAGTTTGTTCGCTGAATTATAGAGCTGCAATTTGTGCTAAAAATTTATTTACCCACATTACACATACAAAGGGCATGTTTAGTGCATACCTTCGCCCTTTCTCAAGCCTTTCAGAAACACTAGCAACTTGGTATTTTCTTTAACTCTGGTATAGGTAATGCATCACTGAAGAATATCAGTGTAGGGTAGGGCTAGTTTAACCTTAAGACTGTAATGAAACATCTTGTTTTTCACATGGCCATTCCAAAGTCCATGAAGTGATGCATTCACTGCTGTGGATTATGCAGAGGACCATACATGACACTGCCAGCTAAAAACCTTGCAATGCCCAGGTGTGTTCCTAGCTCTAGAAAAAGGTTTTTTCTTTAATAAATCCTTAAAATTGCTGCTAACTCTCTGTGGTATTTTTTTCTGTCTGGTAATAGACAAAGGAACATCAAAAAATGATATTAGATGAGAGGTTAAGCTGCGTAATCCAGCTGTTTGTTTTACCATTTAAATGTAGCATTGCTTACAAAAGGGAAAACTATATTTCTAATTTAATACACAGTGAGACCCTTCTAGGTTGGGTAGAATCCATAGGCTACATGCCCTGGTGGATGGGTGTATTTGCCAGTCAAGAGGCAGAAAACAGCAGCAGTTACACCCTGTAAGAATTTTTTTAGCATTTTAGGTTGGCTTGTAGATAATTCTGTCTTTTCGTTCTAGGAATGCAAGACAAACTTGTATACAGTCAAAAAGGGCGACATTCGTTTTTTTTCTTTTAAAAGTCAGTGATTTTTATCAGCCATAGAGCAACAAGCTGTTCCCAATCTAGTTTCCTGTAGCCTCTCTTTTTGCACATACTATATATAACACACAAGGCTCTGGAATTTGAATGGGGAGGTGTAGTGGAATATTTCCTTATAAAATAAATCACTTAGCTACGTAGCTAAGTGACTGATATGTTATATTCCACTGCACCTCCCCATACCCTTTACACAGATTTACACACAGTGCACAATGCATGCAAAGACTAATCCACTTGGAGGTTCTGGGAAGTTTTAGTGTGGATGGGGGAACCAGGGAGCCCTTCTTAGGGCACCCAAATGGGCAAAACTTGCCCTGCACAAGAGTTGATCAGTGTTCCATTATATTTGTGTGAGACAGCACATAATTGGCACACCTATGTTTTTAAGAAAGAGACTTTGGTATATTAATAAGTGAAATGAACCTACAACATTAGGATCAAAGCTGGGTACACACAGTACAGGATCTGCGAGTCACCTATAGTCTAGCCCTTTTGCTGGGAGGCTTGACGCACCTCACTGGACACGTTGCCCCCAGGACACAAGGTATCTGTCCTATGCTGTGGATACTCGGATAGAACATAGGTTCCCTAAAGAAGCTGGACCCAACCAGACGGGTGGCTGGGGAACCAAGACAGTGGGCAGAACAGAGTCAGGGACAGAGCCAAGGTCAAATACCGGAGTCAAACAGGTGTACAAGGTACAGAGGATGTAGAAAGAGATAAAGTCAGTAAATGAGCAGATTCAGGACAGGCTTCAAGAATCAACATCAGGAATCAAAATACTAATGAAACTTTACGATTTCCCGAGTTTCCTTGCAACAATAAAAGTACTAGTGACACAGCCCGAGCAGAAGTTAGGGTGATGCCATACTGCAACGCACAGGAATCGCGCACCAATCGAGACGTTATGCATGCGATCGTGTGTGCGATTCTGTGCGTTTTGCGCATGCGTTTTTGCCTTTTGCGTTATGGAAACGCATGCGTTAACGCACCAAAAATGGTGAACGCAGCGTTACCAAAACCCGAACAGACGCGCAATCGCATCACATCAGAAATCACGGGAATTTTCGCATTCCCGCGATTTCCATTTTAGTGAAAATCGCAGGCGCAACGCGAAAAAAACGCGCTAGTGTGGCCTAGCCCTAAAGCAACATTTATTTGATCTATCATCAAAATAAAAATAGAAAAATGGTTACAAAACTTGACTAGGGATTGTGTTCATATGTTTTAATATTCATATCAATTATAAGCTAATTTGATGTTTTCAAGGCAATGTATTTTTTAAAAACTCAGAATCTTCTAAGGCTGGGTACACACGGAGCGCTCGGCCGGGACAAATGTCCGTCGTGGCCGAATTTGCGAACGATCGATCGTGCGTTCCCATAGGGAACTGCACAATTGATCGGAATTTTCCGACGGCCCGATCGTTCGTTGTTCAGTCATGATCCGGACGAACAAACGATCGATGTCGGCCGCACCGCCCGCCCCACACCAGCCGATATTTTCGGGCGATTGACCAAAATGCCATGAATCGGCCAAAAATATTGGCTGGTGTGTACCCAGCCTAAGGGCATATTTATAGGTTCGTTAACTTTTCGAAGCGTTAACCTTTCGCGCCGATACTTACTGTTACCCGCCGCTTCTATTTATAAAGCGGCGGTACTGGTTTCGCTCGGCTAGTATCGGCTGTTTTACTTCGCCACCTTGAAGAGGCGAAGTCAGCCATACTAACCTCCCGCGGCGGGATGGGCAGGCAACCCGCGGCGGGTGGTCGCACCCACCCCGGGAGACACGCCCACCCCGCCGATGCCAGGCAGACTCACTGCGGCCGACAGTGAGCCCGCTGGCACCGGCCGCCTCAGCGGAGCCGATGTTGCCAGCCGCTTCTTTCTTCTTTCTTCGCCATCTACTGCGATGGCATCTGAGTTCCTCGGCGGAAAGTTCCTCTTTATATAGTTTGCAGAAATCCATAATCCGTTTCTGATTGTCATTTTAATACTTGCTTTACATTAACCAATCAGATTTCAGAACTTTCCAGAAATCTGATTGGTTAATGTAAAGCAAGTATTAAAAAATTGACCAATCAGAAACGGATTATGGATTTCTGCAAACCTATATAAAGAGGAGCTTTCCGCCGCGGAACTCAGATGCCATCGCAGTAGATGGCTGAAGAAAGAAGAAAGAAGCGGCTGGCAACATCGGCTCCGCTGAGGCCGGCGGTGCCAGCAGGCTCACTGGCGGCCGCAGTGAGTCTGCCTGGCCGCGGCGACCTGAGTGGGGTTGGTGTCGCCAGCCCGAAGACGCGCGTCGGATCAAGACGCCGGCAACATCGGCCTCGTTGAGGTCGCCGGCGCCCGCCGGGGGTACCCCTGGCGGCCGCAGGGGTACCTCTCGGGGGTCGGCGGCCTCGGCGGAGCTGGTGTCGCCGGGACTGGAAGAAAGAAGACGTCGCCCAAGGGCTCTTTTAAGAGACGCCCTGGGGGTCCCGGTTTCAGCTGCGGGACCCCCGCCAAAGGCACTGTCAGTGCCGCAAGGCCCTTGTAAGGGCCGGAGGGGGGTCCCGGTTCGAGCTGCGGGACCCCCTAAGCCCCAAAGGCCCTTCTCAGGCCCCCCGCTACTAAAGCATGCTGGGAGTTGTTGTTTCCAAACATCTGGAGTGGCAGTTACTTTGTGGTATTCCCCTCCATTTAAAGGGCAACTAATGCCTTAAAACAATACAGATTCAGGAGGATGGTACCTATCTATTGCAAAAGTTTGCCTTCTGATTCTGTATAGTTTTGAGGCTTTGTTGCCCCTTAAATGGACAGCAGACTTCCCATATAGTAGTCCCATACAGTAATAACCAATTCCAGTATGGCTATTACTGTATGGGAATTCTGCTGTCCATTTAAAGGGCAACTAAAGCCTTAAAACAATACAGAATTAAAACAATACAGGGCCCTATTTATAAAAGATCGTTATCGTTATCGTAAAATACCGATCGTTATCGTAAAATAACGACCGGGTTTTTACCGATAACGACCGTTATTTACCGATAACGACCGTTATTTACCGTTACCGGTCGTTATCGGTAAATAACGACCGTTATCTGTAAATAACGACCGTTATCGGTAAATAACGACCGGTATTTACCGATATCGACCGGTATTAACGGTATCGGTAAATAACGGTCGTTATCGGTAAATAACGGTCGTTATCGGTAAAAACCCGGTCGTTATTTTACGATAACGATCGGTATTTTACGATAACGATATCGATCTTTTATAAATAGGGCCCCTAGTGACATTGTTAATGTGATGATGGAAGGAAAGAGAGTCAAAGATAACTCCAAGGCAGCGTGCAGATTGAACTGGGTTAATGACCATATTGTCAATAGAGATGGAGAATATTCTTATAGGTGTTTTTTTTCCATATATCTGTGGTCAGAAAACTGCATTTTAGCAATATTTTTACAATGCGATTTTGGAATATTTCAAATAAATCTCTATTCTGTTTTATTCTATAGATCATCTGTGCCAATCATCATTAAATTACTGGAAAATTGGTGTAATTTAACATCACTATTTATTCTAAACATGAGATACCATTGCCTCTTGAAAGTAACCATAACGGCATCACCTAAGATGTAACTAGAAACTACCATGACCCTGCAAAACTATAATAGGTCCCCCTCCTTTTATCATTAAGGCCGAGGCCACACTAAGCGCGCATGTTCCGCACATGCTTTGTGCATGTCGGTGCACAATTGAGCTGTCATTTTCTGGGATCAAATCACATGCGAATTGCACCTAAAATTGTTATTGCATGCGCTCCACTCCAATTGTCCAGCACTAGTGTGCGCTTTTAACACATGGTCAGAACACAAGTGAAAACATGCTGGTGCAGCCTAGCCCTTACTGAAGTTACTTGTGGGTAGGGTTTCCAGATCACCTGCTGATTGTAGTTAGCAAGGTGGCATTGATATCAAACTCATTAGGGCTAGGCTACACTAGCGTGTTTCTCACATGCTTACGATCGCATTTTACGATCCGTTTGTCAATGAGAACATTATATGCACTGCGCATGATCCATTAATCCATTTTCATAGTGTGCACGCCATCATGATTTTTTGCGAATTGCATGCGCTGATTGCACAACATTGCACGGATTGCAGCAGACGGACAGTAATGCGTGTGAAATGCGCTCCTTCTCCCGCGCCTTGCCATCCAGCCAACGCAATCTTGCTGCATGTGGGTAATAGACATCCTGTTTTTTACTAATCTGGAGACCCTACTTGTGGGCCTGTTACTGTATCTGTAGGAGGAAGTGTATGAGATTTCCAAAGAGGAGGGGGAAACAACACAGACACCACAGAAACATCATTACCTACACACAGGCCCGAGCCCCTGGACTTGTTACACAAGTCACCCTATAGGAATCAATATTAATGTAACTGCTCGGCAAATTTGTCTCAGTCACAAAATCTGAGATCAGTCAATGGATATCCTGGGTTATTGACCATAACCGGCAATAGAAATTCATCATTGGAAGTGATGGAGACTGCTGGCCACACAGTAATGTCACCCCCCTGACCTGACCACATGGCAGCGAACAGGGCATACAAACTCTATCCAGAGAGCCAGTTCCCAGTTACCATCTTCTGCAACCCGCACTCCCATCCCAATGTTCTTATTGGTTGGATCGCAGTCTCAAGATACTCATCCCTGCAATCTGATTGGTCGCCACGTCCGCGGCCGCTCATTGGCAGTTCATCAGCCCGCACTCCTGTATGCGGCGCTGGGGATTTTTAAAGGACTGGCTTCGGTAATCAGAAGGAGAACGAAGGTGGAACGTTACCGAACGAAGCTTCTATTTAACCCACTGAACAACAACCTTAACCAATAAAGTCCCCAGAGCACAGGTGTCTGGCATTGTCCATGTGAACCCAATACATAAGTACACGTTGCTATTGGCTCTGGATAGATTTTTCTGATGCAGGGTCCGCCCCTATTGATTGCATCAGGGGGAGTTTGCACACTCAGTTCTATATAGGGCTGGTACCCTATGTGGATAGATGGGCCCAGCCCCTTACATAGTGAACACTTAAACTGCTTTAAAGCCATCCTCACAGTTACTGGAGCTGGGCCACTGCAGACCCTGACCTTGGCTGACTGCTAGCTGGGAATAGACACTAGTCCCTTTGCACTTGGCTCTTCCCTGTCCCATTTGCAATGTGCTCCCTGGTGTGGCTTCTCACCGACAGGCAGATCCTGGAGGATTATCCGCAGATGCAAATCCTAGAGGCTCTGAAACAGCGCTGCACAGCCCAGAAGGTGGATTTCTCATTGGTTTTAATGGATCAGGTTGTCCTCACTGTCACTGGTGGCCAGCTGGGTAAGGTGCTTCTGATCACTGCATACAATAGTCCAGGAAAATGTCCCATGAGTGTGCTAGTTGAACTGCAACTCTAACTGAGGGCAAGAGAAGAAGGTACAGTTCGGTCTGGAAAAGTGGAAGGGATTTTGTTGGAATCTATTTATATAGCTGTCACATGTCTCTAATGATCTATCTAATAATCTATCATTTGCTTTTTATCTATCTCATATCTATCTCATATCTATCTCCTATCAATCTATCTATATATCTATCTATCTCATATCTATCAATCTCCTATCAATCTATCATATCTATCTATTTCCTATCTATCTATCTATCTATCTATCTATCTATCTATCTATCTATCTAGCTAATAGCTACTTATCGAATATATCTCCTATCTATCTATCTATCTATCTATCTATCTATCTATCTATCTATCTCCTATCTATCTATCTAATGATCTATAATATAACTATCTAATAATCTATTATCTATCATCTATCATTTGCCTATTATCTGTCTATCTAAGGATCTATAATATAACTATCTAATAATCTATTATCTATCATTTGCCTATTATCTGTCTATCTAAGGATCTATAATATATCTATCTATCTATCTATCTATCTATCTATCTATCTATCTATCTATCTATCTATCTATCTATCTATCTATGGTTCTATAATATATCTATCTGTCTTTTCATAACTTTTCCCACTATAATTGTAAACAATCAAAACTTTTTGGCCGAATTTCATTATGTAAGCTCACCCTCTATATTTTTTGTGGGTAATCGTTCAGTTTATCTGCTGTGATTAAATGAATTAGTTTTGTTCATAAATACATCAGCACAAACACCAATTGGAGGAGATGCAAAACTGATGCAGTATGTTGTTTATTACTCTATCCAATCACATGCAGTGTCATTGTGCTTAAAGTACTTGTTACCCTTTTGGCACAAGGATAAATCTATTCAATGTGTCTGCCACATGCAGATTGTAATGAACGCCAGACATATATATACATACATGTAATTATTGACAGATAAAGATTTGGAGACCGACAGACATATGGATAGATGAATTATCTATTTATATATAATGTGTAAATTAATATATATAATCTATATATATTAAAATATAATAATACGGTAAGTAAATAAACTACAATTCCCAGATCTCTAAAGCCTGTATGACCTGGCCATGCACTGCTAGAAAATAGAGGTGTTTATTATTGCAAAACCAACAGGGGATTTGTATGCTGGTTGCAAAGTTTTACAAAACCTAATCAGTAGTAAAAAGACCGGTGTTTTATGGTAACCATGGATATACTATGAATCCAATGATGTAAACAAATACCAATCTTCAATTGGTAAACCTAGTTTGTTCAGCTGAATTATAGAGCTGCAATTTGTGCTAAAAATTTATTTACCCACATTACACATACAAAGGGCAATGTTTTAGGCATACCTTCGCCCTTTCTCAAGCCTTTCAGAAACACTAGCAACTTGGTATTTTCTTTAACTCTGGTATAGGTAATGCATCACTGAGAGAATATCAGTGTAGGGTAGGGCTAGTTTAACCTTAAGACTGTAATGAAACATCTTGTTTTTCACATGGCCATTACAAAGTCCAGTGAAAGTGATGCATTCACTGCTGTGGATTAGTGCAGAGGACCATACATGACACTGCCAGCTAAAAACCTTGCAATGCCCAGGGTGTGTTACCTAGCTCTAGAAAAAGGTTTTTTCTTTAATAAATCCTTAAAATTGCTGCTAACTCTCTGTGGTATTTTTTTCTGTCTGGTAATAGACAAAGGAACATCAAAAAATGATATTAGATGAGAGGTTAAGCTGCGTAATCCAGCTGTTTGTTTTACCATTTAAATGTAGCATTGCTTACAAAAGGGAAAACTATATTTCTAAATTTAATACACAGTGAGACCCTTCTAGGTTGGGTAGAATCCATAGGCTACATGCCCTGGTGTGATGGGTGTATTTGCCAGTCAAGAGGCAGAAAACAGCAGCAGTTACACCCTGTAAGAATTTTTTTAGCATTTTAGGTTGGCTTGTAGATAATTCTGTCTTTTCGTTCTAGGAATGCAAGACAAACTTGTATACAGTCAAAAAGGGCGACATTCGTTTTTTTTCTTTTAAAAGTCAGTGATTTTTATCAGCCATAGAGCAACAAGCTGTTCCCAATCTAGTTTCCTGTAGCCTCTCTTTTTGCACATACTATATATAACACACAAGGCTCTGGAATTTGAATGGGGAGGTGTAGTGGAATATTTCCTTATAAAATAAATCACTTAGCTACGTAGCTAAGTGACTGATATGTTATATTCCACTGCACCTCCCCATACCCTTTACACAGATTTACACACAGTGCACAATGCATGCAAAGACTAATCCACTTGGAGGTTCTGGGAAGTTTTAGTTGGGATGGGGGAACCAGGGGAGCCCTTCTTAGGGCACCCAAATGGGCAAAACTTGCCCTGCACAAGAGTTGATCAGTGTTCCATTATTATTTTGTGTAGACAGCACAATAATTGGCACACCTATGTTTTTAAGAAAGAGACTTTGGTATATTATAAAGTGAAATGAACCTTACAACATTAGGATCAAAGCTGGGTACACACAGTACAGGATCTGCGAGTCACCTATAGTCTAGCCCCTTTTGCTGGGAGGCTTGACGCACCTCACTGGACACGGTTGCCCCCAGGACACAAGGTATCTGTCCTGATGCTGTGGATACTCGGATAGAACATAGGTTCCCTAAAGAAGCTGGACCCAACCAGACGGGTGGCTGGGGAACCAAGACAGTGGGCAGAAACAGAGTCAGGGACAGAGCCAAGGTCAAATACCGGAGTCAAACAGGTGTACAAGGTACAGAGGATGTAGAAAGAGATAAAGTCAGTAAATGAGCAGAGTTCAGGACAGGCTTCAAGAATCAACATCAGGAATCAAAATACTAATGAAACTTTACAGTTTCCCGAGTTTCCTTGCAACAATAAAAGTACTAGTGAACACAGCCCGAGCAGAAAGTTAGGGTGATGCCATACTGCAACGCACAGGAATCGCGCACCAAATCGAGAGCGTTATTGCATGCGATCGTGTGTGCGATTCTTGTGCGTTTTGCGCATGCGTTTTTGCCTTTTTGCGTTATGGAAACGCATGCGTTAACGCACCAAAAATGGTGAACGCATGCGTTACCAAAACCCGAACAGACGCGCAATCGCATGCACATCAGAAATCACGGGAATTTTCGCATTCCCGCGATTTCCATTTTAGTGAAAATCGCAGGCGCAAACGCGAAAAAAACGCGCTAGTGTGGCCTAGCCCTAAAGCAACATTTATATTGATCTATCATCAAAATAAAAATAGAAAAATGGTTACAAAACTTGACTAGGGAGTTGTGTTCATATGTTTTAATTATTCATATCAATTATAAGCTAATTTGATGTTTTCAAGGCAATGTATTTTTTAAAAACTCAGAATCTTCTAAGGCTGGGTACACACGGAGCGCTCGGCCGGGACAAATGTCCGTCGTGGCCGAATTTGCGAACGATCGATCGTGCGTTCCCATAGGGAACTGCACAATTGATCGGAATTTTTCCGACCTTGCCCGATCGTTCGTTCGTTCATCTGATCCGGACGAACAAACGATGATGTCGGCCGCAGCCCCGCCGCCCCACACCAGCCGATATTTTTCGGGCGATTGAACAAAAGTGCCATGAATCGGCCAAAAATATTGGCTGGTGTGTACCAGCCTAAGGGGCATATTTATAAAGGTTCGTTAACTTTTCGAAGCACGTTATTCGCGCCGATACTTACCTGTTACCGCCGCTTTATTTATAAGCGGCGGTACTGGTTTCGCTCGGTAGTATCGGCTGTTTTACTTCGCCACCTTGAAGGAGGCGAAGTCAGCGATAATAACCTCCCGCGGCGGGGATGGGCAGGCAACCGCGGCGGGTGGTCGCACCCACCCCGGGAGACACGCCCACCCCGCCGTGCAGGCAGACTCACTGCGGCCGACAGTGAGCCCGGCACCGCCGGCCTCAGCGGAGCCGATGTTGCCAGCCGCTTCTTTCTTCTTTCTTCAGCCATCTACTGCGATGGCATCTGAGTTCCTCGGCGGAAAGCTCCTCTTTATATAGGTTTGCAGAAATCCATAATCCGTTTCTGATTGGTCAATTTTAATACTGCTTTACATTAACCAATCAGATTTCAGAACTTTCCAGAAATCTGATTGGTTAATGTAAAGCAAGTATTAAAAAAGACCAATCAGAAACGGATTATGGATTTCTGCAAACCTATATAAAGAGGAGCTTTCCGCCGGAACTCAGATGCCATCGCAGTAGATGTGAAGAAAGAAAGAAGAAAGAAGCGGCTGGCAACATCGGCTCGCTGAGGCCGGCGGGGCCAGCAGGCTCACTGGCGGCCGCAGTGAGTTGCCTGGCATCGGCGACCTGAGTGGGGTTGGTGTCGCCAGCCCGAAGACGTCGCGTCGGATCAAGACGCCGGCAACATCGGCCTCGTTGAGGTCGCCGGCGCCCGCCGGGGGTACCCCTGGCGGCCGAGGGGTACCTCTCGGGGGTCGGCGGCCTCGGCGGAGCTGGTGTCGCCGGGACTGGAAGAAAGAAGACGTCGCCCAAGGGCTCTTTTAAGAGACGCACTGGGGGTCCGGTTTCAGCTGCGGGACCCCCGCCAAAGGCACTTGCAGTGCCGCAAGGGCCCTTGTAAGGGCGGGAGGGGGGTCCCGGTTCGAGTGCGGGACCCCCTAAGCCCCAAAGGCCCTTCTCAGGGCCCCGCTGGAGGGAGCCTCCACCCCCCCAGCGGCTCCCTCCCGTCCCCTCCCGGGAGCGGCGGGGCGGGGGGCTTGGAGGGGTTGCCGGGGAGGGGGGCGCGGGGGTGGTCGCGACCACCTGCTGCGGCACCTTCCCGGCAGCCCCTCCTAGCCTCCCGTTCCGAGATTGCCGCGAACGGGGAACGGGTTGGGAGGGGCTGCTGGGAAGCGGCGGCGGGTGGTCGCCGCTGCCGCCGCGGGGGGTGTGGGCGGGGTAGGAGCGGCGTCGGGAAGGGATTTTAAGTCCCTTCGCGGCGATACTATACAGTATCGCCGCGAAGGGGCTTAAAATTACCGCAGCACATCGCGGCCGTGATAGGTATCGCGGGAATAGCGCTCGCCATTATAAATACGGCGATAACGCTATTTTCGCGGCCGCGATGTGCGGCGGTAATTTTTTTGCGATATTATCGATTCTTTATAAATATGCCCCTAAGTCTTATTATATGAAACAAAATTCAAATTATATATTGATTTATAGCAGAACTTCCAGATATTTCTCAAGAAAAACACGGTGAGCCTTATGCTTTATATTATGTAAAAAAGTAAATGGCAATGAATAAAAACAACAAAACATCAACAGCAAAAGTAAAACATTAATTCCCATAAGCTGTGTTTAATGAAATAGCTTACAGTGCATGTTTTATGCCATAAGTGCAATACAATTTGCTGCAGTGCTGTTGATCAATCCATGGACAAGCCATGATGAGATCATTAAGGTAACATAGCTGCATGTATTACGGCATCGCCCTTCAGTTATTCATGCTGTAGGACAGAGTCCTATTTTCTGTTTTGTTTTTTCCTTCTTTTTATTTTAGTGGCAGTGTTAAATTCTATAGGCCTCATTTACCCAGACTCGCTGGGCAAATATATGGAGTTGTGCTAGCCGGTTCCCTATCGGTTAGCGCAACTTTAGCTCCGTATTAGCGTCGGATGGGCGGTTTACGCAAAAATCCCCCGCACATCCGACACTCACGATTTAGTATCGCGTTTGCTCTAGCAAATGGCTGGCGTTAAAATCACGCAGTGGGTAATCCCTTACCGGGATTTACCCACATTTGCAAATGTGATATTAAAGGTATGCCCTTTAAATTACAGTGGATGTGTTAAAAACCAGCGCAAACGCGATATTGAATCGTGAGCACCGGATGCGCTGGTGATTTTTACGTAACCCGTGCATCCGACACTAATATAGGTTTAAAGTTACATTAACCAGTAGCGAATCCATATATTTGCCCAGTGAGTCTGGGTAAATGAGCTTGAATATGTTAAATGTTTGGAAATGCCATTGGCAGCTGTAAGCACCAATGTTTAATGCGACAATAATGTATTTTAAGTTAAGGGCTAGACCTCACTAGGCGTCGCACAAGAATCACGCAATGCAGCGAAATTGCATTGTTGTGCAATTCATGTGCGCTACCCTGCGCATGCTCTGCGATTCTTTTGATGTAAACCTATAGCACGTGATCATCGCCATCCTCTTCTATAGGTGTGCACTGAGCGCTGCGCTACATTGCTCACAGTGCGCACCACAATAGCCTAGTGGGGCATAGCCTTAAGATTGTGATAGATTTTGAGAATAGCAAGTCTAGGTTCAGAGAATCGGCTGTTCGTCATTTGGCCGAGTTTTTACCGGCGTTCTCTTAGCGTTGCCGCTAGGAAAATGCTGCATGCAATGTTTTCCTAGAAGCAAGACATCTGGAAATGTTAAGGAAATGCTGCCAAAATGCCTACAAAGCATTCGTCTGAACCTAGCCTAATGGATTAATGGCTTAAATATGTCTGTAGCAACAGTAGCCATATGTATTCAAGAATAACTGCAATAGTCCGCAAAAGTGCAAAAAAAAACCAGAAACTATATATAAATAAGCTATAGTCACTGCTTTGAAATAATCTCTATGGAAGATGATTGCTAAGGTGATATACACTACATTATAGGCTGTAATCTATAGGTGTGATTTGGAATTGTAAATATAACTATCTAAGATGCTGTCAATTTACCCATGGCACATATGGGCCAACCAGGAGTAAAGCTGCCCATACACATGGCTGATATTCAGCAAATCCTGTGGGGATTTGTATATGGATAGGTTACAAAGCCAAGGAACTACCACTGCCATATCGATGTGAACAGAAAATTACTGTTTTATTGTTATTTTTGTCACATGTGTATGACCAGATTAAAGGGGCATTATACTGAAAAAATGACTGCCTCATCTTAATCTATAATTGAATACATGTAAGTAGCATTTACTCTGATGTGTGTGTGTTGCTGCATGCCTTCAATCCAGCACACATTTTGTTTAGGAGCAGTAACCCCCCCTCCCTCTTTTAACCACTCCCACTTCCATTCGACCTGACTTTTTTCCCACAAACCAAGCCTGCACACAGCATTCCAACTATCAAAACTCTGTCCCCATTCTAGCTACAGTAAAACTACTCACAGAAGAATAGTTTTTGAGAGCAAGAAACTTGATTGACAGCTGAAATATAAGAAGTTTTAGATTGGATATCTAAAGAAACGGGGAAGATCAACAAAAAAATTATACAGTGGTGGTTGTGAAGAATTATAGTTTCCAATTATGGTCAATTTAAAATAACCTATTTTTCGGTATAGATGCCCATTAACAGTTCACCAGTCAATATTTAGTATGAATGTTATGAATGTTGTGTCGGAATGATCTGCCAGCACAGATCATTCCGACACTGATCATAAATTATTCCATTAATTCATTTCCACTTTGCAAAATGAACAAACTTTTAATTGTTTTGCTTCATGCTTTTAATTGTTTTCCACTGGCAACCATTGTTCATGTTTTGTTTAAGTTTAAGAGACTCCTGGAGTAGTAACTGAAATGATACCATTTATGGATCTGAGTAAATATATTTATCATTCTTAATAACTTGGTAATAACAAATAATATTACCCAAGTAATATTTCATTTTCTCATATCTTTATAACCCACCTGTGGATCCCTATGGGACCAAACTGTAATTTTTTTTTATTTTAAAATCTATATAATTAATTATAGAGAATTATAGAAAATAATTGTAACCCCCCCCCAAAGAAAGGCCTGCTTGAGCCTTGCACAACAGAAGTGTGTAAAGAAAGGTCCGCTTGAGCCCTGTACAAGAGAAGTATGTTAAGAAAGGCCTGCTTGAGTCTTGTACAACAGAAATGTGTAAAGAAAGGTCTGCAGCACACAGCTGTAAGAAATAAGGATGGGGTGGCAACGGTCATCCAGTGTGAAATTTATCTCTAATATTAAAGGAGATAGTCACACCTGTGCACTGAAGCGATCAGTGAGCTGTCAGTTGCTGCATGAGCTTTACTCTCCACTTATTCATCCTGCGACCCAGGATGGTAAGAATAGGATTTCCTGCCAACATGGGAAATATACTTTTTGGGGGGGCAGCCTGTAGTGGTGTGGGAAATTTCATGTGATTGGCAGGTTACAGAAAATATACAGCCTCAAACAGCTTTGATGTACTTTTTAAATATTTGCACTGATTATTATAGTTTTTGAAAGGTGTTGTGCACCATTGGCATCTATGCCAGGTTTGATTTATACAGACATACTTGGATTTGAATGTGTGTTTTTTATTTAGGATCTAGGTGATTACTCGAATTTAAAGGGAAAGTTCAGTGGAAAATATCATTATTTTTAAAATTCTTACAGGGAGATTCAATAAAAGTTCTTATTGTTAAAAATGGTGCAAATTTTGCCCCAACCAATCAGATATTATTTAACATTTGAAAGCTAACATCTGATTGGTTGGGGCAAAATGAGCACCATTTTTAACGATAAGAACTTTCATTGAATAACCCTGTTAGTTTATATTATGCATACCTAGTTATTCTACATATTCTCTTCCATTTTGAAAAATCAGTTCAATTTATACCCCTTGCTATTCCCTGCTATTGACATTAGTGAGCTGACATTTCAGGTTCTGTAATGGTCCTTCTTCTACCCAGAATGCACACTAACGTGGAATGTTCCTAACAGTAATTTCTACTGATTGGCTGTTGGATGGGTCAAACATACTCAGATCTCTACTGAGCAACTGAATCAACCCAGGCACTGGGTCAAGGGCAAGACTATAACGGTCCATATTAAGGGTCCTGCAAGGAAGTCAGTATTTCAAAAGCATTTATTTATACACAGACACAATGCTGAATGGGCAGGTTAAAGTCATTAGGATGGAAAAAAAACTGCTCTTTTTTCTTAAAAGTATATGTATTTACACTGAACTTCCCCTTTGACAGTGGTCTCTGCTTAGATCATGCTATTTGAGCCCATGGTCTTTGTTGTTTGAGCTCAACCCGTTCTTATGTTTGAGGTCTGAGAGGGACTATTGGACAAACAAGAGAGAATGGGTAGTAAAGAAGAGGCTGAAGGGATTGCTGCATGGAAAGGGCAAATTGAGTTTACAGAAATGTATCAGCTTTTGATAGCAAGTTAAAAGGCAAACGTCACCTAATTAATTAGAAACTTCAGGCCTGTGGGAAAAATAGTTTATACCATCCCTTTAAAACCACAGTTATATGTAACTAAAAGTTGAAATGTGAAATGCGGCATTGTCTTACTTTCCCTATGACAGATACCGCCTCCCTCCCCCCAGAGAACCACTGTAGATGAAACAGGGAGTTGGGCCCCATCGTAGGATTGCTGGGGGTGGAGGCAGTGATTTGCCGCTGCTAGTAGGGTAGACCTAGCAAATCCATTCAGTCGGCTCGTATATATATTTTAGTTTTCATTCCTGTCAGATTACTTGCTGAGTAAGGTGAATGCCTACATGGGGAGTGTTGGAGAGATATGTTATCTGAACTCCCTCAGGATTAAATGATTCATCCTGGACAGTCTTTAAGGAAAAGCCTCAGTTACTGGCCATTTGTCAGTCAGCACTTTTTACTCTGGGAAAATTAGAGACTTGTGTTTCATTAGTTTCCAAGGGCAATAGGAGGCTTTTTATGAGACATTTACACACATTTAAATTTGTTTTCTTAATTACTCTAGAGAGGCAGCGTTTATTGTAGATAAAACTTGTCTTTGATGTGTCTGCAGGTTTAGCTCTGTTAAATGATATTAGTTATTAATTAGTACTGTCATAGTTTGTACCAACACTACCAAATAATACACAGTGTGGACTGTCCATTACACTGTGACTATATGGGTCTTAGTTCCAGCGTATATGGATATAAATACCTGTAGGGGTTATTCAAACAAATGGACAATCCGTGGTCTGTCTGTCTGGGTCCGTTTTTCCCTATCTTTTTGCTAAAAATGGATCAGTTCCTGACAGAAATGCAGGCTGCAGGGCGTTTTTGTTTTTTAACATTAAAACAGTGTACTACAACGCACTTTATGTACTTTAGTAGCTTCTTTAACATAGAACAGACAAAAAAAGCATAGACCAAAAGCTAGAGAAGCAGTTTTAAAGGGCATGTCCACCCCAAAACAATATAATCCCCCAACTATGGCCCCATCATGTAGTGTAGGTTAATCCTTACCTCACATCCCAGCTCCATAGGGTTCTCCTGTAGACCCCTCCAAGTCCCAAAAACTGCCCACAGGAGGTAGCAGGTCCATATAGGACACTGCCTGCTTCCTGGCCTCCGGAGATTTTGGCCATGCGTACTGCAGCCCTTCTCCCCCCTCCCTCCCTCTCCCTCCCGTTCTGCTATCCTCCCCCTAACATAAAACCCCTTCATGTCAGCCTTCCCCCATGTCCCCAGCCCCAACCGCATAAATTTATTTTTAGAAAGCTCCCAATCTTTTACTTACCTCTCCGCTTTCCTACGCGGAAGTGAGCTGCCGGCAGCCGCGTCCGTGATTGGCTGCCGCTCAGCCAATCACAGACGCGGCTGCCGGTCCCGCCCCTCTGCTTGCATTTCCTCGCAGGCAGAGGGCCGGGAGCGTGGGCAGGAAAGAGGGGAGGTAAGTAGAGTTTGGGGGGCTTTCTAAAAAAATAAATAATGCGGGTTGGGGCTGGGAGCCCGGGAGAAGAACATATTAAAAATTTTATTTCAGGGTGGACATACTCTTAAATAAGTTTTTGGGTTTAAAAATGAAGGAACCTTTGCAAGTGATATGTAAAAGAGGACGTATCTTAAAATAAAACTACTTTGCCTTTAAATTTTACTTACAGTACTCTGTCCAATCAATGGTGTAACTAGGGATCACCCAACAAACTATGATGGGGCCCCTATCTGTGCTTCATCCACAGTGGTTTTCTGGAAGGAGGCTATATTTGTCATAGGATTATTAAGAAGATGGGGTCCCCTTGGCTACCAGACCCCACTGCGGTTGTTCCCCCACTCCCCTGGTAGTTACACCCCTGTTTCTAATTTTCCTTTTATTTTTATAGTCTAACATTGACTGCAGACTCAGTGGCTGTTCCAGTTTAAGCAACAGCTCTACTTGCAATTCATTGATAATCTGGAACAAACTGGGGTTATCAGCAAGTGGGACGGTCCTCCAGCATGTCACTGATCACAAGTTTCTCGTAGCTCCCTGATGTTTAGAGAGTTTCCCTGACTACCTATAATGATATACAATCTCCCTGAAATAAGGTTTTTTTGAAAGAGAACAAAGAGATATTTTATTGGAGGAGACCAAGTGACAGAAACACTAACGGAAGGGTTACACAAGTGGCTACACAAGTCTTCTTCTCCAATTTAATTCACAATTCCTTCTCCAAAGATAATCTCTGAGATTGTCTACCCACACCACACATAGTAACAAGTGTTCTAGAGAGTCTGAAGCAAATAGCCTGATTATTTCATAGTAACATAGTAATGAAGATTGAATAAAGACAAACGTTCATCTAGTCCAACCTTTATAGCCTGCTCATTAACCCTACCTAACAATTCACCCCTGTATTTCCCCCAATTCCCATGTAATGGTAAATAGATTTATTGGAAATTATTTTCCTATGTAGTCCATCTGGCTTTTTCTGGTTGGTTGGGTGTTAATAGGGACTTCCCTAAAACAAGTTTTTGCACACACACCCAGCTTTTGAGACAGGCCCCTGACACCCCCTCTAAACACCAATGTACAGTGATCAGCTGATTGCGTGTACGTAAGTAGTGATCAGCGACAGTAGTATATAAACAGGTGACTGCACAAACCTTTACTTACATACACGCAATCAGCTAAGTGGGGGCAATTTTTGTAATTATTGGGAGGGGTCCGAGGAGTAAACGGGCCCGCGGCCCCCTTCCTAAAGGCTCTGCGACCAGTATCTTGGCGCATATGCAAGAAAGATACTTGCAATCAGCTGTTTAAAAGATCGGAACTTCTGCCGGTGCGTATCTTTCCTGCATAAGTGCAATCAGCTGTTTATAAACAACTAATCGCAGAGCCTCTGGGGATGGGGGTGTCAGGGGCAAAGTCTCCAATCTTGTGGGGGGTCTGGGCCCTTGCAGTAGTACCCCCGTGTCTAAGGATCCCTTTGAGCCAGTGCAACAATCAGAGTGATGCACCAAGAGGCGCACAACTCCTGTTTTGGAGTTATAGTAGCTCTAAACGGGTTAAATCGGGACCTATTGGGCAAGATGGAAATTTTTATTTCTGGCTCCCATTACTGCAGTAGAGGGAACCAATATGATGGGACCATGTGTGGGCACATCAAATGATTGTTTTGTATAAAGAAAAAATAGAACCATTGCTCCTGTATATATAAAATATATAATATAATGCAATGTTGACAGCTATACAACCACCATCAGGATCTCTCAATGTCCCCTCTTCCTGCTCACTAAGCTAGTACTAAGTTAGTACTCTATATAAACTCAGTCTTGGCAATCACTTCAGGCAGCTGCATGGTTGATATTGATATGCTGCTGTCAATCACAGGGCAGACTGTAAAAAAAAAAAATGTTGCTTCCCACTGGCAACTAAATTAACAATGTAACAATCTATGGGCATCAAGAAAAGTTGAACAGCCTGCACCAAGCAAGCAGAAAGGCACCAGTAATCCCCCCTTAAACACGCCACTGTAATCCTCCCCATTACAGCCAGCTAAATCTCTGATTCATCAAAATTCTACCCATGTCTGGGTCCTTCTGCCTCCATCAGGAAAATTTAGGAGTTATGGTTACAGTTTTCCTAAATATATAGATCTTGGCTAAACCCCCTACTGAACTGCATCTTAAAGGGCATGTCCACCCCAAAACTATAATCCCCCCCACTCACATCCCAGCTCCATATCGCTTTCCTGTAGTTCCCCCCCCCCCAAAGTCCCCAAAAACGCCACCAGGAGGATAGCAGAGTCCATATAGGACTTCGCTTCTGTCTCGCCTCGGGAGAAGTTGGCATGCGTACTGCAGCCCTTCTCCCCCTCCCTCTCCCTCCGATCCCTCCCCTACCATAAAACCCTTTGCCATATATTAGGGTTCCTTTCCCCAGCCCCAATCGCTAAAAAACTATTTTAAGAAAGTCCCCGAAATCTACTTACCTTCCCCTCTCTCCCCCGGCATTTTGAGAAGCCGGCAGCTGCGTCCGTGATTGGCTGCCTCTCAGCCAATCACAGACGTGGCTGCTGGTCCCGTCCCCTGCTTGCAGTGTATTGCAAGGCCGGGCCATGCGTCGGAGGAGAGAGGGAAGGTAAGTAAAGATCGGGGCACTTTCTTAAAGGGCATGTCCACCCCCAAAACTATAATCCCCCCCAGTAATGGCCCCACCATGTAGTGTAGTGTAATCCTTACCTCACATCCCAGCTCCCTAGGGTTCTCCTGTAGACCCCCCTAAAGTCCCAAAAACTGTCCACCAGGAGGCTAGCAGGGCTCTGCCTGCTACCTTGCCTCCGGTAGATATTTGTCATGCGTACTGCAGCCCTTCTCCCCCCTCCCTCCCCCCTCCTCCTCCTCCTCTCCCTCCCGTTCCACTATCCCTCCCCCTAGCGTAAAACCATTTTAATATGCTGCTCCCATGTATGGTAGCCCCAACCGCATGTTTAGTATTTTCAAAAAGCTCCCCAAACTCTTACTTACCTCTCCTCTTTCTCCGCTGCACTGAATGACGGCAGCGCTCCGTGATTGGCTGCCGGTCCCGCCCTCTGCTTGCATTCTCGCAAGCAGAGGGCCGGCAGTGCAGCGGAGGAACGAGGGGAGGTAAGTAAGAGTTGGGGAGCTTTTGGAAAATACTAATCATGCGGTTGGGCTACCATACATGGGGGAGCAACATATCAAAAATCATTTTAAGGGTGGACTGCCCTTTAAAATTGTTTTATAGCGGTTGGGGCTGGGGGAAGGCATACTAGCATATGGCAAAAATGTTGTATAAGGGTGGACATGCCCTTAAATGTAAAGTACATATCCTGAGCTGTCCAGTGCTGTAGCTTCCTAAAAATGATCTTGACATAATTAATTCAGCACATTGTGGCTCTCCATAAGAAATCTGACAGTTTGCCCAGTAATATCTATTCATGGTGATTTGCACAGTATTTATGTTTGTGACTTTTAGTATGTCAAAAATAAATGCAACATTAAAAATCTCTTCAGCTACATTGCTTCCATAATGAAAATGATGACTGTTTTGGCCATTGAGTTTTCATTCTGAAGAGTATAATGCTTCCCAAAGTGTAATAAGGTCTAGAGCAATGTTCATCATTTTAATCAGGAAGTAGGAGGGTATACTTTGTACAGTAAGCAACCTACAGGGTGATTCATTAAAAGTTCATATCGTTTAAAATGGTGCTAATTTTGCCCCAACCAATCAGATCTTATTTAACATTTGAAATTTAACATCTGATTGGTTGGGGCAAAATTAGCACCATTTTAAAAGATAAGAACTTTTATTGAATAACCCTGCTATTGTACTATACTAGTATCTAAGCCCCTTTGAGACAGCACATAGCATTAGCAGTGCTGCAACAAATGTCTCCTGCAATTATTACAGACATTTTATGTGTAGGGCTGGATTTATCATTAGTCACAGTAGGGGCGCCTGTGGTTACAGAGGGCGGTTGACAATCTCTCCCCAACTATTGGCACATTAATTTGTATCTGACACCCCTTGTGGTAAATTTAATAATTTAAATGGGTTTTTTTGCAATTCTTAAATTTTTTTTTTCTAGGTGTGGTTTGGGTTGTGGTCTAAGAAAGTCAGAACAAAGAGGAAAATACGTCCCTATTCATACACCATTTTAGCAAATATTGGGGGGAAATTGGTATAAAATAAGCCTGTCAGTGGGAAAATGAAAGGCAGGGTGGATACTGAAAGAACAATAAATGTGAATAGCAAAGTCTTTTCTTTGGGAATTAAAATGGCTGCGTTAAAGGGCAAGTCCAGTCAAAAATAAAGTTTAGCTATAAATGTTAATCCCCCCCCCTTGATTGTTTATACCCTTTAATATTTCATCCCAATCAACCTTGCCTTCCATTAAAGTCTGCAGTCTGCAGGATCTAATGTGATTTAGTGACATGTCTGATCACTTTTCTAAAAAATCATTGGGGACTGATTGGGTTTTTAATTACAGCTGATATTTTCACGGAATCAACTAAAATATTGGTCTGGGTGGTCAATAAGGCAGAAATATTAGATTGCATGTACCAGCAATTAGGACTTGTTTTTACACTTGTTTAAAGGGCATGTCCACCCCCAAAACTAAAATTTAACCCCTTACTGGCCAATCAAGTAGTTTAAAACAATCCTTACCTTACATTCCTGCTCAAAATAGTTCCCCTGCTGTGCCCCTCCAAAGTCCAGGAAAACTGCTGTGTAGGAGCAGTGTGGTGACTTATGCTGTGCTGAGACTTCTCAACCTCATCAAGGTTGAGGCATGTCAGTGCAGCCCTCCTTCTCAGCCAATCACGGACGCGGCTGCCGGTCCCGCCCCCTGCTTTCAATTCCATGCAAGCAGAGGGCCTGAACACTGCAGCAGGGGAGAGAGGCAGGTAAGTAAGAATCCGGGGACTTTATAAGAATTATATTAATGCGTGGGCGTGGGGGAGCATGCCCTACCACATATCAAAAGTTAAATTTTGGGGTGGACATGCCCTTTAAAGAGTATAGCAGCAGATGTGGTATACTTGGATTTTTGATATAGTCCTCCATAGGCAACTAATGTATAAACTAACAGGGTTATTCAATAAAAATTCTTATCGTTTAAAATGGTGCTAATTTTGCCCCAACCAATCAGATCTTATAACATTGAAAGCTTACATCTGATTGGTTGGGGCAAAATAGCACCATTTTAAACAATAAGAACGTATTGAATAACCTGTAAGTTTTGTTGACTGTACCACATTTGTTCATGGATAGCAAATTGGTTGATGAATAGGATGCAGAGAGTAGTTGTAAATGGGGCTTCATCAATATGGACTAAAGTGCTAAGTGGGGTGCCAAAGGGTTCTGTGTTGGGGCCGCTTCTATTAATCTATTTATTAATGATTTGGAAGTGGGTATTGTCAGCTAGGTTTCTGTGTTGCTGACGACACAAAACTTTTCGGCCATTAAAAACTTCAGAGGATGTGCAAATCGCAGGGAGATCTACAAGTTTGCTACGTTGGGCTGCTAAGTGGCAGATGAGATTCAATGTTGATAAATATAAGGTGATGCATTTTGGGGGTTAAAAATTCTTGTGCTACTTATACTATAAATGGCTCTGGGTTAAGTGAATCCTGTTGGAAAGGAATTTGGAGTTTGGTGGTAACAAACTTAAGGTAGCAAGCAGTGCCAGGCGCAACAGCCAGAGCCAGCATGGTATTGACTTGTATAAGAGGGGTATGGATTCTGTGTATAAACACATTAATGGACCATACAATAAGCGTCTGGGGCAGTTTTATTAATAGAAACATGTAAGAAGAGACGCGGAATCCCTTAAGACTGTAAGAAAAGAAGTTTAGTCTTCACGTTTGGAAAGGGTTCACTGTGAGAATGGTAAAACTATGGAACTGTCTTCCATTGGATGTGGTGATGGCAGGTTCATTGGATAGTTTACAAAAAAAAGTGTGAAAAACTATGAAAATACTAAATTGTCATGTTTAAGGAGAACTAAAATACCAATAAACCTAAATCGATCCTGTAATTGTCAACTAGCAGATCTCACCTGCGAAATTAGCAGTATTGAGGAAAATGATCTGTATTAATTGCAGGCTTGTAGAATTTCACGTTCTGCGTCCCAACTACCTAGTGTCTGGTCAGTCTTGATTACATAGAGATCACAGACAGGTCAGTAGTTTTTTGATAGCTCTGGCAGTGGAGGGGGTCTAGAAAAAGCTGGCAGAGTTTTTAAAAATAAGGAATGTTGCATGTTACTGGCATTGATACATTAAAGGATAAGTATACTGAAAAAACAAATACAGTTTAAATTGTAGCTGAATCCCTAACTAACCTTTCCCCCCCCTTTTTTTTTTAAGTCCCTTCAGAGCCTACCTGAGCCCATGGAAAGTGCTGGCCATCTTTGAAGATGAAAGAAAGCTCCACCCCCCGAGAGTTGCTGGACCTCGAGCTTGTGTCTAAATCTTCATGCGCGCGCCACCCGCAGCGCGAGTGACGTCATGACGCATGCAACGTGACTTTAGCGCGTGCACGGCTCAGTGCGCGCGTGACGTCATCACTGAGTCATGCGTCATGATGTCACTCGCGCTCGGCGGGTGGCGCGTGCATGCACGGACCTAACTGGCACTGAAGATTTAGACACAAGCTGGAAACGAGGTCCAGCAACTCTCGGGGGGCGGAGCTTACCGGAATTCTTTCATCTTCCAAGATGGCCAGCACTTTCCATGGGCTCAGGTAGGCTCTGAAGGGACCTAAAAACAAAAAAGAAGGGGGAAAAGGTTAGTTAGGGATTCAGCTTCCATTTAAACTGTATTTATTTTTTCAGTATACTTATCCTTTAAGTTGGAGTTGATCCAGCGTTTGACTCTACAGAGTGGACATACTTATGCATCTGTTTACAAAAATTTGGTTTTGGCCCTCAATTTAAAAAGTGGATTAAGCTCTTGTACAAATATCCCACAGCTGCAATATACATTAATGGAGCCTGCTCTTCTCCGTTTTCCTTGGAAAGAGGAACAAGACAGGGTTGTCCCCATTGGCTATTAGACTCCACTCCTCCCCTAATATACAGGGCTTAACTCTGGGAGCTAACACATCTTTGCTTAGTCAATATGTATCTAATACTATACCTAACAGACCGACAGACTCGCTTAACTCGGCATACAATATTATAACTGAATTTGGCTTACTCTGGTCTGTTAATAAATTGGAACAAGTCCTGTATTCCCCATTGACCAACCTCTCTCAATACCCCCATAAATTAGAAATACTATCCCAGTGGTAGAAGAATTTAAGGAGTAATAATTGCAAAAAACACTGTATTCCTTCAAAATAATATACACCCTTTCCTAGACATAGTTACAGTCAAGCTCCATATTTCCAATAAACCTAATTGGGCATATTAACCTAATAATATATCTTTTTTTGTGGGGATCTGGCAGAGCCAAATTGAATATTTTACAAAAATTCCCAAACCCCTAGCATGTGTAGCGCTCCCAAATTTCTACTATTATTATCTGGTTAGTCTGCTAAAATACTTCCAGAGTTGGGTAATACCACCACCTCCTGAACTCCAGGACACTCCTCCCCCCTCTGTATACGATGTAGAGTGTATGTTACATGCATACCTGCCCTCTGAACTGATTTTATTTCGAGAACAAAAATGCAATGAAATAGTAGGTCAGTGCATGGTACTGCACACCCAACAATATAAAATCTGGCAGATAGTCACTAAAATCCGAGGGGTGGATGGTGTTACTGGAGATTCAAACAAAAAATAACAAAAAATACCCCAAATTGGCATCCTTTGCTGCATCAGAGATATGGGAACGTAAGGGTATTAAATACTTTTCACAAATTATAAATGATAATATGTTAATGTCTTTTTCTGATCTTAAACAAAAATATGACCTACCTGACACATTCCTATTTAGATATATACCATTAAGGTATTGTTTATAGTCCGAATTTCAAGGCTCACATATCCCAGTAATAACTCATCCAGTTATAAGAATACTAAAAACTGGAGTGGAAAGATGGTTGGTCATCTGAATATACACCTGTCTGGCAGAAGCCAATTTAACCACATACACTTTAAAGATAATTAATAAATGGTCCAGATATATCTCTACTTTGGAGACAGCAACACATCTCAGTGCATCACAGGCTGCAAATTATAAGCTAATCCAATTTTATATTCTGCATCAGGTACATTTGACACCAAACAAATTTGACCCAGTCCCACAAAACCAAAATGTGAAAAGAAATGATTAACACTGCTACTTCTTATATAAGATTAATTTATAAAGGTAGAGGCTGTCTTGATAAATTCAAGAAACTTTGGAGGTTATGGTATGATTATATAGGGATGATTTTACCTCAATAAATTTAAATGTGGAATACTAAGCTCCCCCACAGCTTAATATCACCATTAAAAGTTGGTCTGATATCACCATTGCTGAGCATATCCAATTTTATAGCTGCTGGCTTAATCCCTCCACGCACTCCAACCCAGATTCCTATCCCCCCAAAATGTATAATCTGTTAAAAATACTGTTTTCGGTGTATATATCCTGTATTTGAAGTTAAATGTTTTTTAATTTAGAATTTTTAATTTTGAATAAGATGTATGAAAATATATAACAAAGCAAATGTTTAATAACAAAGTACTTAATCTTTATTGCAAAGATTTGTAACCACATGCACACCTTATATGACTATAATAAATAAACAAGTTTAAAAAAAAAAGTTGGAGTTGATCCAGGGATATTTCCGATTGCCACTTGGAGTCAGGAAAGAAGGTTGCCTAAGCCATAGCCTCTGTGCTAATGTGAATGTTCTCTGTGTTGTAGGGTTCTGATGACACCCAACTTGTGAATTAAAGGGTGGTGGAAGTTAAACATCAAATACTGGTCTTTGTGGGTTGGTTTTTTGTAAACCTCTACTTCTAGTTTACCGTTCCATTCTACCTGATTTCTACCAAGCAGTCCAAGAAAGCTAGTATGTTGTTTTGCATGTCTTTCTATGTAAATCTGATGTTTTGGTCTACAGAGTTGATGTGTTCTTTGAAGGCGTGCAGTTTTTTCTGGTGGATTTTAACCCAGGTATCATCCACGTGTCTGTGACAGTGGGTGGGTTGAATGCCCTTGAAGGTATTAAGAGCCTGTGTTTCCACTTTCTCTATGTAAAGGTTTGCCACAATGGGTGAATCTAGAGATCCCATAGCACATCCACGTTTTTGCTTGTAGAACCTATCCTTATATTTGAAACAAGTGGTATTCAGGCATAAGTCCAGTAGGAAACAAGCCTGTTCTGGGTTAAGTTCTGTCCTTTTGGCAAGGGTGTTGTCTTCGGAGTCCATGTATGTCAGAATAAAGAAACCAAGCCTGAATAGTAGTGGGGGTGTTCAATAATAATTGTCTGCCATGTACAATGCTGTTTTTCCTTACCCTGGGCATTTTTGATAACACCTCTTAGCCATAATGTAATCAACACCTTGCATTCAGGAGGCCCCTAACATCTTGCTGTCATATGCTGATTGGGACACATTCCAGGGTACTTATTGCTAACAAATTATTGTACAATCATTCTAAAGCCTGTCAGATGACTAAACTAAACAAGAACTAAACTTCACCTTTTGGTCGTCTCTAACACAGTGTATTCAAAAGAAAGATTTGTTTGCTCAAATATTATTTTCTTCTTTTATTTGGTTTGGGGGTTTTAATTTCCTGCAAATCTTGTTTCTAGGCTTGCAAATTAACCAGAAGACTGTGACTGCTTACCCTCAGGTGATACTGGTGCGAGTTCCAACACCCACTGTACAGTCCGACAGCGATATTACAGTACTGAGGCATCTTGAAAAATTAGGCTGTCGTCTAGTTAATCGCCCACAAGCCATTTTAAACTGTATAAATAAATTCTGGACTTTTCAGGAATTAGCTGGTCACGGATTACCTCTGCCAGATACTTTCTCCTATGGTAAGCTTCCATCAAAATATTTATTGTAAAAAAGTCATTAAAGTGTTTGATTTATCTTAAAACTGCCTTAAACATCCCCTTACCTTTTTGCTCTAGATTTCCCATAGCTTCTAGTACTCTATACTTACCTCTTCTCACAGTACATGACTGTTCACGGACTGACCAATGGGAAAATGCAATTCTTGCAGATTGTGTCTTTCTATTGGATAAAATATGAAGGAGGCAGGGAGAGGCCAACACTATTATATATCATGGTATTGGGCATCTAGAGCAAACCCAGGACTGAGGACCTAGGGGATTACATCCTCATCCTGGGTGTTATAAGGAGAGTCGGCTGTGGGGGTACTTACTAAAAAATACACTTGCACAAATTACCTTGCCTCATTTTAAACTATAAATGAAATACATGAAAACAGCACTTACTCTGATGTGTTTGTGTTGCTGCAGGACTTCCAGACAGTACTTGTTTTGCTCAAGCGCAGTCCCTTAGTCCCCCAGCCCCTTGCCAGATGATCTGACTCTCTGCAAGGGCAAGCATGCTCAATTCCTATGAGGCAGAATTGGGAGAGGGAATTACCCACCATGCAGTTCACCTACCAACTGTCACCATTCCAGCTACAGCAAACTACATAACAAAGGAGATTATGATACTAAGGCACTTGATTGACAGCTCAAAATGTAAGATGTTATAGCCTGGATATCTAAAAAAATATAGGAGAGATCAACAACAAAATGGTACAGTGATAGTTGGATAGAATTATAGTTTCCAGTTAAAAACAGTCTCAGTCTTGTGCAAGCCTGGAGATTTATTCTTTTTCTCGTCCTAAGGTGGCCATAGTTAGAGGAAAGGACAGAAAATAGGTGCAGGTTTGTAACTAGCTTTTGAAATTTTTGGGTGTGCGGCTTTTTACACAGCACATCATGTGACTGTCACAGACTCATTCAGTCAGGACAGTGTAACTTTACAAGCATATAGCTTAAGACATCATCATAGGCTTGTTAGAGAAATGGGAAAGCTCTTTTAGCTTACCCTTTAAGAATAGTGCTAATGCTATACAAAACCTGTTCAGTAATAGTAAACATGTTGTTTATGTGATTTATGGTGTAATTCATTAGTTGGTCCATCTGTAATTGCACCATCAAATACATTGCTAAGGGAGATTCATACTCTTAACAGAATTCTAATTTCCTCCCCTTCTCTTTGCAGGTGGCCATGATGAGTTTTCAAAAATGATAGAAGCAGCAGATCCGCTAGGATATCCTGTAGTTGTGAAAAACACCAGAGGACATCAAGGTATTTTGTAGTTTAAAGAAATATGATTCTTCACATTGAAGGAGAATTCCAGAATGTATTGTTCAGTTATTTTAATTGTTTTAACTATTCGGCCTGTGAACATCTGTCCCAGCAGGCAGTAGTTTAGCATACTTTCAGGGCGATGCATTATTGGCCGCTAAACGAGCAAACCATTGTTAAACTCTTGCCTGGGCTTAACACTGATTTCAACCTGCCTGTGCTATTTCTAGAACTCTTTGTGTAGTCCACGTAGCACAAAAAAGTGGCACATCTTAACTGGCCGCAGTCCCATGATGCAATAAATCTCGGAAAAGGGATTTTCTGCATTGTGAGTTGTTGGCCAGCTAAGATGCACTGCTTTGCTTACTACATTGCCACCTCTGGGTCAAAATTGTGATATTGTTATATAAAATGTTACTTAACACAAGATAATGAATGGTAGAAAAATGCCAAATAGCATTGTCTACATTTCATATAACGCAACTTTAGTGTGTGCCAGTGATTGTGATATACACCAGATCTTCACAATCATGACAAAAACAGATTGAAAGATTGGTAAAGAGCAGAAGAGAAATTAATAAATTAAAACAGGCCTTATGGAAAATATGATATTGAACTAGGGACTTGGGTAGATAAGTGATATAGAGAAATAAAATAATACAGTTAACAGGCAGAGGATAATAAACACAAAAAAAGGTAGGGGATAATAAACACTACAGGAAATAGGGACAGGTAGAGGATAATAAACACTACAGGTATTAGGGACAGGTAAAGGATAACAAATACTATGGGTAATAGGGACAGATAGAGGATAATAAACACTACGGGTAATAGGGAAAGGTAGAGGATAATAAACACTACAGGTAATAGGGACAGGTAGAAGATAATAAACACTACGGGTAATAAGGACAGGTAGAGTACAATAAACACTACGGGTAATAGGGACAGGTAGAGGATAATAAACACTACAGGTAATAGGGACAGGTAGAGGTAAAGGATAATAAACACTACGGGTAATAGGGACAGTTAGAGGATAATAAACACTACAGGTAATAGGGACAGGTAGAGGATAATAAACACTACAGATAATAGGGACAGGTAGAGGATAATAAACACTACAGGTAATAGGGACAGGTAGAGGATAATAAACACTACAGGTAATAGGGACAGGTAGAGGATAATAAACACTACAGGTATTAGGGACAGGTAAAGGATAATAAACACTATGGGTAATAGGGACAGATAGAGGATAATAAACACTACGGGTAATAGGGACAGGTAGAGGATAATAAACACTACGGGTAATAGGAGCAGGTAGAGGATAATAAACACCACAGGTAACAGGGACAGGTAGAAGATAATAAACACTACAGGTAACAGGGACAGGTAGAGTATAATAAACACTATGGCTAATAGGGACAGGTAGAGGATAATAAACACTATAGGTAATAGGGACAGGTAGAGGATAATAAACACTACGGGTAATAGGGACAGGTAGAGGATATTAAACACCACAGGTAACAGGGACAGGTAGAAGATAATAAACACCACAGGTAACAAGGACCGGTAGAAGATAATAAACACCACAGGTAACAAGGACAGGTAGAAGATAATAAACACTACGGCTAATAGGGACAGGTAGAGGATAATAAACACTACGGCTAATAAGGACAGGTCGAGGATAATAAACACTATGGCTAATAGGGACAGGTAGAGGATAATAAACACTACAGCTAATAGGGACAGGTAGAGGATAATAAACACTACAGGTAATAGGGACAGGTAGAGGATAATAAACACTATGGCTAATAAGGACAGGTAGAGGATAATAAACACTACGGCTAATAGGGACAGGTAGAGGATAATAAACACTACAGCTAATAGGGACAGGTAGAGGATAATAAACACTACAGCTAATAGGGACAGGTAGAGGATAATTAACACTGCGGGTAATAGGGACAGGTAGAGGATAATAAACACTACAGCTAATAAGGACAGGTAGAGGATAATAAACACTACGGCTAATAGGAACAGGTAGAGGATAATAAACACTACGGGTAATAGGGACAGGTAGAGGATAATTAACAATAATAAATACTAAATTGTACTAAAATTTGGTGTAAAATATAGACTGGTAAAAGCTATCATTCCTCATTCTAATGTGTGCCATCCCTGATAGTGTATTCACTGATTCCTGGATTCATTTCACTGAAATGCCCACATTGAAAAGAGAAGACCGATCTTCTTGATTTACAAATGAATTATAAAAAAGTAAATTCCTCAGACACTTCAGACCCAAAGTTATCAGAATATTTAAATTTGATTTAGGGAAATGTTTATACAGCAAGCTAATGTTTTAACCAACATCTCATGACAATACAGACCAAGTCAATGTATCAATAATGTTTTATTACAGCTGAATAAGTACATTTGTTTTACAAAAAGGGTTTTATAGTTCTATTCTGTTTCTCTTTTAAGATGGTTAAGCAAAACTTTACGCCTAATGCATAGATTGCAAATTACACCATTGGCTATGTTTGAACACATTCATTACAAAATGTCAAAATTTTTGTCATGCAACTGACAGTATTGGATTTATGTGCATTAAGTCCGATAATAAAACAAAAAAAAGTTATCAGAATGTTATTATATTCCAGTCATGGTTAATCAGTTTTCAGGATCCAGAATTAATACCCAACATTATAATATATGACATTTTAATAAACTGTATAACCATCTCTGTATAGAGGTTCCACATTAGAGGAATAGTGAGGACAGAACTGCAATGTGCTGACTTTATTACCCACTGATTATTTAGCCTATGATTGTTTGTTGGCAATGAGAGAGCATTATCCTCTTTTAAAGAGAAAAACAGATCTGTCAGAAAGAGTTATACATTTATTGATCAATATTTACTCCTGGGAGACATTCCTTAGAACTTACATTACTGATGACATCTTTAAATATAGTGGTTTGAATCGTAGGCTTTCAAATTCATTCCTTAATTGGGATTATAACTTTAAAAATGGTTATAGCAAGGAGATTCAATAAATGTTCTTATCATTAAAAATGGTGCTAATTTTGCCCCAACCAATCAGATATTATTTAACATTTGAAACTAACATCTGAGTGGTTGGGGCAAAATTAACTTTTATTATTTATAAAAAAAACCTTTTATTGAATAAACCTGCTGTTCTTTTAAAGGGTAAATAACCCAGCTATTCTTTCCAATGGTAAAAAAAAAATTTGGTACAGCATCCGTCGGGACCTGTCAGTTACGCAGCAGAGGAGTGAGCGAGTAGGTAAGTACATTACCTATGCTCCCAGCTCCTGCAGGTTTAATTGAAGAACGGGAGGTAAGACACAGCTCCTTTACCTCCCATTCTTCAATAAAACTGAATACCAATTCTTTTTTTCCAGTGGATATACCCTTAAATACAGATGGGAGTTCAGTAATGTCATTAGCTTCGGGTTCAGGTGCCTTAGCCACATATAAATTACTACAGCTACCGTAACAAAAATACAATAACAATAGTAATAATGAGGCATATGTTAAAGAAGGTAAAAATAAAAACAAAGGTGGGAGCAGTACTGCTATCTAATACTGTATCTAGTTACAGCCCCCAATTTCACCATATTGTTAAAATCATCCAGAAACATCTACTCATGTTAAAGTTGGATATGAGTTTATCTTTCACAGAGTGAATAAAGGGATACAATTAGTGGACAAATCAACGTTGTAACTGCTGAGGATTAAAACATAAACAAGGGGGGGAAATTAGCACACAAAACCCTGACGCGTTTCTTGACTCAGTAGTCACTTGATCAGACGGATTATGAAGTGACGACCGAGTCATGAAATGCTGGAGAGGCCTCCGGTGGAGGAGTGAAGGTTCCAGCTTGAGGAATATTATAAAAACCTTTTTAAAGGAATAATTTTACTGAAAGCTGCCATGGAAACATGGAAATTACCCAGAAGTCTCCATCCCTTATTTGAAGGTACACTACGCACACTATTCTTCTATTATAGTGTGGACACTGCTCTGCTTACACATCTCCCCCTCCCTCCCCCTGCTGTCTTTCCTCTGCTGATTCCCTTAAATGTTGCAGAAAGAGTGCTGGCAGGCAGACAAAGAGGTCAGCCATGGGCTACATATTATAATTTCTGCTTCTGGAGTGACAGGTCTTTCTGCAAGTGCTGTGATTAAAATGATGATTTCTCAGAATCTACTGCTCAGATGTAAAATCTGAAAATTGTTTTGGAGGATCTTGCTGTATCTAAAGCTACTATTTTTGAAAATTCGAATGAAGATACCCTATAAACAAGTAGAAATAAATTCAATTTAGATTTTAAAGAGGAGCTAAATGGTTAGCCTCCTTTCCCATCTGTTGTTCCCAGGGTAAAGTTACCCAAGTTTAAAAAAAAAACAAAAAAACATCTAACGTACCAAGGGGAAGACCTAAAACTTTATAAATATGTATAAAGGATAGCCAATATCGCAATTTCAATATCGCAGGACATAGCAATGGAAAAGATTGATATTTTTGCCAGATTTATAAAGCTGAACGTTTTTGTCACATAAAGTATCACTGTGCAACCTTAATATCTTCTCTTTCCACCGCAATACAGGACTTAATGTAATGAATGCAGTGATGTTGTTGGTGAGTCCTGTATCTCTGTGAAAATGGAAAATGGTGATCTTGGTAAAACCGGAATTCGCCAATCGTATTAGAGTAAATGCTGGAAAATAGCATTTACACCTCCTGGCCCCTTATTTGTATTAAGAAACACTGTACTGACAATGTACTGACTCCATGGACCCATTGACTCATACTTGCCAGTTTTAAATGGCCAAACTTAACGCAAGGAAACACTTATCAATGTTTTATTAATATGATTGACTTTTTTCGCCGCCGGTTAATGGCGCTTATTAAATCGTGTTAATTCCAATTTTGACGAAAGCGTTGGTGATAGCGATATTTTAAAATGTATACACTCTATTTAGCTTATCATTTTTTGGTCCCTCTGAAAATTTAAAAAAAAAACTTATTCAGAAATGTAAATTATTAGTACTTTTGCTGTATTAATAGATATTAATTTCAATATCTTTACCTAAACAATATTATTTCAGTCTTGGTATTGGAGCTTTTTTAACAGTATGACTGAAGCTACAATTTGTAATTTAAATGTTCAGCAAGATACTTGTTATAGGGAACTCTGCATAGCAAGCACAAAGACTGCATAGATTAATAATATCACAAGGAGTAACTTGTTTGGGTTTACAAATGGTAACTTTAAAGGGAGTGTTTATGCTGATATTACACTATATTCAGGGAGATTCAATAAAAGTTCTTATCGTTTAAAATGGTGCTAATTTTGCACCAACCAATCAGAACTTACTTAACCTTTGAAAGCTAACATCTGATTGGTTGGGGCAAAAGTAGCTCCATTTTAAACGATAAGAACTTTTATTGAATAACCCTGTATATTGTTGCAAACATATCTAGGGCATAATAATACTTGACTTCATTGATGGTCTTCTTTTCTTTTAAAGGGAAAGCTGTATTTCTTGCAAGAGATAAACACCATCTGTTAGACATATCCCATTTATTACGTCATAATGCGCCCTACCTATTTCAGAAGTATGTAAAGGAATCTCACGGAAAGGATGTGCGGGTGGTAATAGTCGGCGGACGCATTGTTGGCTCAATGCTGCGCTGTTCCACTGATGGCAGGATGCAAAGCAACTGCTGCTTGGGTAAATTTATTATGAAAGAGCAAAAGCAACTTATTTCTTGTTAGGGAATTAAACAAAAATATCTATTTCTAGTTATCTGTCTTTAATAATAAAATATAAGATATGTCTTAGAACTGTCTTTATTTTATGTTTGTGTTATTTTGGGTCATACGTAATAGGGAACTGACCCTTTTTATTTTTATTTAAAGGGTATCTCCACTCGTATGAACACATTTTTGGAATCCAGTTTTATTGAAGAACGGGATGTAAAGAAGCTGTGTCTTACCTCCCGTTCATCAACAAAACAATCAGGAGCCAGGAGAGAAGGTAAACTTATCCGATCGTTTGCTCCCCCAGCATGTATTCTGACAGGGTCCCTACGGACACTGTCTTCTATATGCATAGAAGACAGGGTGAGTCGGGACCTGTCAGACTAGGCTCCGGGGGAGCGAGCGATCAGGTAAGTTCCTTACCTTCTCTCCCGATCATTTTATTAATGAACGAGAGGGGAGGTAAGACAAAGCTCAACTGAATTCTAAAAATGTGTTCATACGAGTGGAGATTACGATTTACCATGTAGCAAGCAGCTCCTTCATGTTTTTTTTTTAGATGTCCTAGAAATCCTTCTTAGTAATGTATACTCTTGTTTTACAGGAGGAATCGGTGTCACCTGCCCTCTTAATGAACAGGGGAAATTATTAGCTATGCAAGTGTCCACGATACTGGGAATGGACATATGCGGTATTGACCTCCTTTTGAAGGAGAATGGATCATTTGTGGTTTGTGAGGCAAATGCCAATGTTGGTTTTAATGAATTCGACCAAGCGTGTAAATTAGATCTTGGTGGTATAATTGCAGATTATGCCTTATCTCTCCTGCCCAGTAGGCTGTCAAAAGAGATGCTTATGCCAGACAAAGCACCCAGCTCCCAGGGACCTGAGGAAGAAACAGCAAATGCGTCTGGTAGTGCAGAGCCAGGAAGTGTTTGCACAAAAAGTAAAGTGTCAACTTGTAACCATAGTGTTACTGATGCAGAAGAAATCAGGGACTCTCTGAATGTGCCAAAGCCATGTTCCCCAGTACTAGTGGATATCAACCGTAGCGTCACTGAGTAGACTACCTCTTTATTCCCCATCTAAGTGAATGCAATTCTAATCATATCGGCACCCTGTCCTAAAGATGGATTGTTTTAATATAAGCCCTGAGCGTTTCTATCATAATGTTAAAATGCTGCTTGAATGTATGTCAACAGTAACAGTGTTACTAATGGGATACAATATGTTTTTCATTGCACCTAGCAGGAGGATGAAACATGGGTGTAAAAAAAGGATGTTTTTAAATATTACGGTAATCTGATGTGCCTATGAGCAAAGTTCATCTCAAAATAAGTGTTATCCTGCAGTGGGACGCAGTGAGCTAAACTTTGGACTGCACTGTTAAGGTTTTGGAGGTCAGTGAGGTCAAAAAGAGATGCCACTATAGTCTACACTTAATGGAAAGTTAGTTACACTAAGGCAACCAGCTCTGGTTTACTTGTAGACCTGTCCTGCTCCCTCTGTAAGAGTACAGGCTTATCTATAAAGTCTTAGAGTAGCCACAAACACCTTTAGATGTTCAAAGGAGACACAATGGAATTGACTGCGCAGTCCAGTAAAGTTTAATAAGATGCCAGAAACCTGGGGTTGCCTGTGTCTTGGTGGGATCTGCCAGTGACAGGCTAGGCTGCTTACAATGAAAGATTTCCCCACTGTTACAGGTTAGTCCCACAGATCACCCACTGACTGAGAGGGGCTCTCCTTCTGTAATTGGAGTTTCCTGCTCCCCATGGTCATATCTGTGTGCAGAAAAGACCTACTATTTGAACATTAATTTACATTTGCACTAGTTCTCCTTAGCATGACTGGAATAGGTAATGTGATACAACGGGACATTAATAATAGATTTTGGAGTTTCAGAGGTCATTACTTTGTTTTACTCAGAGTAACAATCTGCTGTGATTATAAAATAGAAAGAAGCGTAAAATGAGTTAACCCTGAAATCTTCTCCCTCAAAAACACGAGACTGAGATTTTAAAACGGGACAATTGTCCCATCAAGTTTAACCTATTAGAGAGGACAGGGCCCATTTGGTAAGATCTAGTTTGACAAACAGAAAAACACTGTTATATTTGTAGGTACAAGTGAAAAAAATTGAACGTATCAATCCATTACCTATAACACATAGTGTCATTGTTTAACCTATAGTTACAAAGGAGCTGCTGAGGCATTATACTGGAAAGGGAGCATTAGCTATAGAGGAAAATGTAAGGGTGCAGGGACAATGTTACAACTGGCAGTGCCAATTATACATTCCTGCATAGCAGTACTTAGCACTTATTTTGTATTTATAGCGTACAATTATTTTGCACAGATTCCACATACCATTGTGTCTAAAAAAAATATTTTAGTCTGTATTTTTAACAAGCAATAACTTTTGCAAACGGAGCAAAAAACAACCCATAATATTTACATGCTGGTTGTTTGTGTGAATTTTGTGAGAAATCAAAACATGTCATGTCTGTCAGAATAGATTGTCCATTTTTAATTAATGTATTCTATTGAGAAATGCAATATTGAATTATACAGATATCACATGAAGATAGATGAAAAGCTGGCCCATTGATTAAAGTAAAGCCTTGTTATATGTGTTCAGCTGTATACATGTCATTCATGGGTAAAATAGAAGTTTAGGCTTAAGGAAAGAAATATGTGTCAAGTTAAAGCTTTAGCCTACCCATGATTCCAACCTAGAAGATAGTAAAGATGGAATCCTATCCAGTTCCATCTGAGTCTATGATTCCAATCATCCTCTCCTTTCACAAAACTATTTAGAGAATCTAACAGTAAATAAAGGAAAACAAATCTTTGATCTCAGGGTATGCCCTTTTGTCCTAATGGATGATCCATTGGTTAACAGGCATCCAGAGGGTCATATTTTTATATCTTTATCCATATGTTAAAAGTGATCATATCCCTTCTTAAGCTTTTTTATTTTTGCAGATTCGATCACTTAGCCAAATCTGCCTCATTAGCCTGATTGAGCAAGTTGAAAAATTCTTTCCAACTGGGGACAAGACAGCAGCAGGGGATCTATGGCTGACAACTAATTTTGGGTGTACAATCTAGTGTGACAGAGCACCAAACATTGTTGGGGAGGGACTAGTATTGTTTTACTGTACTGAGGGAAGTCCCTTGATAGCTCCCCTTCTCCTTAAAGCAGTACATGCTGCTCTGCTAACGTTTCTGTCCCCTTTCTACAGCATTTGGGACAACTATATACATTTTAAAATTTGTTTTTTATCTTGTAAAAATTCACTTGATTTTTATTTTGAAACCCAATTGACCTACTGAGAGCCTAAGGTGTTCATTGTAAAACTGTGTGCCTCATCACTAACTCACTGACAAGGGGCATGTCTATTGCACAAGTCTGCCTTGTATACCTGCCACTATTATCTGGGAAATAGACTAGACAGGACTGACTTCTTTGTCATTCATACTAAAAGGGGCAATTTTATATATATTGTCGCGTTTACAAAAATGACGTTTTCATTTAAATTTTTTCAGTTTTATTAAAACCAATACATTTGGATGACTTGGTAAAATAGAAATGGAAATATAATAAAAATAGGAAAATACCCAAAGCTTAACATTGAGAGGAAAAAGTGTTGATTATCAGAAGTCTGCAGAATAATTATGATATCTTTATATTTTACATTATGGAGTTTGCTCCAATTTTATAGCATACGGTATGTTTCTAAGTATCCCAGTAATACTATAATGCAGTAGCTGTAGTTAGAAGATATAGCATTTATCCAGTATTATGGGTATAATACTGGATAAATGCGATCTCTTCTAACTACAGCTACTGCATCACGTAAGTATGTTCCTGTAGTACAGAAAGAAAGATTCACATCATGCAGTAAAGTGATTGCTATTTGCTTTTTGGCAAAATATGTCATCAGGGTTTCATTTATAAATGGCAGGTCTATAAATGTAGGTTTTGGGGTGTTTGTGGTATTTGCAGAAATACGTTTACAAAGTTCATCTTTGAAAGTAAATCTGTTGTTTAAATGAAATGCCTAATTTCTCATTTTCAGAAATAGTACTGTTATTAGCGGTATACATATACCTTCATGAAGCTTTGTGGTATAGCAGGAGCGGTTTGTTGGCTGAGGCGAGTAAATGTTCATTATCTAAAGGGCGGTAGACAATTCTACAACTGCATCCTGTCTGTGGCTAATAAGCATGTCAAACTGTGACACTGATCTTAAATCAGCTGTCTAATTCCTGCAAAGTCACTATGGTTTCATTGACAGAATCTACTCATCACTGAACTACATCTGGTTTGCAGATAATTGCTTGCATACATCTCTTCACATTATCCCATAAGATTAATAGTGCATGCTTGTAGGCAAGGGAGATCAGGGCCTTAAGGTGAATATGGCACCTGACACAGGTTCCACCGCCTCCCGAAGGGCCAATGATATCTCTAGTTTAATAATTATTCACACACCATATTTTTAAAAATACTATTTTTAAAATACCGGTGTGAAGAATTAATCACAGTTTTTAAACATTTTAGATTCTATATTTGTTTTTAATTTGAAAACCTTTTCACACATGCTCACTAAGTGAGCTGGGTGCAATTCACCATCCCAGTTTGTACATATTCTATATTCTACTTTATAATATACCTTTTATTAGCCGCACAGTATGTATTTTTTCATTAACACTAGAATATCTGTTGTATTCAATTAGATCAACTGGACTTGAAATGTAGTTCTTGAAGACGTTTCGCTAGTCATCAGACTGGCTTTCTCAATTCATTCTGAATTGAGAAAGCCAGTCGGATGACTAGCGAAATGTCTTCAAGAACTACATTTCAAGTCCAGTTGATTAATGAATACAACCTTTGAATTGCACCTTTATAAATATGCTCCTTAGTTTTAACTGAATACACAGTATACATTTTATAGATTACTACCTTAACAACAGTTCAATTTATAATATAAGTGGATATTTGTGGTGTTAAAGCTTCAGATAATCCGAGTTAAGAGAATATGGGGCCATATTTACAATTTAAATATGTGATCGTAAATCTGGGAGTGCAGTCGTAAATTTACATTTGTGATCGTAGATCAACAACTGTGATTGTAGATTTCAGAACGCCCATACAATACCAATGCAGTAGATTGCGGACGTAAATACTTAAATTTGGCTCTCTTAAGAGAGTAGCAATCTCTTAATTTTTTCCAAACTCACCTTGCCACAGGCATTGCAGAACCAATATGCCGCTGGATTGGAAAAAAGCCAATGTAATACCAATATTCAAAAAAGGTAGTCGTTCATAGCCTGGAAACTATAGACCTGTAAGCCTAACATCAGTGGTAGGGAAGGTGCTGGAAACTTTGTTACGGCATCATATCCTTGACTTTGTCTCCAGAGATCATCTTATTAGTAGTCAGCATGGATTTATGAGAAATAGATCATGCCAGACAAATTTAATTGGTTTTTATGAAGAAGTGAGTAAGAAGCTAGATTCAGGCACAGCAGTGGATGTGGTATATTTGGATTTTGCAAAAGCTTTTGATACTGTGCCACATAGGCGACTAATGTATAAACTGAGGACTGTTGGCCTTGAAGAAAACATTTGTTATGGATAGAGAACTGGTTATTGGACCGCAAACAGAGAGTGGTGGTTAATGGAGCTACATCCATGTGGGCTAAAGTTCTAAGCGGAGTGCCTCAGGGTTCTGTACTGGGGCCGCTTCTGTTTAATCTGTTTATAAATGACTTAGATGGGGGCATTGAGAGCAAGGTCTCGGTGTTTGCTGATGACACTAAACTATGCAGAGCTTTGGAAACTTCCAATGATGTGCAAGTGCTGCAAGCAGACCTAGATAGATTATCAAAATGGGCAGCAGAATGGCAGATGAGATTCAATGTTGATAAATGTAAGGTGATGCATTTAGGATTTAATAATCCCTGTGCCACCTACACCATAAATAACTCTGTGTTAAGTGCATCTGTAGTGGAAAAAGATTTGGGGGTTCTAGTAGATAACAGACTTAGCTATAGCAAACAATGCCAGGTAGCAACGGCTAGAGCTAGCAAGATATTGTCTTGTATAAAAAGGGGAATAGATTCAAGAGAGAAAAATATTATTCTCCCTCTTTACAAGGCACTGGTAAGGCCTCATTTGGAATATGCGGTGCAGTTTTGGAATCCCATATACAAAATAAGGGAATGGAGGGGCTTGAATATGCAGGCAGATTAGACAAGTTAGGGCTGTTTACATTGGAGAAGCGACGTTTGCGTGGGGACATGATAACCTTATACAAATATATTAATGGGCCATACAATGAACTCTCTGGTGCATTGTTCACTAACAGTTCATATCAGAGGACTCGTGGACATCCTTTAAGGTTGGAAGAAAAGAAGTTTCATCTTCAGGTTAGGAAGGGTTTCTTTACAGTGAGAACGGTGAAACTGTGGAACTGTCTTCCAGCAGATGTGGTAATGGCAAGTTCATTGAATAGCTTTAAAAAAAGGCCTAGATAAGTTTCTAAGACTAAAAAATATTGAGAATTACTGGTATTAATGCATATAGATCTGGTTGATCCAGGGATACTTTCTGATTGCCGTTTGGAGTCAGGAAGGATTTTTCCCCCCCTTTTTGGCTGGGGTTTTTTGCCTTCCTCTGCATCAACTGTTAGGTAGGGTTAAAAAAAAAAAAAAGGGGGGGGGGTGAATAGGTTGGACTTGATGGACATATATCTTTATTCAACCTTAATTACTATTTAAAGAGAAAGACAAAAGACTATGTAATATTAACCATTAACCATCCTTAGTAAGCCCAGAAAAATACATGCTAAGCAGAAATATTGTGTTGGCAGTTGCAGCTCATGGTAATTCCCCCAGTGTCTCTGAATTATTATCTGAGCTGATTCACCAATAAATGGGCTTATTTCAGGAAAAGCTAATTCTAAAAATCTTAATTTGTAACTCGTTTTATTTAACAAAATGAATCAATGGCTCGGTTGATTGTATGGAAAAATTGGGTGTATTTGTAAAACCACTATATTGTAAAATAACGATACCACACTGTGTAACAAGCATTATCATTATAATAATATATAATTATAAATAATAATCATTACCTTTATTTTATTAAATAAAATAGCCATCAATGATCAGTATTGTTAAAGTACCAGAAAGTACACTAACAAAGGTCGTGTAAAATACCACCCAGTAGTAAAAATGTGTTATGGTCAGAAAATAACAAGCTTTATGTTCTGTACCATTTAAATACTGCCCATTGAAAGGTACATTACCCATTGGAGCCGCCCACATGTACATTTTGTCGGAATATCTTACTAAACATTAGGCCTTGTGTACAAGGCCTTATATTATGTAATGTTGCAGAAATGTTCTAGTGAAAGATCTGTGTTTATTATTCTTAAAATAAATATATTTGTAATCTCTCCCAACTATATATAGCACTATATAAAGCAATTGCATTTGATATATGAAGCTTATTTTTAAGCAAATAAATATGGGACTTTCTAGATATAACTAGCATAAGATATGAGTTAAGGTTAGCTCACTTAAGTAAGGTTAATGCACATGCTAGTTTTAAAGCAGAACTGTGCTCTCCAATCAAGATTAAAGGGCCTTTAGGTTTTGAAGGTACAGTGACCCTTATATCCTAACTTGTTTGAAGACCACAGTTCTCCTTTGAAATTAGGATTTGCATTAACTTCATGTAAGTTAGCCAACCTTTTCTCAGCTAAGTCATTCACATGCTAGTAATAGCTAAAAAATATGCTTCACAATAAGCCAATATCTAATAAATGCATTTATATAGCATCATATATAGTCAAGAGATTGCCTTACAACAAATATATTTAAGAAAAATAAACACAGTTCTTTTCGCTAAAACATTTCTGCAACATCAATAAACATTACAGCAGAACAAGAGGTGTTAATAATTGCTCCCATCTCATATAGAATTATATATTCATGGGGAGAAGTTGTTTTTAGTGTTTAGTTTCCTTTTAATTAAAAGGATGCAATCTTATCTTGAAAACAATACCTGCATCTCTTCTATAATTGCAGTGTGCAGGCAGTCAAATGTTATGTTGCTGAAAATGAATGTTTACTGATTTTAGTAGCTTGACTGATGTGATAAGCACCCTCTGCGCCACACCTTTCCATGCAGTGTATGTTTACTCATTGCAGATTTAGTGGTGGGACAGATAGGAATTCCTTCTTGATTGATGGCATAGTTAATATCATCAGTTCTTGCCCACTCACTTTTGCATGGTTTGTACAGAGAAACAAACTACTCCATCAGGCACCAGAACCAGATGCCCTGAATAAAGCTTTTAACATACCAACATTGTTTTGCATGTTGCAGGTCTAGTTGGCAAATAGTAACACTTGCAGCTGTAGCGCTACAAATACAGGACTCTAAAAGGATCCTCACGTTTATAAGAAACTTCAGTTATACACGATAATTTATTTCTGACTGAATGTATGTGCTGTGATAATCAATAGGCCAGCTTTCATTTAAATGAATAAATATAAATAAATATTCATCTAACAGTGGGTTATTGTCCTTCACTGCTTATACAATGGAAACAACCTTGGAAAATTAAGCTTTACTGTATATTGGATATATTGGTCCTCCAAAAACATTAATACTGACTGATAACTGGATTGCAAACATTGGACACACTGTAAATCAACATGAAGCCTTAATTTGCCCATTAATTCTAATCCTCCGTTTAAGCATTGTGTGCACTGTATTTGTTAGATGGCATGAAAAATCTACTGCTTAAAGCTAGAGATCAAGTTAAACTATAGATACATTTCAGGAAATCACCTATTAACCTGTGCTACCTGCTTGTAACCCAAAGCCAATGAATATTATGACATGTAAATAATGCAAAATGTGACATTATATATTACCTGCAATGTTCTGGGTAGTAAGAAATGAGAATGCATTGTTTGCCATCAGGGATTGAATGGTTTATTATTGGTATATTAGGAGCAATGAAAATAAACCTGACTGTTCTGTGTGCAAAATATGTGGGGGAAAAAAATCTTAATAAACTTGCTGGTACAAGGCTCAGTTGAATTTTATTTTTTTACTTTATATTGTATGGCAGTAATAAATTAACTCGTGCAGCAACTGTCTTTTTTGGCTTCACCCACATTTAGTGACCATGACATCCTCCTATCCATGACAAAGTCAAGCATATGTTAATGAAGGGGGCAGTAGATTGGGGAGGAGCCAGAGAGCAGGTATTTCAGGGTATAGTGTTCAAGAAAGCAAGTTTTGCAGTTTTTTTGCTAACAGTTCTATGCATTTTTTTGTTCATGTTCATGGCTTCTAGCTCAGCCAAGGGTAAAAACAGGGTTACGGGTTTGCCAGATTTAATTTAATTTATCCATTATGATCTGAAATGTTATGTCATTTGGTTATAAAATAAATTGCAGTTGTGATTGCCTAAATAAAGAGAAAATGTACAACCTTACTGTACATGAACTGGAAACACACCGTCACCAGGTATTGAAGGATCCATGTTAAGCATGTTGGCTGAGCGTTAGGTCCCACAATCATGCACAGCAGCACATGCTGGATTTTGCAATGCACTGCCGTGCTCTGTGCTCCTGTACACATGTGCACCCATGTGTTCCAGTAACGCATTAGAGCACAGTGCACATAGTGGGAACACTCCGATAGCATTGCATTGGCAATGCAAATCAGAAGCACAATTGGATTGCAAAATATGCTCCAAATCAAGCAAGTGGGACCTAGCCCTTAAAGTATACTTTGACTGGAATCACCCAAACATTGGCCACAACAGGATGTACAACCTTATCTCTACCTTTGGCACAATCTGTATGAAGGACTTCAGTAAATATAAATAAACTAGTGGGAGAAATCAAGCCCATCTTTCATTATTTGGCATGAATTTGCATGGAAATTACTAGCCTAAGGGCTAGGCCCCACTAGGGTATTTTCTGCACGTTTCTGTGAGCAATGTGTGTTGCGCCAGCATGAGCGCTAGCGCATGCCAATGTAAGAGGTCCCACTATGTCCACTGCCTTGCGCTGCGCTTTTTCCCGTTTTTGCAGCGCATGTGATAACCATTTTTGGTGCGCATTGCATGTGCTGCCATAGAGCAAAATCAAAGGAAGGGTAGCGCGCACGAATCGTAAAACATTGCAATTGCACGGTGTTGCATGATTCGTGTGCACCTCCGTGCACTGTGTAGTGGGGCCTAGCCCTAAAGGACATTTTTATGATTTATAGCTCAGAAATCGCAAAAATTATGCACCGGTATCACTTGCCTTACAATTCAGATTGTACGATTGCATTGGCAATTTTTTATTCCAACCTGGCCAATGGAAAGAAATCGTAATATCATCAGCCACACGCTCTATACATGGGCCGACGATCTGCAGATTGTATGATCGTGATTGTTGCATGTATGACCACCATTAGCATTTACAAACATCCATTTGAATTAATTCAGTAAAATCTTTCAATCGAGCAGATAGTTTAATCACCTCCTCATTTTAGCAAGGAGAGGTAAGAGCACTTCTCTTACCTTTTGTAAAGTACAATGTGCATGTTTTATTTAGTAATGTAAACCCCAGGAGCTTTGTTTACGGTCTACAACACAAAAGAAAGAAACATTACAGGTACATAGATTTCCTTTTTAAACCAATTATTTAACTCCCCAATGGTTTCCGGGAATTATTTATTGGATTCTAAAGTTCGTAATAAAGATTTCTGTCTGGAAATGATCGATGAAATGAAATTTAATCCAGACAGAACTGTCAGATAAAATGTTGATCATACTACAAATTTAATTCAACATCATGAATGGAAATGATAGAAGTAGTAATTGAACTCTATAGATGCATTTAACCTCTGAAGAAACTGCAACATGTGTCTTTTTACAGTAGATGGATCATTACTTAATGTATTTATGACTGTCATTAGTTGGAATAGCCTCACAGATATACGTGACAGCTCCTACTTTACTGGTAATTGTGGTTAAGAACATAATGGTGTCAATTGGGACAATAAACTGCATTACATATACAAGGGCTGTTTCTTACCTAATGTGGTCAGGCACCTTTATATTTACAGACTTGTACTAAACAAAATATGATCATGCCCCTCCTTTTCTATGAAAGGGGTGACCCTAGGGAGAAGGGCTCCAAATCAGGGAAACATGGAAAGAACAGGAGGGGCATGAATCACAACAGCATTATGGTTTTGGCAAGTACACTATTTTGTGCATTTATGCATTTAGATAATTGAAACCGATCACTGACATACTGTTAATAAATACAGAATTGCCAGAAAATGTATCCCACTCTCATGCTGAAAGAACAAATTCTTAAGCTAGGTACACACAACGATAAATCCCTGATACCGTTGGATCTGATCGTTCAGGAAAGACCTAAAATTTCCCTCGGGCGCAGTAGTCTCCCTATATGGGAGTCATCCGCGGTCGTGGGAAACGCAGGGAGAACACTCAGGACTGTGTTTTCCCTGATCTTTGAGAAATAACAGACGGATCTTGCAGATCCTGTCTGTCATCTTTCAAACATCTTTACTGTGTGTACCCAGCTCTACTTAGAGTGGTGTTTTAATTCAATTAACTTCAATAAGATTGTGATGTCATCTGGGATTTGTTCCTTTGATAGCTGCTGAGCTGTGGAAAGTAGTTTCATGCTCAGTTCTTCTGCCTATGGAAAAATTAAAATATAATTAATAATTATTATGACACCCTAGGTGACCATGCAATCATTTATTACTGCAAATTAGCTACAATTATCCTGTTTTCCATGATCATTAAAATAATAAAGCCAAAAATGCTGGGCCCAGATGTGATAGTTTAATAGAGACCTCAATCCAATGCATCGAATACAGAATTACTAAAGCAAAATGGAAAACCAGAATGGACAACTAGGTATGTTCCCACACATGGCCATCTAGGGTCATCCAGTCAATTGTCCCAAGGGTTTAGTACAATTTTAGCTTTATAACCCGTGGATAGGCATTTGCCGCCAAGTTGTACTTCGATAAACCTGTCCCATTATATTAAATACGCCTTTGAAGAAGTAGAACTTAAAGGATTCTTTGGATACCGTATTTGATTATTACCTTCCAAACAAGAATATTAACAAGAGATGCACCTGTGTAATATAAACACTGTTAATATTAAAAGTGCCTCAAAATAGGATATAGATATAGGTGGTATAGAGTCCCAGAACCAGTCCAAAGCTGCCACCTGTATAGGTCAATGGATATTTAAATTCATCCAGAAATGTTAATGCACCAGATAAAAAAATTATTAATAAATGATTAATAACAAAACATGTAAATCATTACCCTTTGTAATGGCCAGCAAAATTCAACTTAAAAGGCAACTGTGGTCTCAAAACAAGTTAGGGTTGAATGAAAGCCTGCAATATTTCCTTTAAAATAAGCTGACAATCACATATCTGGCTGGAGCCTGTGAGAAATTACATTGGGGTGAATGTTCAAACTTCCTGCCTCCAGTAGGTTGAGTGACATCACCAGACCTCTGCACTGCCCATCTGCCCCAGGGGAGAAGCATGCTCAGTTAAGACTTAATGCTGGGGAAATCAGGGAGTACCTGGGGGGAAAATTGACAGTTGAGAAGGGGAGCCTATTAATGCAGGCAGAGACTGGTCACATGACTACAAGCTGGTCACATGGATGAAAAAAGGAAGTGTTGAAGCAGGAAGTAATATTGCTGAACCTTTCCAGCAATAACTTTTAACAAGTTTTATCTAGAGATGTGATTTAGGTTTAAAAAAATAAATAAATAATTCAAGGCCATAGTTACCCTTTAATCCATTTATAACATATATTTATAAAAAATGCACATATAACACAATAAAAGAGTAAAACACATTGAGTAAAATCACTTAAATTGGTTGAGGTTCTAAAAAGGCTATATTGTATTTGTTCGTATCGTACGAACATCTGTAGTCGGCATTACGGTCGGTCGGGAAAGACGGAAAATATCCGTTGGTTGGTATCAGCTTCCTTCACTTTAGTAAAGGGAGACGATCTGATCGCATGGCCGACGGCTGACCGTATGGGGATCGGTCGGGTCCATGTGTGCGGTTTCCACCACATGTGTGCTGACATAAATTAATGTGATCTGTTGGCGCACATGCTGTGAAAATCGCTTAAGTGGATACTTTTGGATTAATAAAGAATCTTTTATTGCATGAGAAGAGGGCTCCGGAGTTTTGTATCCTGGTTTAGTGAAGCCGCATCCTTCCTACAATTCCTGTATACACACGTGGGCTTACGATGGGCCCGGGGCGGCTTGCACCTGGGCCATTTTGAATGTGCGGTGAGTTATTAGACTCTGTGATTTTTCTGCTGCTGAGTTTGGATGTGTGAGCTACAGCTTTCTTCCTTCAGCGAAGGGTTTGGGGCGGGAGTGCACTCGGACCACAGTGTGTAATAAGGGAGTGTTAATAAGACGTGCTTTGCTCTAGTGTTAATAATCACTCAGTTCTAGGATCTGTTATAAGTATGAAGTGGGTTGCAGCACCTATATATTCATGCTTGTCTATATAACAAATCGTAGTTACTATATATGCACAGACACAGTTATCAATATTTACTCCAGCATGGTAAAATCACAGCATGAGAGTTGTTTTTAGCGTGTGACATCAGCAGGGGGTGTGGTGGGGAGAAGTGCTGCATACCAAGGAATACCCAGTGCTCGTGTCTGAAATGGGAGACCCGGTCCTCTAATAAGTTCAACTTCTGACCGAGTGAGAATGGAGTAGTAAAACAGCTTCAGGCAAGCATCCTTCTCCTACTGGACAGTTGATCGGCCCTCTCAATTCTCTTTAACACTATCTGCCAGTGTGGGCCTGTGGGGTTATTATGGGGAAAAAAGTACTGATTTTATTCACATTAACATTTTAACCTTCCAATTGAAGGTTCTTTGTGACTGATCACTGATACATTGCTCCTAAAGGATTTGAGAATATACAGAGTTTAGCCCCTCCTCCTATCCTTGACTCTGGTCCTTGTGCTTTACACAGGGAGCAAGATAGGAGCTTTTAAAATAGTTTACTATTTAATTGCAATACAATTTCAAAACAACTGGGTGGCATGTTGTATCCATACATCTCATCTACATTTTTTCATGATGCTATGCCACAGTGAGGTCGGTAAAATATTTAATTACTGTAGGGCTAGGCCACGATAGCACGTTTTACCCGCGTTTGTGCATAAAAATGGAAAATAACTGCTAAAAAATGCGCTAAAATGGAAATATCGATTCACGTTTTGGTAACGCATGCATTCCCCATTTTTGGTGCGTTAACGCATGCATTTCCATAACGGAAAACTGCAAAATGGCATGCATTAATGCTTGTGATTTTGTGCGCGATTCCTGTGCGTTGGGGGTGTGGTCTCAGCCTTAGCCCTTCAGTTCATCATGCTCATTTTCACCAAGTTCGCCGAGGTCAAGCATGCTCAGTTTGCTTTACCAATTTAAAGAGATGTCTAATGAGCTACTTGTATACAACTATGTAAATTAAGTAGGAGGGGACATCATGGAGGGATATTGTTTTGTAGCAAGCAGTTGGAAAGGTAACTGATATATCATTTAATAACCAGTTTTAGGGACTAACTCCCTAAAATTAGTTTTATTTTGTGCCCTTTTGTGTTCCAGTTTTATAAACTGAAAAGTAAGAAAATAATTCTTGTTCCTTATCAGGGTTCTGCCAGATGGCCTGGCTACAATAAAGCTTAATTACCTTTTGAAAATCCAGAGAAAGAAAGTGAAGCACAGTGAGAGCATGAAGTATCTGCATCATCTTTGTTGGATCTTTTTTTGCAGCCTGTTCTCTTATGTCGTATATAGCACTGAGGATTTGTAAAGCTTCTGCTTCATGGTTTTCATCTATGGCACAAAACATGGCAGGGTCAATAAAGATAGTTTCTGTACAAGCAAAGTTACCAAAAGAGGGCAAAACAAGAAAGTGTGCTGATCAATTAACACCAACCATCCAAGCTTAGCATTTAAATGCCATTCCAGTGGTTTTGACAAAAACGAGAGACAGAGATAGTATCCCGCGTTTTGTCCCACTCGTGGGACTTAGTCATCGACCTATAACTAAGTCCCACGAGTGGGACAAAATGCGTCAGGGGTAGCTAGCCTGGTCTCTCTGGTTACCTGATTCTCCTCATAAAAAACTATTTTTACCTAAACACTACTTATCTGGACTATAAGCTATGTATGGTTGCTGCTTTTAATAGATGTGATTTTGCACTGTTCTTTAGCTTAGGGACCCAGACTAGGGATTGTTAAGCTGTTAAAGACTAGTTAGAGCACCGAGTGCTCCTAGTGACTCCCATTTATACCCTGTGTTTTCATGTAACTTTAAGCCAGGTGGAGAGGTCTCTCCCACCTGTTACATAATAGGGCATGTTTTGGTAATTCACTAGTTAATTACCTCTCCCTTCTTGATCTGCAGTTTTTGCAGATTTTTCAGTGCACTTATGACAAGAATTTTTAAATGTGTGATTTTGATTTTTTAATGCATACTCAATAAAGGATTTCTAAGTTTTAATTTTATTAGTGGTTTCTGGACTGTGCCATTAAGTGTGATAACTCAAGAGGGGGATACTATCTCTGTCTCTCGTTTTTGTAAATGTTACTCTCTATCCCCAGTTATCCACTTTGCACACTAGCTGCAAAGCCTGTGCATCACACTGTCTTTGTTTTGTATTCCAGTGGGTTTCACATGGACTGTTTATTGTACAGGGCAGTACCTATTACAATGTAGAGAAAAGATTTCTATAAAAATGACAGCTTATGTCATTAGATAAATAACATCTGGAATGCCTCTCAGAACAGGCACATATATCCAGGTTCTAACAATTAAAGGACAATAATACCAAGAAAACCCACCTTCTACTGGGTTTTACCTAGTGTTTACCTTTAATATCCAGAACAAAATGGTAGAAAGTTTCACTTGCTAGGTTGTTTAGTTCCACCCTCTCCTCAGTCCTGTCTAATAGGAAGACTCTCCCTATTGGTAAGGCCACAGGCCAAAAGGGGGGCAGAACAAATCAGCCTAGTGAGCACCACTTTCTTGCATTTTGTTCTGTATAGGTCCTCAATCTGGGTACTATTCATGGGTGGAGGGTGGGTTTTCTTGGTACAATTTCCCCTTAACCTTTGCTCTAATAAGAACAAGAAGGTATGGGAGTAGAAATAAAAGGAAGAGGGTTGTTCTTTTGGTATATGCCCTTATCAGTTATTTCAAAAAATAAATACGAGATTTTGTGTACAGCCCGTTATATTTGACTACTGTTTTAAATTTAGTTTAAGCGAGTTAGCATAAAACAAATAATGCCTGCTGATATTTGTGAAAGGGTAAGAATAACATAAACAACATTTTTTTAAGCAACTACATTTCCCAGGGAGGTATGTCGGCAACGTCACAAATGGAACTATGATAGCTCGCTACTTGTGCTAGTAGCCATAGAAATGAGCATTCCTACCTCCCTGAAAAATGTACTTTAAAGCTTTTTTCTATAGTTGACCTTTATTACATAGGGACATATAATGCCTTATACCTAGACTTTCTTGATTATTTTCCCCAAATAATTCAGATATGCCTTTTGATGATGAATTTACATGAGGGATGAGCAATTTGCTTAGGTGTGCATGCCATATATCTGTAACCTGTAAGCAAAACAAAACAAAATTGCTAAATCTGTCAAACTGTTTGCTGGTTTGCTGCTACTCCTCCCATAGCCAAAATGAACTCGTTTTTGTAGGGGACTAATTGTAGGGGACATAATAAAAACACTTACATAAAGAATTGTGCAGCATTGTGAGGGAAAGGAAACAAATCAGTATAGGAAGGTGGCGAAAGACAACCTGTAAATGGATGGATAACAAACACTCGATATATCTTACAATCTAGTGGTGATTAAACAACTGGATCATTTGTTAGGCAGGAAATGTGGGTATTGCTGAGTAGGTTGAACTCGACGGACATATTCAACCTCAGATACTATCAGGGCCGGATTTACACCCCACAGCCTGGCACTCTTAGCCACACACCTAAACACAGACCACACCCCTAAACGAAACCCATTTTCTCTTTTTTGGGGAAGAAAATAGACTATAAAGGGGTTGGATCCGTGGGAGGAGATTGAAAGCCGCTGCTCCAACCTAGGTGCATGCCTAATGGTAAATCCGGCCCAAAATACTATACTTTACTATACCCAGCACTGATAACTGATGTACAAGATCACTTTCAACTTATTATACAGTAGATGACAATGTGTTGCATGATAGAAAGGCATAACTTTGACTGGTAAATTGCAGGCTGCAACCAAGGCATTGTAATTTCAAAACATCTGGAATGACAAGGTTTGACACCTCTGTTATGGGGGATCCTGAATGTTACCCCAGAAAAAAAAATTGGTAAAGGTAATTTCCATAACCATTTATAGACTTTCATAGCAGGCATACAATCAGGACTTTCTTGACCTTGTGCATCACTCTGAACCTGACTAGATCATTCTAAATTTCTAGTTTGACTCAGAAAATTCAAATGACTTGTTTGAATATTGCATAGGATGATAATTTATTAAACCAACATGGAAACAAAAAGAACTCATTAATCTGTCTGCCCATTATATGGGAGTTTAAAAAGGTTCCTTAAGATTCCTGTGCCATACTTTTTTTCTCTTTGTGTGAGTAGCAGTTAGAACAGCCATCCAATACAGATTTTTGAGGTGGGATTTTATTGTAAGAAAGACATTTTCAGCATAATGGTTCTTCATTGTGAGGCCAGGAAATTTATAAAATACTGTAGCTAATGATATTGTGATATATTGGAGCATGATTTAAATGGAGGGTTGAATTTTTTTAACCCAAATTAAGTATATAAGTAAGTAAAATCCTTTAGGAGGGGGATTTTAGAAGAGCACACAATATGAACTTAGCTAGTTATAAGCAAACACAGCACCCAGACACAGTGTAATACAAATATGAGGGCTTATGTAATAAGAGCCTGTGCTCTTAATCTGCAGCAGCTAATCAGTTGATACCTTTTTACTGGTCTACTACAGTTAGATAACATTTAACGACATCTTATTGGTTTCTGCTGAATATGAACACGGGCACAATTTTGCACCTTTTATTAAATCATTTTACTGTAATTGTTTGAACATCTTTTACTGTCACTGTCAATGACAAATTTCTACTCTGGTTCAATTGAAAGCAGGGATATACTTCTATTGGGGCAAATGGTAAAATATGGTTTTATGGAAATTTCGCAAAACCAAATGAGAATGTAAATAAGACAATACCTACCTCAGAGTACAAAGAATCTGCAATGTCCATCTTATTCTGTCTGAAGAAAATGTTAGCCATATGAAAATATCCTCCTGTGACACTGATATCGTTAGTCCCTGAGACTGAACTTGCAAAATATACCTGCAATAATGTAATGTAAAAATCTGTTTTACTGCATTGATTAATGTCTACCTGCTAAACTACCTATACACACCTTTTGTGTACATGTCAGTATATGCACTTGGGTAATGTGTTTAGAGCCAATCAAAGCAGCTTCAATTTTAGCTAAAATGGCTAGTAAAACATGCATATATACATACATTTCTATTCCCCAGCACAAAATATTGGCCAGGAGTGCACATAGTTATAATATAAATGATGGTTCTGTAAATCTAAGATGTCATTACGAAGTAGCGTAAAACTTAACGGTAGGGTTTTTGGATCGTTAGCACAGCACTATTTCCAAAAACATTTGGAAATGGCGCTGTGCTCTAAAATCCATCTAGAACCGACGTTAACCCGAAATTTCTTTTAGGGTTTTAGAAGGATTTGGGCCATATTGTATCTCCCCCTTCACATGTGCATTTACCTAAATGTAAGATATTGTTATGATTGTTTCTGCTTTCAATGCAGTAGTAAACAGTAGAAAACTGTTTTCATTTCTCACTTTTTCCACACACGTCTCACAAAAACTTACAGGGAACACTGTAATTTGCAGAGCTTTATTGTAAAAAAATCTTTGCATATACTTGTATAATAATAAGGCTACATTCTCCATAATAGATGTACTTAGTTAAAGGATAACTATACTGTAAAAAATGAACGGGGTTATTCAATAAACCTTCTTATTGTTTAAAATGGTGCTAATTTTGCCCCAACTAATCATATGTTAGCTTTCAAATGTTAAATAAGTTCTGATTGGTTGGGGCAAAATTAGCACCATTTTACACTATAAGAACTTTTATTGAATCTCCCTGTAAGTTCTTAAAAAATGTAAAGTACAGTTCTCTTTTGTCCAGACTAGTCCTGGACTATTTCTGTATTAAAGATAGTGGTGAAGCCAAGAGGAAGACTGGCAGAATCCATTTTCTTTAAGTTGGTGCTCCTCACAGAAACAATATTGAAGATAGGAATTACCAATCCTATATCCTTGTCCCATGTACTTTTCATTTTAACTGTATTTAAAAAAAGCTTTATATAATACACTATAGTTCTCCTTTAATTTTATTATATCTTACTTATTTATATCTTACTTATAAAAGACTATGTGCCGCTCCTTCTGGTACAATGAGCACACGATACAGATCTTCCTTAAAAACCAATCTTTATTATATCTCTAATACATGGCATATACACATCGTAAAAACTCAGCAGTAGCCTCACACATTTTGGACGCCTCTGCGTCCTTAGTTATAGGCATATCTTACTTACATCATTAGAGAAATGACGCAGTGATTCTTCAAAATCTCCTTTAGCAGAATAAAGCAGGCCCAAGTTGCGGTGCAGTTTGGATCTGATGCTATTGCTGCAGTCTGTAGTTTTGAGAACAGTCCAGTAAGCTTGTGAAAGGTATTCCTCAGCCTGCAGGAGGTGACCCAAACCTAACCAAGATTATCATCATTATGAATGTTAGAAAACATTTAAAAGCTGTAATTATCCTAAGCAGGCATCACGATAATTCCTTTTACAGTGCTAATACTTGTCTAGACATCAACCATATGTCATATTAATAAAGTAATAAAGAGTAAAGTAAATTGATATTCAATTGTAAAATAAATGGTCCAGGCTGGGAACACTTTAGGTGGCGAGTTGATTATACTGGCTGAAAACAGACTGTCCTATGACCAAATTTTGAATTAAAGGGCATTTCCACCCCTTTTTTTAAAACTTCATATGTTGTAGGGCTTCCTCCCCCAGCCCCAAACGGATTATTCCTATTTTCAGAAAGTCCTCCGATCTTTACTTACCGTATATACTCAAGTATAAACCGTCCTGAGTATAAACCGAGGTACATATTTTTACCTGAAAAAAGTAGTAAAAGTGATTGACTCGAGTATAAGCCGAGGGTAGAAATTATGACCACTAGTGCCTTCTGATTCTGTATTGTTTTGAGCCTGAAAATCTCTGTTTATACTCGAGTATATACAGTACCTTACCTTTTTCCTCCGCCGTACTGCCCGGCCCTCTGCTTGCATGAAACTGCAAGCAGGGGGCCGGACCGGCAGCTGCATCCGTGATTGGCTAAGAGGCAGCCAATCACGGAGGCGGCTGCCGGTAGTTCAGAACGCCGGAGGAGATAGGGAAGGTAAGTAGAGTTCGGGGGACTTTCTGTAAATAATAACAATGCGGTTGGGGCTGGGGGAGGAAGCCCTACAATATATGAAAAAGGGAATTACACTAGGAGGAGGGAGATGAAAATAAGTGGGAGAGGGAGGGCTTTACTGCGCATGGCGAAATTCTCCCAGAGGAGAGACAGGAGGCCCTATATGGACTCTGCTAGGCTCCTGGTGGCTAGTTTTTTTGACTTTGGAGGAACATTGCAGGGCAGCCATTTGGAGCTGGGATGTAAGGTAAGGATTTTTATGCACTACACAGTGGGCCAGTAGTGGGCGAAATAATATTTTTGGTACAAATGTTACGGCTATGACTTTGCTATTTGCATTATGTTTTTACCAAAATGTATCATCAGTCTGGCAATGAATGCAGAAATACCATTTGGTATGGGAGTTTCCTCCACTAAACAAAAGGTTTTCTACTAGTCTGCATTTTTAACAGCACTGCCTATCCCCCTGTTAAAGTCTTATATCCCTCTGATCAATATCTGTTTTTAGAAACAATTTAAGGATTTCACTTAGGTCTATACATTCTCAGTATACCAGAGCTTCTTACTTACTAGGTATGCAACCCTTACATTTCTCTGCAGATCAGAAACAGAGTTCCAAACTCCATTATCCCTGCTCATGCTGTTGCAGGGGTACCGCATCCATAACACAAAAGACACACAACCAGTCAAAAAGTATGTTTTATACAGAACAGTTTCTTATTGGTTTCGATGGCAGCTCTAGCAAAAGCAGGGTACAGAGTTTGCAGCTCCATAACGGTTGTGCACAAAAAGGTAAAATCTTTGCGGTCATTGTCATGTTGTGACTTTGAGCTGTTACATTATACATTAGATAAATCATTTCTAGGTATGTTATGTGTGTGTGTGTGTGTGTACCAAATAAATTAAATCATCAAGCATCAATCAATTGGCTTTCTCAATTCAAAATGACTTGTACAAGAATCTGTTGGCAATACGTACCCTGAAAAGATCCAATCAGAATTTAAGAGCAAGGCAGCATAAGGGCTATGCCCCACTACTGCGTGTCTGAGTGCGATTTGCGCTACGTTTACGAGTCCATCCAGTTAGCATTGCCAATGCAATTCTACCGGGTAGTTTCCACTATGCATGCTGCGGTCCGTTCCGTTATTGGTTTGCACACATTTTTGTATGGATTGCATGCTTGCCAATAAAATTTAAATGGCCCGGAAGGCATGGCACAGCAGCGCATTGCAAAAATCCTGTATGCGCTGCTGTGTGTGATAATGGGACCTTGCCCTAAGGGACCGTCTAAATGCAAAGTGTTGATTGCATTGTATAGCTAAGAGGTTTCAATCATCACTTTGTGTTCAGGAGGTCCATGACACCATGCTGATTGGAACACAGTCTATGGTATTTATTGCCAACAGATTCTTGTACAAGTCATTCTGAATTGGGAAAGCCAGTCGCATGACTAGCGAAACGTCTTCAAGAACTAAACTTCAATTGCAGTTGATCTAATACAACAAACAGCAAGCTGCTCCATAAGAAGGAATGCAATCTCCCAACAGGCAAATCAGTATCATGGTTAAAATTAACTTGCTTTCTTGTTATTCACCTCAAGATATATTTCCCCCTAATGGAAGTGCACACATACCAATGTTAGCTTCAGCAAGGATTAGGTACATGGGTACTAGCTCTACAGTTGCTAATCCATAGACATCAATAGTGAAAGAAAGGGAATGCATGGCTGCTGGAATTACATCTGCATGTCTTCCTCCATAAAGGTGTTTTTGAGCCTCTTTCAATGTGATGCCAATTAACTGTTTCTGTAAAAGAAAAATGTTTGGAAACTCTCTCGATTTATCTTAATAACCAGTTTGTTATGTGATGAGGAGTAAAAAGAAAATCATATAGAACATTGTAAAAGTGTATTTTAAACATGTTTCTAAAGCAGAGATAAGCGTAATCAAACATAAAAGAAAGGGCAATTAGTTCAATTACTGACTACTCATCTGTCCTGATGTTGTGCAACATAGGAATTGGCAAACTAGAAAATACCCCCATATGAACCCCCCACATCCTGAATTAGATACCCTAGTTGGAATGAATGTTGATCTTCCTGGTTTTGTTTTTTTCTCATTTCTGGTTTGTTACTTCCCTTATATTATATAAATAAATTTATATTTTTACGGAGATTGCATTGAGTTTTTAGGAACAACTAACTAGGTGGGGGTATATAGCATTATTACACATAGGAAGGGTCCATATGTATGTGTGTAATTATCACTATTTAATTAAAATCACCATAAGAAATAACACCATACAAAGTATAGTACTACTACCTACTACTGAATTACAAAACAATTTATATACAATTAATAAACTAAACTTACTTTACTGGACACCCCTAAATTTGAATGGAAAACTCAAAATGATAGGTTAAGACACATCAGGATTTCTACAGGGTCTCCATGTAGACACTAAAAGGAAGTGGAATTTTACTAACATCCAAAATTCTCTTAGGCACTGTCCATGACAAGACAGGAAGTATAAGGAAGTTCCTGTATTACACCCAGTTATGTGCTGTTTGTAAAACATGTGACAGTCTTAGCCAATTAGAAAATTCTTCAGACTCTCACATTTATTCCCCCTCCCCTCTCCATAGAAAGTAATGAGACAATCCAGTTTCTGTTTGCTAGACAGGAAGTGTCTGTTTATAATTAAATGACTTTGCATGTGTCTGAAACTACCCAGCATTCTTAGAGAAATGGGCAGTTTTTAACCCAATATTAATATATTAAACATGAGGTTTTCGGGTACCTTCAGTTATAAGAAGGCTGTATTTCATTTTATACCCCGTGGGGAGCTTTTAGCTCCTTTATCCAAACCTCTCTATAACTTGTCAAGCTAATCAGAATCCTGTGTTTCCTAACCCCATAGTGACTGTAAATCTGGAACTTGCTGTGGTAATTACCAATAAGTATGAACCTAGCATGCTATTCTGGATCCTGTATAGGGTCTCAGGATGTCCAATGGAGCTGTTCAGATTGAACTGCATATTGTGGCAGGATTGCCTGGATCTGTGTTCAGATCTGCAGGTTAATACCATTTTGTCTGTATACATATAATACATGGACAGATGACTGTTGGTCACAGTAACAGTGGCTGCAGTCAGCAGCGCATGTGACAGACTGATCATGTGGTCCCATAGGGAACTGCATGATTGGCCATGATTTACTAACTGACCCATTGGTCTCATACGGACGATCGAACTTGGTCGCGGCTGGCCGCCACACACCATCACATATTTCCAGCCGACTAATCCGTGGCACTATTGGTCCGTAACTGGTGTATACCCAGCCTTAAGGTTCGTACACACATGCGTTAGCGGGTGCCAACTTGAGACGCACGAACGGCCGATAATTGTGCCATGTATGGGCACTTTATCGGCTAAAATGGCTGTTCTGTCGATACACGGCACGAATATAATCCGAAACAGCCATTCCCGCACATCATGCGTCAGCACCGGCGATCGCATGTGAGCACGAACCTTTAGACTTTATAAATTATAACTGCCAAGTAGGTGGTATTTGGAAGTGAGTGCAAATATGGTAAAGTTTATGACTCTAACAGGGAGATTCACTCAGAGGCACAAGCTCTCTGGGCAAATCTCCCGTACAGGATTTACCAGAGGCTGTGCGATTTTGGGTGAATCTCACCCGCACATAAGTATTTATCGCCAGCTATTAGTTGGTGTTTAATACTTACGTGTAAAGAGGCACGCAACCTCTGGTAAATTACTTTGAAACGGCCGCCCGAGTGCCTCTTCTGGTACTCGCACTGCCGCCGCAAAGTGGGCATTAACGTTGCACCAACCAATCGACCCATATAATGCTTCCCTAATCCAATAGTCTAATAGCTATGGATGTAAGGGAAGGGCAGATGAATCACTTGCATGTTCAAACCCTTGGGTAGGAAGCGCTAAAGCATGACTGTGGGCTTTTAATGTCTGTAAGTCAGGAAAATGTCTTAATTTCAGGATGTATGAAAACTAAGTTTTCCAGAATTCTGTGCAGTTAGGGAATGCTGGGAGTTGTAGTTTTAAACATGTGAAAAGTCCATTAAGAAGAAACTAACTGCAAAACAGAGAATGCTGGGATTTGTAGTTTTCAAACATGTGAAAGGTCACAAGCTTAGGCTGTATAAGATCTGGACAGATGCCTTAGCTACAGGATATTAAAGGAACACTAAACACATAAAAGTGCCATTCGTTTCTATTATTCACAGGGAGGTGAGAACGCTTATTCTTATTATATATCACCTCCCTGTGAATAATAGGACGCTCAGGGGACCAGGAACTTACCTTACCCGCCGCTCCACTCGCAGCCGCTCAGTCTCTGAACAGCTGTTCTGTCCCGATCGCGCGCCCTATCTTTTGAATTGGAGCGCATGCGCCTAAGAAGTATTGGAGTTTACAGGTCCTTTAAGAAAAAACTGCAAACAGAGAATGCTGGGAATTGTGGTTTTCAAACACATCAAAGGTCACAAGTTAAACATGCCTGCTCTATACCATTAGGCTGTATTATATCTAGACACATGCCTTTGCCACAGGGAATAAATAAGATACTTTGCATGTCCCCACCCATTTGTTTATGTGAGAAATATGTGTTTATATGTTAGATTATTAAGGCAATGCTATTATAATAACATGATTCTATGAGGTACCTTCTGTTATAAGGAGGCTCTATTTCATTTTATACTCTGTGTGGAGCTTTTAGCTCCTCTATCCACACCTCTCCCTAACATGTATATTCAATCAGTATCCTGTGCTCCCAAGTCCTACCCCATAGGTAAGTTAAACTTGTTGTGGTAAATACTAATAAATATGAACCTTGCATGTTAATCAGGATACTGTATAGGATTTAAGGTGGCTATACATATATATCAGATTTTACTTATCCAACCAAGCGCTCATGCAATATTAGTTTGATCTTGCTAGAACCACCTTTCCCATTCTTCTATGCCACAGACAGGCGGTTCTTGCAGGATCGGTCTAATGTCGTGGGAGCACTCGGTCGGGAAAGTAAAAACGGATATGTATGTATGGGCTGCTTTTGATCGCCCAAAGGTGCTGTTTAGATTGCCTGGGTCAGTTCTCAGACCTGCAGGTTTATTCCATATAGACCCTCTATATTCTAGCTGGCAGGTAGTATAGGTAAGGGAGGATATAAGTGTGTGTTTGTTCATTTAATATGATGCGATTATTTTTTTTTTTTAGGACTTTCAGACTAATTTAATTATTGTCCCCCTGGATGTTTCCTGGTGGTTCCTGTGAGCACTGCAACTACACATAGCAAAACACAATACACACATAATTTCCACTGTGCACCAACGGGCACACTTTTTCTAGTAGTTATATATATTAAACTTTAATTCTCCTATAACACCGAAAACAACACCATCAGACCTATAGCAGAAGATTATTATTGTGGATTTATATAGCGCTAACATCTTCCGTGGCGCTTTACAATTACATGTATACATTCACATCACGCCCTGCCCCAAAGAGTTTACAATCTAAGTACATGTATTTGACACATACAACCCATCAGTATGTCTTTATGATTGTGGGGGATACCGGAGTGCCTGGAAGAAACCAATGCAAGCATAAAGAGAACATACAAACTCAGGGGAAACCCATGCAAGCACGGGGAGAACATACAAACTCCTTATTGGATACTGGTTATAATGATTGTTAGCTGTCTGTGCACTTTATCCCTCCCCCCACTTGTATCGGTAAATTGTCCCTTCCAGCTTTGATTGTAAGCTATTCAGAACAGGGATCTCTTTCCTAATATGTCAAGTCGCAACTACATATATAGATAGATATTATAGATATATATATATATATATATATATATATATATATAATATATATATATAAATATATATATTATATATATATATAAAATATAATATATATATACATAAACATATAATATATATATACATTACATATATATATATATATATATTTATTCTTAACCTTTGAAACTTTATTTATGTAAATGTAATTTACCTGTATAATGGCTTGTATACTCTCAGGGTTATTCAATAAAAGTTCTTATCGTTTAAAATGGTGCTAATTTTGTCCCAACCAATCAGATCTTATTTAACATTTGAAAGCTAACATCTGATTGGTTGGGGCAAAATTAGCACCATTTTAAACAATAAGAACTTTTATTGAATAACCCTGTTAGTATTTTATAATGTACAGCGCTGCATACCCAAGTGGCACCATAAAAATAAAATTCTACTTACATACATACACATATTATAAGGTTTGCAATCCATTATGTTGGTTCACAGCAATTCAGCTTTTTATTAGGCGAGGCACGGAAATCAGCTTAGCCAATGTTATTTTGAGGTCCTTTGAACCACCAATTGTATTGCAATATGTAGAAACACAAAACTGTTATAACGAATCAGTCTGAAGCGTGACAGTATTGAAACCTAGCAATGCACTAGATGCAAAAAGCGGTCAAAGAAATGTTATTAATGATGTTAGAATATTATTTTATTCCTTTCACATATATCACAGATATCTATCCTTCCAATATATCCCAACAATAATTTGAATGTTTGTGCACTAGAATTCTGTTTTTTGTATGTATTATATTTTTGGTCTCTAGTTGCACTTTAATATGGATGTACAACAGCCCAATTTTCTATATATTGTGAATAATTTGAATGTACTAACCTTTCTTAATGAGAGCTGCTCTATGCAATGCAGCCTTTCTTTTGCCGAACTTCTGAATGGTTCTGCAATGCGCAGAGGAATAAGTAGCTGGCATATCTTTTCATGGATACTGACCCAGTCAGCCTGTTGATGATTTGCATTACTTGTAAAAACAAAAGCAATAATTATTCAGTTAGACTACATATTAAACGACACAAGACATGGTATTGCCTTTTTTTTTTAGATGTTAAGATATTAATATCTACCGATTCCTTACAGGCAGTGTAATGTCCCAAGAGTTATTAGTTATGTTTTTGTTATACACATATTTGCTTATGCCTTGATATGCATATTCGTGTTATGCTGCCACCTTGTGACCATAGATTGCATTGTTAAAATGCCCCTTCCTTACATGTGATTTGTAGGTTATTTCCTCCATGCCTCTTTCTTGTTCCTGTTCTCCATGTGTGAGAAGCTGGAGGTTCAAAACAGTCGTTTAGATCATGATGACTAAAGGGCTACCCATTTAAAAGTGCTATACTATGAAATGATTGAGAAATCCACCTTTAACATTTAGTATAGTATAGTAGTATTTGAGGTTGAATAAAGACATTTGTCCATCCTGTCCAACCCATCTTCAATATCCTCATTTGCCTAACTGTTGATCCAGAGGAAGGCAAAGCTACACTTCTTTATCATTAGTTTCTTTCAAAGTCACATATGTAACACGAACGACGGATCTGACAGAATTGGCTAAATATTGTAAATGTGAATGGGTAGGTCCCGAAGCGGTAATACTACCACAGATGCGATTAAGACCTATTGGGTAAGATGCACAATTTCCCTTACCAACCCCCTTTACTACAGTAGAGGGAGACAATAACATCGGACCATGTATTATTGGCACATCGAACAATCATATTTAGATCTGTGTAAAGAATATACAGAACCATCACTCCTGTGTTTATATAATGAACACATGATAATAAAATGTTGCCAATCAGCTATACAACTACCACCAGGATTTCTTAATTTCCCTCTTCCTATTCACAAAGCTCCTTCACAGTGTAGTAGGTACACTGTACGGAGACCCAGCAATAATTAGTATTTTATTATTATTATTGTGGATTTACAAAACATCTTCCGTAGTGCTTTACAATTACATGTGTACATTCACATCAGGCCCTGCCCCGAAGAGCTTACGATCTAAGCACAATTATTTGACACATACAATCTATCAGTATATCTTTATGATAGTGGGGGATACTGGAGTGCCCGGAAGAAACCTTGCAGATGTGTCCAAGGGTGGATTTGAACTCAGGTCTTTAGTGCTGCAAGGCAGCTGCAGGGTTAATGTTGATACAATTCTCTATGCTAAGGGCAGACTGGATACATTTTTGAACTAAAAAAAAAAATGCTTCTCACTCACAGCTCTTAACAATGTAACAAACTGTAACAGTCTGTATAACAATATGTGAAACTATCTATACAAGTGTATGTAACAATATATGTAACAAACTGTAACAATCTATGAAACAGTCTATGGACATCAGGAGAAGTGGAACAGCAGACTGCACCGGGGTTCCAGGCATCAGTAACTCCCTAAAACATGCCGCTGCTAGAGATCCAAACAGGGGGGTAACTACCAAGGGGAGCAACTGCAGGGGGCCCCATCTTCTTATTTTTCCTATGACAGGTACAGCCTACTCCCAGAAAAACCACTGTTGATAAAGCAACTGCAGGGGGCCCCATTATAGATTTGCAGGGGGGGTGGGCAGCGATTTCTAGTTCAGCCACTGGATCCAAAGGCCCCTTCACTGTTTGAACACCTCCCACAGTTCTTCCTGTATCTAAAACAGTGATGTCAACACTTGTCACTCCAGTTGTTTAGAAACTACAACTCCCAGCATGAATTGTTGGCATTCTGCAACAAGGGCATTCTGGGAGTTGTAATTTCTAACGTGCAATTGTTCGACAGCACCATATTTAGGTTTTGGGGTGGTGAATCCTTTCATACTAAAAACCCTGATTAAAGTTGGTGAACTTACCAATAGTAGGTTACTTTGCAGCCAGTGCACTGCAGATAGGCAGGACTGTTACACAGCTCACACTGCAGCCTCACCCCTTTAGGATTGGATAAAGGGTTCACTGCAGCCATGGGAATGAGCAGGAAATCTCGCTTTCTACTGTGTCAGGGATGCGTTGCTATGGACACTAACCTCGCCCACTGTAAAGGGTCATGCGCGGCGCGAATTTATGAACGCTTCCCAGCTTCCGTACGTTTATAAACTATCATAGTTACTGGTGATCTTTATTGGACGGACTATTCTGTTCTTATTGTCTGTAGAAAAACCACGAGCACATAAGTAACTGAATGCTAAAAAGCGCAGGAAAAGCCTGATACTCGGTGATCTTTTTATTTGCCCACATTAAAGATGGCGTCTTTGTCCTAGCTGTCAAACCCGGAAGACGTCTAGCGGAAATATTTTCTGACATTGACCTGCCTGGTCCAACCATTCCCCGGCACAATGGCAGCGGTGTCATCGTCCGACTTCGCTCCTCCGCCGGTCTGGGTTGAGGAAGCGGCTAGGTCCATGGAGAAGTTCGCCCGGGATCACGGAGCTCTGGGCACTCGGGTGGTTCTCATTACATCTGGCGGGACCAAGGTGCCTCTGGAGTCGCGCACGGTGCGGTTCCTCGATAACTTCAGCAGCGGGCGGCGGGGATCGGCCTCTGCAGAGTATTTTGTGCAGGCGGGATACGCGGTTATCTTCCTGCACCGGCACCGCTCTATGTACCCGTACAGCCGCAGGTACAGTAACCTGAACTGGATGGACGCGCTGACACTGGGCCCTCAGTCCTCCGGGGAACAGGTGCAGGTGGATCGTTCGCTAGTCCCGGGGATAGTGGGGATCCTACAGGAGTACAGAGCCATGAAGGAGTCCGGCAGGTTACTGCCCGTGGAGTTCAACACCCTGTCCGACTACCTGCACCTCCTCCAGGCAGCAGCACAGGCACTGAGCCCCCTAGGTGGGTGATCGGCACAACCCATGGTCCTTATTGGGGATGGAGTTTTACTTCATTCTGCTACCAGGGCATGCTGGGAGATAAGGGTTCCAGACTTATCCTTAAAGGAGAAGGACAGTTTAATAATACATTAAAGTATAAAGTTCAGGTGGTTGTCCATGTATAGATGGTGTGAACTGCTATATTTGTAATCTTCAGTTGCCCAGGGACAAAACTGCAAGGGCCAGGCCCCAGACACCCCATCTCTCCCTGATCTAACTGGCACTTCGATCCCCTGCTATACATATAAATACATACAGGGAGATTAAATAAAAGTTCTTATTGTTTAGAATGGTGCTAATTTTGCCCTAACCAATCAGATCTTATTTAACATTTGAAAGCTAACATCTGATTGGTTGGGGCAAAATTAGATAACTTTTATTGAATAACCCTGATAATGTGTATGTCAGTAAATGCACGTGCAACCAGCTGTTTAGATCACTGGTACTGGACCGCCAGTAGTACCAGACAGCTGACCGCGTGCACCTTTACTTACAGGGGATCAGAGTACTAGTCAGGAAAGTGGTGGGCCATCTTAGCCCCCCCTTTGCGCCGTCATGGGGCTGTAGTTACGCCACTTCTCCTTTTTCCCCCCAAGCGCCTCTGCTCCTAGTTGAACCTCCCTGTGAGCCAAATTCTTATTTGGCATATATTTGAATGGGGCTTAAATTACCACTAGTAAAGGACCATGGGAAACGGGAAGAAAAGGAAGCATTAATAATTTAAATAGTTTTAAAATTTAAAGGACAACAATAGAGACCTGGAACCCCCCCCCCCTTCTCCCTTTAAAATTACCCAGGGTGAGGACCTAAACTGCTAGATTTAGGTCCTTACCCTGGGTAGTTTCCAAGGGCCAAAACAAGAGGATCAGGGCTCATGTGAGTATAGTTGTCCTTTAGAAATGAAAATATATGGTAGAGACGGGGCTTATTGCATGGAAAATCACCTGAATGTACTTTATTATTAGATTTTATTCTCTCTCCTTTAAAGGATATTTCCACCAAAAATTTTACTAAACTTATTTCAGTTTAATTGAAGAACAGGAGGTAAAGGAACATCCTGTTCAATAAAAGTCAGGAGCAGGCAGGGAAAATAAGAAACGCTCCTCTGCCGCTTCCTCTGAAAGAAAAAAACCTAATCCGCACTCCATTACAATGAATGCTCATGTATGTATATTGTAAGTGTGTGTAGATGAGTTTGGTACCGGTCAGAGGAAGCGGCTGAGGAGTGCGATCATAGGTAAGTTAGCTGCAGGAGCGTAACGACAGGGGCCAGGGCTCTCCCACAGGCTTGGAGGCTCAATCAGCTGTTTTTAAAAGATGTGTGCGATCAGCTGTTTAAAAGACCCCGCGACGGCAGGAGGCTGCTGTAGTGTAGTTCTATTGGTTTCCTTCTGTCTCCTGATAGTTTAAATGAAGAATGGGAGGTAAGACAGTAACAAATACAGTAAATTATTTTAAGTATTTCAGCATACATACTATCATCTAACATGATAAAATAAAAATGTTCTTAACTTGATTTGCATAGTGTCTCATCGATAATGTAAACTGAATGATGCTTTTTTTAGGGTCGAATGCTATGTTCTATTTAGCTGCTGCAGTTTCTGATTTCTACATTCCTGCTTCAGAAATGCCTGAACATAAAATCCAGTCCTCCAGTGGCCCACTGCAGGTAACCATCAGTATTATGGATTATGCAGTGTACATATTGGAATATATATTTAGCTACTTCTTAAATGAGATTACACTATGCAACGCATAATTTAAAACTACACATACTATATCAGTACAGAAACCCATGCAGTTATTGCCCACTCAACAGTTCAGTGAGCTCGGGCTGAAAAAAATATTTCCGCTGTCGATCATTTGCCTTATTACAATAAATGCTGCTGTGTGCAAGTTTTACTGGAATGGTGGAAGTTGGTATGTGAATTGCTTGGTTGTAAATCCCCTATCCCAGTGCTTGCTCATAGTGATTACTAAGCATGCTTGACTTCACATAACATCATGTCATATGGAAGGAGGTGTCAGTTAAGAAAAGGGAGTTACTGAAGCTGAGTAAAACAAGTACTGGATTGAAGGCTTGCAGCAACACACACCTCAAAGTAGGGTCTACTTATGCATATTCAATAATAGATTTAGTTAAGGCAAAGTATTTTTTTCAGTATAGTTGCCCTTGAAATAATTTTGCCTATGTAAACAAACCCATGCCTATATTTCTCTGTAGCTGCACCGATCTCTGAATCTGTATAGAAGGATTGGTGCATTGTTCTACACTGCAGCAAAAAGTGGCCCAAATCTTATTTTTTTTCTTCAATATTGATACTAAAAAAAACTCTGTAAACAAGCCAAATCGGATCTGAATCTGATCATTTTGAATCATATATAAAACACATGTATATGAGATCAGGGGCGTAACTGCAGCCCCCCGCCCAACACGAGATTGGAGGCCCCTCCTCCCCCAGCACATCGCAATCTGCTGTTGTACAGTAAAGATACCCGTGATCAGCTGTTTAAAAATAAGGAACCAAATTGAGGTTTAAGGCTGGAGGCAGCAGTGTTCATTGTAGGTTTGTGGAGATTTCCTTGCGTGGAACAGCGGGCACGGCCAGGAACATCAGGGACCAAGAGAGAAGATAATTAGGGAGGTGCAGTAGAGTGAAGGGATTTAAAGGTTAAAAGCAGGGTATTGAATATAATTTGTTGTTTGATGGGAAGCCACCCTATAGACTGAAGTATTGTGGTTGCGGGTTCAATTTTGGAGGCCAAGAAGTAGAATGTTACAGTAGTCAAGACGGGTGATTATAAGGCAGGGATGTTAAACCTGCAGCCCTCCAGATGTTTGAAAACTACAACTCCCAGCATTCCTTCATTGCAGAAGAAACAAGGAATTCTGGGAGTTGTAGTTTTCGAACATCTGGAGGGACGCAGGTTGGACATCCCTGTTATAAGGGCTTGCATGGGCATTTTAGTAGTAGAGCGATCTTGGCAATATTGCGAAGGAGAAAACGACACATCCTAGTGACATTGTTAATGTGATAATGGAAGGAAAGAGAGTAGTCAAAGATTACTCAAAGGCAGCATGCAGATCCAACTGGGTTAATGACCATATAGTCAATAAAAATGGAGAATGGTGGACTAGTTTAGGGGGGGAAATGATTAATTCCGTTTTAGATAGATTGAGTTTAAGGCGGCGATGCGCCATCCAGGAAGAGATAGAGAGCAGACATTTAGAGATTTGGGATTGAACTTCAGGGGGTGGACAAGTAGAATTGGGTATCATCATATGAGTGATACTTAAAGCTGAAAGAACTAATTATTTCTCCCAGGTAGATAGTGTAGAGGGAGAATAGCAAGGGTCCTAAAGCCAAGCCCTGAGGGACAGGAGAGGAAGTCTTATTAGCAAAAGAGACAGAGAGAGAGAGAGAGATGAGACACATTGCTCTTGATATTTCTCAAAAATGTATAATCGCTGAAGCTCTTTAAATCACATTTCCACCATTCCTGGCTTTTACTCATCCAAATAGTTGAACAAACGAAAAGGTAGATGGGGAGAGACGTGGTCCTGCACAACATGTTTCAGGCAACACATGCTTTTGATAAAGGGCACATGCCTGAAACATGTTGGGCAGGACCATGTGAACTTGTTATATTAAATACATTGTGTCACAGCTGTCTCTTTCTGTCTCACCCTATTTACCTTTTCGTTTGTTCATGTATATGGAGTATGGTTGGGACGTCTCTATTGGATATGTTTACTGGAGTATAGAGTCTACACCTCATTCTTTTTATCATCGAAATAGTTCTTTGGACACTAGTAGCTGAAATAAATGCAAAGAAAATAATGATTTAATATTTGTCTTTCTTTCTACTTATCACTGAATGCTGATGTCATGGACAATTTACAGGAATAAATTATCATTTTATCAACCTCCACTTCCTGTAAAAAAAAAAAAGAAAAGTTCCACTAAGTTTCATTAGTCATCCTACAGGCTTTCTTAATTTAGATGACTTGCAAAACGTCTTCAAGAACTAAACTTAAAGTCAAGTTGATCTAACTGAAAACCGCAGATAGATGGTCTAATGAGAAATATTAAAATGTCTAATTTGTTTGATGATGCCTTGTATAATATTATGAACTTAGTCATATATTTTTTCCCTATAGCTTACAATGAAAATGGTCCCAAAAATGCTTTCTCCTCTGGTTAAAGACTGGGCACCAAAGGCTTTTGTAATCTCTTTTAAACTGGAGACCGATCCATCAATTTTAATCGAACGAGCACGGAAGGCATTGGCAACATATCAGCATCAGGTAGTCATTGCAAATGTATTAGATTCACGGAGGTCATATGTTGTTGTTGTGACAAATACAACAGAGTCCAGGCTTTCAGTGTCAGAAGAAGAAGACAGACTTGGTGTGGAAATTGAAGAAAAGATAATTAAGGACTTAGCCTCTCGGCACACAAACTTTTTAGAGTGTCAGTAGAACAAGTGCCTCTACTAAAAGTGGATTAAAAGTGTCCTTTTAGGTATATCACAATGTCAGAAATATACTGTTTATTAATCCAGAAACCTTAAAGGGCATGTCCACCCCCCCAAACTAAAATATAACCCACTAACTGGCCTCACAGTGTTAAAAAGACTTACCTTACACCTCTGCTCCTTATGGTTCTCCTGCAGTGTCTGTGCAAAATCAAGGAAAGAGCAGCTGTCTTCCTGGAAAATGGTCTCTGTCTTGCTTCCGGGAGGCATGGTTATTTGCGCAGGGGAGCCCTTTCCCTCCCAACCTCCCGATCCTTCCATGGCTGCCCTTCACCTAGCATAACAACATTTTTCTGTAGTGTAGGGTGTACAGTACTACACAGATCAACTTAAATATTCTTAAAGGACGTGTAAGAATAAGAAAACATAAATGAAAGTATTTTTTTCCCTTTGAAAGTGACCCGTGTACAGGGGTTGCACAGCCGTGGAGGTAGATTGCCACTTGTAGTAATTTTAATTGTCTGCTGCTGTGACAGTGTTGCTTAAGGGGCTTATCAAGTCTGGCACGATTTAAAGACTGCCCAGGATGGCACATTTACTTTCTGCACCTCTGGTGGCTTTTTCATATGTTGGGGAAAAGAGAAATCTTAGAAAACATATATAAGAAAAAAGGTCCCAAGAAACTTAATGGATATAGGATTTCATGGAAATGCTCAGGTTAAATTTATTATAGTCAGTGCAGCAAATTCTTAAAGATTTATAAAACTGTTTGGCCAGAGGTATAGGACATAGGCAAGGCCAATCCATGCTGTGCTCCAGACCACCCAGCAACATCCATTCCAGGACTGGCTCCTCAAATGGGGCCATCCATGGAAAACTGTGTCAGTTGGGAGGTAAAAGACACCCAAGATATTTCCAAGGACATTGTAGATCCACAGTAATAATCCCCTGGCATTAGATGATGTACATATTGAATGTCTGAACTGCAAATGATCCAGTGCTAAGAAAGTGATTGTGCTGTGTGACACTTTGGAAACTTATACAGTTCTATCACTTGACTTTTTATAGTTCTATAAACTGGTTGTATCAAAGAGGGCATTTCAGATGAAGCTTAATTTTTCGTTGAACCCCATCTTCAAGGGTGTCTGAACATTTTTCTGGGCAAATGAAAATAAAGAACGATTGGAAATCACAGCCAATCTATGGTCTGCATGATCGGACACACCAAAAGATCGGAAGTGGCTATGTTTGCCATGACCAATAATTTTTTGGACCAGTCTGTCGGGCTGAAAAATCTGCCCATATATATGCTTAGCAATAATAGCTTTATACAAGATAAAAAAAATTCTGGGTGGAGCTTTATAGACCACTCATCACATGCCTGTCACAGAAAGACAGTGTAGACCAGGAAATGGAGACCACAGTTACCCTTTAATAGCTCAGATTGCATTTATTATATCATTTATGAAGGTTATGTTCTATAAATCCTACATAGAGTGGTGGGACACAATAGGTTTAATGGGAACTAAAATATCCTTTCAGGTTTTTTTTTTTTTTAACTTAAAGATGCAATATATAAAGCTTGTTAGTTGTGGGGAAACTATGTCCTTTCTATATAGTGTTTTTTAGAGACAGAATGTTGTGTAACCATGTAAGAATTAAGCTTTTTTCCACCTTTACCTGCGCAAAAATTGAGGAATGGTCATAAAAAAATCTCAGTTAAGCTGGATATCCAGCACAATGTAAAGTAATACAAGGCCTTCTTATTTTTAACCTTTGTAATCAGTGAACCAATATCCTCAAACAGTTCTGCTGTCCCTCATATTTAATAATCAGAAAAGCTTAGTACAGAATTAAATGAAAATAACATTTAGATATAACACTGATTTAAATGGTACTATTAGGCATTCTTCTATTTTCGGAAATGAAATTACTTCACACACTGTAACTGTGATAGATATTTATGGCTGATATGAATAAACAGTTTAATATGACTTTTCTTTTTTGCAGTTATTTGATTTATACACTATGCCTTCCAAAATATTCAGACCTTTTTTCATTCTTACAGAATTGCAACCATTCATTTTATTGAAAAGAAAGCTGGATGAGTTTCTGCAAACAAGGAATGTTGCAAGTTACTGGTATTGATACATAAGAGTTCATCCAGGGATATTTCTGATTGCTACTTGGAGTCAGGAAGGAGTTTTCCCCCCCCTTCATTATTCTGGTGGGGTTTTAATGCCAAGTAGGTTTGACTGGATGGAAGTATGCCTATTCAATCTCATAATACTATACATTTTATCCAAAAACTCTTACATCTTTTTTTTCTACCTTCAAAGTTCTTTTCCCCTGTCATTTCTTTATACATTTCAGCTGTCAATTAAGTGATGATAAACTTTTCTGCTATAAACAGTTTTGCTGTACCTGGAATGGAGACAAGAGTTTTGACAGTTGGTATGCTTGAAGTGAGGTCAGATGGAGGGGGAGTGGTTAAGAGGGAGTGGTGATACGGACACTAAGGGCTAGGCCACACTAGCGCGTTTTTCGCACTCGCGATTTTCGCTAAGCCCAAAAATTCCCGCGATTTCCGATGCACATGCGATTGCGCGTCCGTTCGCGTTTTGGCAACGCATGCGTTCACCATTTTTGGTGCGTTACCGCAGCGTTTCCATGGCAAAAACGCATGCGCAAAACGCGAATGCACAAGAAAATCGCACACAATCGCGTGCGATAACGCTCGCGATTTTGTGCGCGATTCCTGTGCGTTGTAGTGTGGCCTCAGCCTAAGCAAAATAAGTACTGGATTGAAGGCATACAGCAACACACACACCAGTTCAGTTTAAAGGGTATCTCCACTGGTTAAAATTACTTTGTGCTATTCAGTTTTATTGAAGGACAGGAAATAAAAGAGCTAGGGGCCATGTTTCTAAACATGCAGTATTGCACATTGCGATCGTAGATTTAAGATAGTTCGCAGATTTACTATCGTTGAAGGCACGGTAAATATGGCCCTATGTCTGGAAATAGTGTGATTCACTGACCCATATAATTAAAAACATCCTGAAATCGCTCTTCTCCTTATTAATCTGAAAAGGCTACCTTATATACCAATTTCCATCCATAAAGCAATTTTAATATTCTACCACATTAGCATTATTACTAAGCTACCTTCCCAGAAACTGGACTGCTTTTGTAAAAACCAAGTAGCTTATATATAGGACCCAGCTTAAAGGACAATTATACTCACCTTCCCTCCGCTCCTCTTCTGTGTTCATTAGCTTTTACCCAGGGTGAGGACCTGAACAGGCTGTTTTTTTTTGCAATTTATCATTGTTTATTTTGCATAGTTTAAGATACTTACATTTTTGTGTGTAATATGGCAGCAGCATCACCAGGTCCCCTGCAATTCCTGCTCTTAAACCATGTCAGTGGATGACAGTCAATCTGCCTTGTGTCTCTCCTCCTCCCCTTGCAAGCCCCCCTGGTCCCTCCCACTCATGGACCCCATGGCCCCTCCATTTGCAGGCCCCATGTGGCCCCGCCCATCCTACCCCTTGCGGGTGCCGTGGAACACTTAGAACCCCCCCTACAGAAAATAAAGAGTGAGAACTCTGCCTGAAAAGGCTGTTTTCACATAGTGAGAGAGTAAAGCTAAAAAGAGTCCCTTACCTTCACACAGCAGGGAGGGGGAGGAACTTCCTGTCTCCTATCCAGTCACCGAAGTCTGAGGCTGTGCTCGACGGCAGCGAGGTGGAGGAGCAGCCTTAGGAATGTCACAGGTCAGCCTCCCACCCATTAACTTTCTAGTCAGTAATTTATTTATATCTTGGGCTGTGTAGCATGTAGAAAGGTGGTTGATGGCTCGTTTTAAAGGTAGGAAACTTAACCACAGTTCCCCTTTAAATGACGAACCGGAGGTAAGAGCCATTCTTAAATTAATGTAACAGGAACAAAGATTGAAAAGCTTACCCATGAGTGCACTCCCTCATTTACTCCTCTGACAGGTCCCACTACACTTTAGCTTCCTATAGTATAGTATTATCAAGAAGGTATCATGAAATGTCAGAAACTGCAGATTATTTCTCTACAATGCTTTTAATTTTATACCAACAATCCATTCTAATTTATATTTTAGCATTAATTCTCCTTTAAAGGAGAACTAAACCAATATTTCTCCAGAATCCAAACATATACCCTCTAAAACACCAATAAACTGTAAAACAGCTATACAGTAAATGGCATTAAGTAAATGTTACCACTTAAAGAAGTGAATGAAATAGCTGCGTGTATGTACAGTGACTGGCCACTCCCCTGATCTGTCACATGCTTCCTTGCCTATTCTGTCCCTCCCCTGATCTGTCACATGCTTCCTTGCCTATTCTGTCTTGTAAAAGTAGCTAGAGACTACTAGTGGGTGTGACCAACTGTTACAAGTTCCTGCAGTATCTTAGGACTGAGCATGTATAAAGAACATAACGGTCAGAGACCACACTGTGCGATACTGGAACACTGGGAAATAAGACACAAACCTCATGTTAGAAAGTTACATTTCTCAACAACTATATTAAAATGATAGGTGAGACACTGATTACTGCTTTTATAACTAGGAAATCTGCCTTCTAATTCAATGTTGTTCTGAGGCTTTAGTTGTCCTTTAAACTAAATAAATTTTTACGTTTTTCAACACGCCAACCCCAGGCTGCAGCATGGGCCCAACATATCAGGTCAGTCTTATAACTAGAAAGAATTTATTTTGACCAAACTAGTTTTTCAGCTTGCAGTCAAACTTAAAACGACACATGTGCAATGAAAAAGCAGATTTTTTGTTTTGTTCTGTCTATTAAAAGCTTCATTTAAGCTTAATACTCTTCTTAACACCAGCTCGAATTCCAGATAATTCACCAGAATATCTGGTCTCTTCCTTACGAACCTCCCGAACCTTAAAGACAGAGAGAAATATAAGTATTAAATTTTTCAGCTGATTACATTAACATGGCAAAGTTACATCTATAGCTTGATAAAAATGGATGGTAGTCACATGTGCTCATTTCATTTTCACTGGTATAAGTACATAAGATTATAGTTTAGCCAAGTGGGTCTCAAACAGTGGTACACTTGGTAACACATATTTTTCTCAAAAGGCACAACGCTGTTCTTAATTTTGAAAGTTGTACTTACTCATATTTTATGTAGTGAAGTGTTGAATTCAAATTAATGTAGTCCAAAGTTACACTACACTGATTGTGTTGAAATGTTATGTTTATATATAAATTTAAAAATACAAGATAACAAATGTACGTTATACTGGTGAAAATATTTCCACTACCAAAATATTATTTCATGAATATATATTTCATGAAAGGTTATATTTTGTTTATCCTGTAACACCTGCCCAAATATGGATGCCCCTATAGTCCAAAATTAACTGCTGGGAATTCTGCCACATTAGGATATTTGCCATTGTGTCACAGTGGCGTGTCTTCCGGAATGTCACAGTATGACAGGGTCTGGTTAGTCTTTTCCTAGTCTTTGAATTATTTTGTAGGTCAGTACCTTAGAATGGGAGTGTGTTGTCTGACAAATTAAATGAGTATGGGTGTGAGGCAAGATACATATGTACCGTATATACTCGAGTATAAGCCGAGGTTTTCAGGCTCTAAAAATAGCCTGAAAACCTAACCTCGGCTTATACTCGGGTCACTAGGTAATGTGCCATGGTGGGACTTGCTCTGCTGAGGAGACCCAGTGAAACCACTAATTTCCCACATGCAGTAGAACACCTAGCACTCCGATAACTCGCCAGTACACTGTGGGCAGTCCTCCGCACCGCCCGATGGTCTTGATGCGGCAACTTACGGTACTGTAACGCTACTGGAACTGGGTTGAGGAGCGTGCTGTCATGTGACCTTGTGCACGCTGACCTCATTCCGCTGAGACCACGGGAGCGGTTTGTTCGTGAAAGCCGGTACTGTGCCTGGGGCTATGGCGCATCCGTTTGGGGGGTAAGAGGAGGCAAGAACATTGGTTCTTCTGCTGGTGTCTACTGATGGGATACTGGGAGTTGGCTCGGGCATGTCTTCCTCCCAGTTGCATCGAGGACCCCAAGTATGGTAAATGGAGGAGAAACTGATAGACTTGGTGACGGCCCTGCACCTGCTTAGGTCAGTCACTTAATACTGCTGTCATTATAGGGGGCTGCCTGATATTACTATCATTATAGGGGGCTGCCATGCTGCTGTCTGATATTACTGTCATTATAGGGGGCTGCCATGCTGCTGTCTGATATTACTGTCATTATAGGGGATGTTGGGGCTGTCACTAACCTGTCTGTTTGCTCGCTCGAATTGAAGACTGCCCAGGTACGGTAAGTGAACTTGGGGGGCTCTAGGGTGGGGGACAGTATGCCATACAGTAACACCCAATACCTTTCTACTATAGGTGTTTGGAAATTACAACTCCCAGCAATGAAAGCATGCTGGGAGTTGTAGTTTCCAAACATCTACAGTGGAAAGGTATTAGGGTTACTGTATGGGATTACTGTACATTTAAAGGCAACTATCTACCCTCGGCTTATACTCGAGTCAATCATGGTTTTCTGATTTTGGAGGCAAAAATGGGTACCTCGGCTTATACTCGAGTATATACGGTAATAGGCTCTGTGTAGTAAAGGGTAATATATCGTTACATATTGTGCCAGCAGTATTAGACAGGGATTGAAGTATTTGAGCTGGCCTGGTAGATAGAATAGTTGAAAATCAGGAAGGGCCAGTCCTGCTAGGTGTTTGAGTCTTTGTAGGATCCTAAAGGGTAACTGTGGTCTCCACACAAGTGCCCTTTATTGAGTTCTCTCATACATTCCAAACAAGCCTATGATGAGGTCTCTAGCTTCTCTGGATTTTAAGTTCTAGTCTTGTAAAATTATGTGTTATTTATTGTAAAAGTGTGTGACAGTCACATGTGACGTCTGTGTAAGAAGCCCCAATAATACTCTTTTCTGCAGCTATTTGAAGACCTGAAACCATTGATTGTCCTTTCCTCTACCTATGGACACCTTAGGATCTTTTCAGACTTAAGGTAGGTACACACAGTTCCAAAATGTTAAAGATGACAGAATCAGCAAGATTCTGTCTGTCATCTTTGACAGATGGAAGTACACACCGTCACAATTGCTCTCCCTATATAAAGTATAGGGAGAATATTAATGACTACCATACTCCCTACGGTCGCAGACGACTCCCTAAATGTTAGTACAGGTGACCGACCGCAGGAAATTTTTAGGTCAGAATGACCTTTTCGGATGCCAATGTCAAACATTTGTCTGCATTGGAAACGGTTATTTTGGCCTTCCACAGCATTTTGGCAAGAATAGGTTACGACTTTACCCACTGAATATGAAACATGTTTTATTTTATGCTTACAGCACAAACTTATTTTATCACTGCTTAATTCCCCTACTAAACATAGTAGCTGATAGAGGGAAGCACCTGTAAATTTTAACATTGGGAAGCACAGTTTGCTTATGGGTTATTATTTAAAGCCAATTAAATCATCAAGTATTACTGTCTCGCATGAGTGCTAAACTGGGGGATTCCAAGAGAAAGAGATTTGCAGCACTTATATTTTTTTTTATATTGTCAAGGGTTTTTCCCCCTCACAGGCAAAAAGATTTTCCTCGCCGGTCCGGCCCACTTACGGTTTGTCTCGGCAGTCTGCAATGTAGCCAATGGAAAGGCATAAAAAGGTGTCTTTTCATTGGCTACATCACAGACTGTAACAGTGGCAGAGCAGACCATAGCAGCGAGGGAAGCAAATATTTCAGCTGATCAGTACCCGATGATGAGGTCCTCACCTTCCTGGATACTATGCAGGTTTGGACAGGATAAAGGGAGTATAAATACAAGGAATCAATCTTATTAATAAAAAAACATTGTGTGCATACAATCATTTTTCCACAAATGCAATAACTGAGGCTGAGATTTCATTCATTTTCAGAAAATAAACCTACCTGTCCCTTTCTACGAATTTTAGCTCGTCTGAATTTTTCTCTGTGTTTAACTCGGGGGTTGCGATCCAGTTTCTTTCTTTTAGGTGTAAGGCCTTTATTCTTTGCAATCTAAAATAAAAAGCAATATTAGAAGCTTTGTTTTCGTAAGAAACAATGACACAAGCGCTTTGGCTATTTTATTTTATGTATCACAAATTAGTTATGTACAATATACTATTGTGTTGCAAATTCTAAAATTCTTCAACTAAATATCATATGTATGTAGATACTACAAGGTAAAGAATCTGGCACTGTAATATGTGGAAGCTTCCAGTGTAGATGACACACAGACATAAAATTACTATGTGCTTAAGGTAAAAACTGCTAACTACTTTCATATAACAGAGGCATAATGCAAGGAGAATGTAAAGTGTAATACGGATCCTATGGTTAGTAGAACTGAGGGATTAAAAGATGGATAATAGTGTGTGACAGAAGAAACATAAGCTGTCCTTTTTCAGAAACACTGAAACAAAATCTACCTGGATTAAAAATGTATTTACAGCCGACAGAGTATGTCAATCATCCAGGAAGTTGACAGAACATACATTTAATATATGTTGTTTGCGGCCAACACACTACTGAGGAATAAACAAACACATAGGGAAATCTTGGAGCTTGCATTTGTCCACCACTGCAGATCAAAGGAGAACATCAAATGGATATTAAAAAATTACTAAAAATATTAAAAGGCTAGCACAGAGTAGAGGTATTACCGTGATAATTAAAATTGCCCTAAATAATAGCAGGCTTTCTTGTGGTGAATAGAAAGCAAGAGAACATTGTTCGAAATCAGAGCACTTAAAAAAAAGAAAAGAAAGACAACAGAAAAGGGTTATAAATATCTAAATTGATCCAGCAGACCTAAACTAAATAGGCAAACACCTAAACGGCCGACACACATGGGAGGTATAGCTATTCCAGATTTCCGCCTGTACTACATGGCTTCTCAAATCTCACATACATACCACTGGGCCCAGGACATATCCAACAAATTTACCAACCTTTTAACAACACGGGAAACACCTGTACTCTCTAAATTTGCATATTTAATCACACAAGGACTGGCAGGTACATTGCTACCTAGCCATATACCTTCTCTACTACTACTACAAGCACTCAAACCATGACATAGTATTGAAGGACATGAGGATCCTGCCCATAAATAAATATACCCCACTTTGGCTCAAGAAAAATCTCCTAGAGTTCCTCTCTGTACAGCAACCTGAAATCTGGTATAAATATGGAATAACTAGACTACTACATATTGTACATGATGGTCAAATTAAGGTGTTCGAACAGCTGAAACAGGAACATAAACTACCAAAGTCCAATCTATTTAAATATCTTGCAAACCCAATAACGGCTTAACCTGGAGGTTAATCCAATAATGGGCCTGATCTCAGCCCCTAAGCCCACTAAAATAATATCGAAAATATATACCCACCTACAGTGTTCCCATCCTGTTACCTAGGCTTCACAAAAAAGACAACATGGGCGAGGGATATTGGGCCAATAGAAAGAGAAAAATGGGAAGAAGCTCTGAATGCATCAAAAAACGCCTCCCCAAAGGCATCAGAAAGGATGACCCAATTATACAACATGTGCTGTATTCTCCAATAAATCACTGTGAGCACTGCTATTGGGTACTATTTGTCGCTTCCTATTTGATGATAAACGATAGCATAGTCTTATTACTGGACATCTTTAGCACGGCCTCTGTAATGCCTCAACCGCTGAGAGCAGTTTGTGTCACCAACTGGGTTAACAGACACTAATTCCATATGTCCAGGAGTTTGCCTTTTTATGTGGAAAAGCCTTCTATACCAAGGTAAATTAGATTATAATGACCCTGTGGCTGCTGTAAATGAAAATGGTTAGGCTGCTGTAGAGTGTAATAACAGGCTATACAATGTAGCCATCACATACGGTATACACTTTTTAGCTGGGTTACCTGATAAGTGATTGCTCTTTTTGCATTTGGATCCATTTCTTCAGAGAGTATCTCATCAGTGCTGGAAAAACAGAGCAAACCTTTCATTTAGAAATAGGTATTGTAGTGTTGGCTAACAATTAATTTGCCTTTTTTATTTAGTTATATCTTTAATAAACAATAAGTTGTAATAAAACGACATACACAATGTCTTCTTCCCTTTGCTTTCTTTTCACCAACAGCTTGTGTTCCATCTCTCTGTAGTATTTTAAAGCAGCTTCTCCATCCTGGTCAGAGTCATCATCATCATCGATTTCAGACATTGGTCTCTGAAAGATTAAAATTCCTCTATGGTCAGAATATTAATGCTAAAAAGTGTCTGTACCCAGCATCCTATCCGTGCATAACTGAGCAAGAGGATATATGCTTCACAGTGTGAAGTTTTAGAAACATTCAATAAATAGTACCCACAAAACACCAGCTTTTGTATCAATGTCAGGATGTTGACCTTTTAGAAAGAGTTGCAAAAAAAATGCTTTAATAAAAAGAATTGAAAAAGGCAAAAGAAAAAAAACAAAAAATATAGGCCTTTTCTTTGCAAACCTGCATAGGTTTCAAACCAAAAAGGTAACTTTCAGATTTGTCCAGAACTATCTATCCAACCAGATATATAATCAGTTTATCCTACAATTTTTCATCAAATAGTTGTCTCAACCAAAATCTGATCTACCAATACCTTATATTAGAGGGTTACTAAAGATCATCTTCAGAGTGACAGATCCCAGGCATGCTTAATACTTAGTGTTAGGCCTGGCTGGCTGAAGGTAAAAGAAGCAGAACAATTTGTCTTTCCAATTTCTATGGCAAAATATCCTCTCCAGAGGTGTGACTTAATTAGAGCCCCCTCCCCCTTCAGCCATGAAGGGGTCTGGCTAATCTTCCCTCCCACTGATACAGGGCCCTCTGGTTCCTCACGGGTATTCACTGTGTGATCCAGCCCTGTGTACCCCACTCTAAATGCAGAGGAGCACAGCAGCTGGAAGCATCAGAGGATGTGGTGCTGTAACATTGCATAATGCAGAGATCTCCAACCTGTGGGTCTACAGTTGCCTGAAAAAAGTATTCCCCCACTATAGCTCTCTGCAACCCAAGGTGGTGGGCCCAATCAACATTTTGCTGGAGAGGCTTACGATTTCTAGTAAGATCCTTGATCACCACATCAGTTTGACTGACGGATCTAATGATCTCATTTAGGAGGTAGCGGTTAATCATATTTCTAAAGTCTAAAGCCTCTATAAGATGTTCAGTGATTGATATATTAGAAATTCCCTTTATCTCTGATATTTACAGTTATTAAGTGCAATGTTTCCAGGTCGGAATATTTGCCCTTTACCTCTGTTTTATCCATTTACATTTCTCCTAATGCTTCTTTAGATTCTCACCTTTGTTGCACTCTTTGGAAGAACAGAGACTTTTTTCTGTGCTGGTTTGCTTCCTTTTAGAAGTAGCTCAATTTCTGCAGACAGTCTTTGATCAACAACCTCTAAGTCATTTATCAACTTTATGTATTTGAAAAAAAGGAGAAAGATCACAAGTTATAAAAGGAGAAAGATCACATGCTATAAAAACACCCAACTGCACTTAAAGCATCAATGGTGACTTTCCTAATATTGCTATTTAACAAAAACCTTCCGACCTCTTCTGAATCTCACAAGAACACTAATTAGGTGTTTGTTGGTTAAAACAAAACTCCACTCTCCTGCTTAAACCATATCCAATCCAAGTGAAAACAATTGACAAGCTATGTATACTGACATCAGAGAAAAACAGACTAAAACACTACAAAAATACTAATTAGTAGAAACAATATAAGGTCTATCCCAGACCTGTGCAAAGTAAGGGCTGGGGGCCACATGCGGCCGGTTTTCTGCCTGACTGGCCCCTCAAAACTAGATCTGTACCCACAAAAATCTAAATATTTGGGCTGGATAATTAATTTATTTATTAAGTTTATTTTAAATTAAAAAAAAATTATGACCTGGTCAATTGATTAATTGAATTTGATGGATGGATCTAAAATTTTACACACATTCCATGGAAAATTGCAACTAACAATTAAAAAACAACCAATGAACCAGGCATATTAATTTCATCTTTTTATAAAATCCACTTTTGCAATCTCCATAATGAGAATAGAGTTGAACCGATTGCCCCGGCCCTTCGCGACAGTTCAAGTTTCTCATGTGGCCCCCAGTTAAATTTAATTGCCCACCCCTGGCTCTACCCACATTCTGTTGCTTAGTGTAACACTAAATGCTTGTAACTTAGTGTAACATTAAATGAATAGCTTTGGTGTAAAAGTTTTCTAGAAATGATCTTGTGACAAGTATTAATATCCCATGTTATCATTATAAATACTTTTCTAGGTTAATACTTACATTTCTATATGTAACAAGCCTTTCTATTACAGGGTGCCCATGGATGGAGATCCTCTTGGCTTTCAGAAGCATGTAATAACTGATATTTGCACAATAACTACAAAAAAATCAATACTGTTAATAGCAGATCTGAAAATACTTTTATAGTGCAAGGTTTATTTTAAAGGGTCCCTATAACCAAAATACAACTTTCCTTCCCATAAATCTATCATTTGAAAAAGAAGAGCAAGCATTTCTACCTCTTATTTTGATTTTGTTTAAAAGTAACTGTCTTAAGAAGTAATGTAGCTTTCAGTTTCCCTGGCAAAGAGTTCAAATAAAAAAGTTACAAATATGAACTGTCAGGAGTTAGACAGGGAAATGGTTTACCTGTATCTCCACTCACAAAAGTGCCTTAAAGGGTATCTCCACTCGTATTTTTAACATTTGGTAATCCAGTTCTATTGAAGAACGGGAGGTAAAGGAGCTGTACCTTACCTTCCGTTCTTCAATAGAACACACAGGAGCCAGGAGAGAAGGTAAGAACTTACCCGCTCCCCCGGCGTGTAGTCTGACAGGTCCCGACGGACCTTGTATTCTATGCGCATGCGCGATCTATGCGCATTGAAGACAAGGTCCGTCGGGACCTGTCAGACTAAGCGCCGGGGGAGCGAGCGAGCGGGTAAGTTTCTTACCTTCTCTCCTGGCTCCTGTTTGTTCTATTGAAGAACGGAAGGTAAGGCACAGCTCCTTTACCTCCCGTTCTTCAATAGAACTGATTACCAAATGTTTAAAATACGAGTGGAGATACCCTTTAAGAACGGGGGGGGGGGGGGGGGTTTAAAGGACTTCAAACAAGTCAGGAAAAACAGAGAGATGCTCCAGCGATGGTTTTTCTGACAAGTCCCGACAGACCTTACCTTGTATGCGCATAACGTATGCGCATACAGTTCACTTTTGTGAGTGGATATAACCTTCAATTATCCACACCTTTCCCCAAATCAATTCCTGTAAAGTACCCATGGAGAGGACCTAAAAAGCCAAGTCCTCACCTCTGTATACTTTACAAAAGCCCTACACTACTTGCTTGAAGATTCCTTCGGCGCTGCGGTCCGATCCTCCCCACTGGCACGGTCAGTGACAGTCAGCGAGGCAGCCAATGGGAAGACACGCCTCCTTGCTCATCGTGTCTTCCCATTGGCTGCCACACAGTCAATCACAGTGTCATTGGGGAGGATCGGACCACAGCGCCGAAGGAATCTTCAAGCAAGTAGTGCAGGACTTCTGTAAAGTATTCAGACATGAGGATTATAGTTTTAGGGGAAAGAAAGTTGTCCTTTGGGTAAAATGACCCATTCCTTTTCCTATGAAAGCAAAAGACTTTAGAATTTAATAAAAGGCATACAAAAATAAACATTTTCTTACTTTAAATAAAGGTGGTATTTTGTCTGGAGATATGCACTTCCCTAGAAAACAAACATTTTTAGGAATGTTTGAACACAACAAACAATAGCACTAATTAATGACAAATGCTACAAATAAATCCACAATTAATGTAAAGTTATTGGCTAAAGCACATTTTATTAATAACTTATAGAGATCAGAAACGGTTATTAAAATTAGCTTTCTATGGGACTAATACACAAACATCAAGCAGAGCAAACAACCCCATAATCATTTTTCCAGCATTTTCCCCTATCTTAAGTATTCCAAAGTTAAATATAAGCATATAAATAAAGGATTGAGAATCAGCAAAGCGATTACCTTTCCTTTAGGTATTGTCCCGTCTTTCACCAGGTTTAGCAGTGGTTCCAATTGATTTTTCACTTCTGCTAACTAACAAGAAACAAAACAATACACTCACTGTTATGTTAATGCAAAAAGTCATATATTTAAAATTCTTCTGGGTTGCTGAATAGGAGTTTGGGTCAAAGAATTGGAACCACAAAGGTCTCTATTCGGGGCACAAATGTATTCTAGTTTAAATACAATGCTAATGTAGAAAAGTGGAATGTTATTTGGAAATTTCTACATAGTAACATAGTATGGGAGGTTGAAAAAAATTGTTGATTAAGTTGACTATTTTTTCGAAGTACGCATCCTTAACCATTTCTATATACAGGACTTATATCAACTCCCCAGGCAGGCAGGAGTTCAGCTATGCACCTGTTTTAATCTACCAGGGAGTTCCTGTTGTATATATTGAACTATATCAATATAAATGGGGCTTACACATGACCACACACCTAGAGATGTTCCTGCAATGTTCTGACAACCACTTGGACTGATCATTTTGTGATCAATATTATGATTGTAATGTCAATCATAATTATTGCAAATATGATCCAGCCAGGAAACATAACAGGAACGTCTGCAGTTAAAACTGTAGTTGAAATTACAAACAACTCGACATTCATGTTTATCAGATGTCTAATCATTGAAGTGTATGCCCAGCTTAAAGGGCATGTCCACCCCCCAAAAATATAATCCCCCCAACTAACTGGCCCCACCATGTAGGTTAGTTTAATCCTTACCTCACATCCCAGCTCCATAGGGTTCTCCTGTAGTCCCCCCCAAAGTCCCAAAAAATGACTACCAGGAGGCTAGCAGAGTCCATACGGACACTGCCTGCTAGCTGGCCTCAGGTAGATTTTTGCCATGCGTACTGCAGCCCTTCTCCCCCCTCCCTCCCCCTCCCTCTCCCTCCCGTTCTAGTATCCCTCCCCCTAGCATAAAACCCCTTCAGTAATCATTTCCCCCATGTCTCCCAGCCCCAACCGCATATTTTTTTTTTTGAAAGCTCCCCAAAAACTCTTACTTACCTCTCTTTTCCTCCGGCGAAGTGAGCTGCCGGCAGCCGCGTCTGTGATTGGCTGCCGCTCAGCCAATCACAAGCCGGCTGCCGGTCCCGCCCCTCTGCTTGCATTTCCTTGCAAGCAGAGGGCCGGAGCGCGGCGGAGGATCGAGGGATGTAAGTAGAGTTTGGGGGGCTTTCTAAAAATAAAAATTATAGCGGTTGGGGCTGGGAGCCCAGGGGGGACCTTATAAAAAAAATTTTTTTTTAGGGTGGACATAGCCTTTAACAGCAGAAATGCTTGCTCTATATTAATCAAGCATCTCGCTTTACACAAAAGAGAGAAAAAAAAGAGGAGGGAAAGAGAAGTCTAGCGTAAACCACTTTAAAAACTAATAACATTGATTATTTCATAAACCGACTCCAAAAAGTTTTTTTTCATAACCCCTCATACCTTCAGTTTTAAATCCTGAATTAGTTCCATCAACTCAGGAGACTCCTTCTTGAGCAATTTTCTTTTCTCTTTTTCAGACATTTTATTTAAGTCTTTGACTATTTTCTGGTCGGATTCCTTTTCCTCACTTTGCTTTTCCGCAAAAGCCTAAAAAATATTTATGTTCTTTTAATCATATTTTCAGGATTACATTTATTTGTATTACTAAAAAAATGTGCACTGTTCTATGTTGGTAATTGCGATAGTCATTAAATAATGGCAATCATAGATTATAAGAGATACAATTTTTGTTAATGTTGTTTTGTTTAATATTTTTAGGAATACAGAAACTAGGAATTTTGCACAACAAAAAATCCTACCAAAGTACAAAGATCACTTCTGATCATCTACATTTTTTTTAAATCCCCTCCTAGAGGAGGTGTTTTATTAAAGCAATAAAGAAACATATTTGATCTACAGAGTAACATTTTGTTGTAATTTGACAATGAATCTCGAAAGACATTTTTCAGGCGTCTTCTAACTGTCCATCGTGTTAAGACAGTAAATCTCATAAATTATATACATTCTACTGGGTTGTTTGAGACTGGGTTGGTAGGTGGCCATTTTGGCTTCTTCTCCCTGCCTTTACAATCAGAGTCGACATTGGGAAACATAATAGAAGTTAATTGATCCTACTAATTTCCAGTCTGTTGTGTTATTTAGCAGTGGGGTGAGAAGTATTACTTCATACTTCGTCTGGCTGTTCCGTCATATTGGAGAAAGTATGTTTGCATACATTGTATAATATTGGTTGCTTAGGTCATTAGGTATTTATTGGCAGGGGGGACCCAGTCTTATTGTCTTTGTTTATTGGTTTTAACTTTTTTGGTATTTCCCCTAGGGGGTATATGCTTGGCGTATTGCTGTAGATTAACTTTAACAAATAACAATTTAACTTTTGCTGCTATTGTTGGTGTTGCCTTTGGCTATAGATATGTTGGGTGTGTTGTTAAATGTGTCAACACTGTGTCTCTGACTTCATTCCTTTGGGTTCGGTTCTATTTCCTATTTGTTTTTTTCTCTAGTCGTTGCATGTTGCGGGTGAGGATTCCCATCTGTTCCATATTCTGTCATATTTTTGTTGGACAGCCTTCTGTTCTGTAAATTAGTTTTTGTAGGGGGAGGGTTGAGTTATCTCAAGTTTTCATTGAGAAATTGTGGGTGTGGAGGCCTGTATCCAGGTTTGGCGATCAGTTTCCTGGCTGTGAGGAGGGTTTCGCTAGGGCGGTTTGCAGGTGTTGCTAGGTATAGGTGGTTTGTAATACCCAGCAGCTAGTTTGGGGTCTAGGTCTGACGGGGAGCCCATGTGGTCGTGGAGGAATTTCACCACTTGTTTCCAGAATCCTTGTATTTGGGGGCATCCCCATCATATGGAAAAAAGTTCCGGGGGAGGAGCGGCATTTGGGGCACAGAGGCTGCGTTCCGTCTGAATTTGGCTATCTAATTGGTGGAAGTAGTTCTGTGGAGGATATATAGTGGGACATCCTTTCTGATGTTTGGGGGAGGCGGTCTTTGGTGCTTTAGGGCCTCTTCCCATTCTTCCTTTTTCTATGGGTCCAATTCTTTCCCATGTTGCTTTTTACGTGGGGCCTGTGTTTCGGGTTGGAGCATAGGAGATAGGTGTACACATTGGATATGAGTTTGTGGGTTGGTGCTTCTATCAGTCTCAGTATTGGGTTGCTTTCTAGGTTAAGTTGTTGGTTTCCAAATTGGGTCTGGAATGCGTGACGTAATTGGAGATATCTGAACAGATGGGAACTGGGGAGCTCAAAACTCTTGTCTCAACTGGTCGAATACTTTGATCTGACATTATGCACAATGTGTATTATTCTGGTTAACCATATTACACCAGATTCCTGGTTGCTGTATAGAAAGAAAATCTGGTAGGTTTCTGTAAACCAAAGGGGGTATTTTTGTTTGAGAGGGGTTTTATTTCTTTCATCGTTAGGTCATGTTTTAAGTGTTTGCAGTAGTAGGGGGGGTGTATAGTTGAGTGGTGGTGGTGTACCTGCCAGTCCGCGTGTGATGGTATGCAGAGTTGAGGGTTGTAGGTATTTCTTGTTTTCCAAAGAGGTTAATAGTTTGTCGGTTTTATCTTGAGTCCAATGGTGTATGTGTGATCTGGGATGCTAGGTAATATAGTCGGAAATCTGGGACTGCCATACCTCCCATGTTCGTTGGGCGTTTGAGTGTTTGCCAGCTGAGCTTCGGTTGCCCGATCCCCATATAAAAGGTATTATTGAGTCCAGGGCTTTGAAGTATCTAGGGGGATGAGGATTGGAGAATGCCATACAATATACAGGATTTTAGGTAGTAGTATCATTTTTGTGAGACTGATGCGGGCCGCCACTCCCACTGGTAGTTTGGCCCATGTTTGGGTTTTGGTTTTTATTAGTTGTATGAGGGGTTCGAGGTTTAAGGGCAGGTATTCTTTTGAGTCTGGAAAAGTTAATTTAGGTATTTAATGGTGGCAGATCTTTGTAGTGGAGTTGGGGGGTGGTGGTGGCATTAGCTGGGTAATGGTCTAATGGTAGGATTTGTGATTTTTCCAATTTATTGTGAGGCCTGAGTATTCTCCGTGTTGGTTAATTAAATGTAAAAATTTATGTAGGGATTTGTCTTCGTCTGAAAGGTTAAAGCAACATGTCGTCTGCATAGAGACTAACAATCAGTAGATGTGCCTAGTTGGAGGCCTTGTAGTGTCTGGTCTTCTCTGAGTTTAATTGCCAGTGGTTCGATTGCTAGGGGTAGAGGAGGGGGACAGCGGGCAGCCTTGGCGGGTACCCCTGTTAGTGGGAAAGTGTCGTTATCGTTCCGTTGGCTAGGATCTGGGCCTTGGGGTGAGAGTACAGGAGTTGTAGCCATTGTATGAAACGGCCGCCAAAGCCTATTTTTCCAGCACATGCCAGAGGAGGGCCATTCGACCGAGTCGAACGCTTTGGCAGCGTCAAGACTCACAATGCATCTGTGCCCATATTGCTGTGGGTAACGTGTGTTCATGTATAGGCGGCGGGTATTTAGGGTGGTATTTTTCCCTGGGATGAATCCGTTCTGATCTGGGTGTATCAGTTGATGTATGATTTATTTAGTCTTAGGGAGAGGAGTTTGGCTAGTATCTTGATGTCTGTTTGTAATAGCGATATGGGCCTGTATGATCCGGGTTGGAGTGGGTCTTTACCCGGTTTAGGGATCAATACCATCAGGGCTCTAGACATTGATTGGGTAGAGTTTGTGAGGAGAACATGTTGTTATAGAGGTCGAGCAATTTAGGAGTAATACGTTATGTAATGTGTGTAGAATTCAGCGGGAAGGCGTCTGTGCCCGGTGTTTGTTTCGTGGTATTTGGGTTAGTGTATTTCTAATTCTTATTTCAGTTATGGGTTCTTCTAGGAGGTTGCGGCTGTCCTGTGGTAGGCGTGGTAGGGGGAGTTGTTGGATGTAGTTCTTGAGCTCTTCGGATGTGTGTTGTTTGGGTTGGTTGAGTATAGAGTTTTGTAGTAGACTAGGAGTGGTCTGCTACTTCTTTTGGTTTGGTGAGAAGTTGTCCTGTTGGTTTTTCAGTTTGATGATCGTGGGGGGTTTGTGTTCATGTTGGCCCGGTATGCGAGTAGCTTGCATTTTTTCACCATGTTCGTATAGTCTTTGTTTTCGAAAGAAAGTTGTTTTGGGTTTTGGCTTCGTATATGCTGTCGGTCATCTGGATTGAAGTTTCGGGATTCCGCGTTTTGTGTGGTGGGGTTTGTGTGAATGTTTCGGTGCCGCCTGTATAGTTTTGTGGCTTCTTTTTCTTTTTATTAGCGAGTTTTGTTTGATTATTTATGCTAGAGGTGAGGGTCATACGGGCATGTAGTTTGAAGGCTTCCCATACGGGTGGGCTAGCAGACTGATCGTTTGTACGGAAGAAGGAGTCCCACTCTTTTGTTAGGTCGGGTCCTTCCGAGAGTAATGTTAGCCAGAAGGGGTGAGTCTCCATGGTCGTGGAGGGGGTTTTTGTCCATGTCAGTTCGGCCAGCAGGGTGCATGGTCCGAGAGTATCCTTGGGGCGTATTCTGCTGGGTCAGGTGGGGGGAATAGTGTAGCGTGTATGAATATCATGTCAATTCTGGACATCGTGTTGTATGAGGTGAGAGAACAGGAGTTTTCCTTTTTAGCGGGGTGTAAATGGCGCCAGGCGTCGGTCATATTCATACTGTGCATGAGCCTTGCAAACCTGGTTTCGGGGTTTTGGGAGGTTGCCAGTCTGTGGGTGTAGTCTGTCTGGGAAGCGTTTAGAATTGTGTTGAAATCTCCTAGCATATGCAGGTGTTCCTGGGTATTCGCTATGAATTGTAGGCCTGTCTTTAGTGAGGATAATGTGAATGGTGGGGGGATGTATGAGGCAAGCAGAAGTAGGGGGACATATGCACCTTAACATTCAAGAACACAAAAGTACCTGACCGATCCAGCCTAAGCCCACCAGTTCGAACTGTGTGTGTTTTTACTAGCACTGCTACTCCTCGGGAGGGGGATGTGAATTGGGCGTGGTATGCCCACCCACCCAGGGTCTTTTGAGTGTAGTTTGTGTTGGCCTTCCAGGTGGGTTTCTAGCAGGATTATTATACCGCTTTGAGTTTTTTGCAGTATTGTAGGTTGTTGATCGTTTGATCTTGTTCTGGAGGCCTCTAACGTTCCATGCTAAGACCCTGAATGTGGTTTGTTGGTCGCATTTTCAACCCGGTGGGCCAGGCTGGATCGGGAGGGGAACATTTCTATATATAACATTTTAGTCTAAATAGAGAGTAGCAATAAGAGCACATGTTAACTCAGTTGTTGTAATACATATCATAATACATTACAGCATAGGCAGCAATAAACTTTTCCCAACTCCCGGCTTTGCACTGTGGAACTGGTGCAAGATTATTCCCTGAACTGAAACAATTAAACAAGTAACTTTTGCCCGTTGGTCTCTCCATGGGAGGGACGGGTCGGGCACTTGGTTTGGCTAGCGCGTGTTGTACTGCGCTATGGCTATTATCTTGTCTTATGGGGCGACTTCAGGTGTGCTGTGTTTAGGCTTTGAGGAGTGAGCTTCGAGGAAGTCTTGTCCGCTCACTCGGGTGTTTGGGGGTGATGGGGTAATCAGGGTTGCGTCCAGGGGGATGTGAGGTACATTGGGGGAGGGCAAGGAGAGAGGAGAAAAAGGGGCAGGGCCATTGGTGTTGGGCACAGCCCACCTCTGGCACGGCCCTGGTGGGGTGAGGTTGTAGGTTGCTGTTGTTTATAAGGGTTTTTGGGCAGTGTCTGTCCATCTCGTGTGCTGCATTTGGCTAGTGGGGGCGTGTCTTTACCCATCTATAGAGTTGTGATATAGTCTTACCAGGTCGGCGGGCTGTGGGTTTTGTGTTGCTTCCATCGGGCAGGTCTTTAGGCGTTGGGTCTTTCTTGGGGGGGGCCTTCCGTGTGGCCGTGGTTGGAGTCCAGCCATGTCGATGCCTCCGCGGCTGATGTGAAGAAGTGTGTTTTGTCGCCTTTTGTAACTCGGAGCGGGGTGGGTACAGCATAGCGTACTTTAGGTTGGCAGAGCGCAGCCTGCGCTACATCTGTGAATTTTGCACGTTGTTGTATTTCCAAGGAAAAGTTGGGTATAACTGAGATCATGTGGTGTTTTGGTATGGGATGTTACCCTTCTCCCTGGTTAGCCGGAGTGTGGTATCTCGGTCTCGAAAATTGATGAGTTTTGCGATGAATGTTCTCGGGGGGCTCCAGGAAGGGGGGGTCGTGCTGGTATTCTGTGTGCGCTCCCACCACAAATGATGGGAGAAGAGTGTTTCTGAAGGTAGTGATTAGTAGGTTCTCTAGGAATCCTGCCGGGTCTGAGCCCTCCGCCCTTTCTGGTAGCCCCACTAGTCTGATATTTCGTCGTGGTCTGTTCTCCAAATATTCTTGGCGTTGATGTATAGGTTTATTGTGGTTGGGTCTCTATCATAGTGTTGCATGGGGGATATCTGTCCTCCACCGTGCTTACACGTTGTTCAGTCTCTGTGTGACCCTGTTGCGTAAGTGTTGTAAGGTCTTGCCGGACCAGGGAAATGTCGATCTTGACCTCTTCTAGTTTGGTTGACAGTGTCGTCTGGCACGTGGTGCCTCCAGAGTTTGGCCGCCATTTCTGGTTGTATGGGGTCAGTGTTCGATGTGGCTGGATTGTTAGGGTCTATGGTATGTTCTTCTTCCGTGGGGCGTTGAACTTGTCTAGCTTTGCAGCTGTGTCCTGGATTTTTTTGGGGGCGGCATTTTGTTTGCGTTTTTATCTGCTGTGGGCGTAGTTCAGGTTAGTTGCTTTGTGGAGGTGTTGGGCCTTTTTCAGGGGTTTGGTTGATGTTGGGGGGTTCCGGAGTGTGTCTTCCCACTCGGCTGTGGTCAGGTAGATGTGGGGTCTTGGGGTTTTCGCTCTGTATTAGTGTGTGGCCGGATGGTAGGGCGCTTCGAGTCGGGTCTCTTCTTTTCTTCGTGAAGCAGTTCCAGGGGCCTGGGGTATGTCACAGTGCTTGTGCCTTGTCAGTGCCTGTCCAGGGGGCCCTGGCCCAGGGCTCCGTTCTGTGGTTGTGGGGGTTCGGTGGGGCAGCTGTAAGGTAGGCTCCTCTGTGCTGTTAAGCTGTTGTTGCTCTGGTGGGTTTGTGGGGCCTGGTACTTGTGCCACGTGGGTTGCTGTGTGGGTTTGGCCCTGTGGTTGGGTGGGTGTAGGGGTTTTTGGGTTTGCCGTCTCCTACACTCCTTATTGTGGGTGCGTGGGTGCTTCAGATCGCCCTTCCCTCCTAGCTCCGGGGAGTTCCAGGGGCTTCAGCAGGTCGGTGCGGTCTGGCCCCGACGGTGTCGGCTCGGGGGCTCCTAGGCACGGGGCCCTGGTCCATGGATGGTGGCGGAGCAGCAGCCGGGCAGGGTCTCTGTGCCGTCGGGCAACTGTCACTTCGGTTTGTGGGGCCTACTGCTTGCCACATGGGTTGCGGTCAGGCCGCGTGAGTTGCCCGCTTGTGGTTAACCTTAGGTTGGGTGGGTGTGGGGGTTTTTGGGCTCCGCCCTCTACCTCTGTATCCGGTGCGTGTGTGTTTCGGGTTGCACCCCCCCCGTTGTACCGGGACGCCAGGGGTCTGCGGTAGGCCGCCGCGGTCGGGCCTCAACGTCGTCGGCCCGGGGGCTGCCAGGTGCGGGGCTCTATTCTCGTTGCTGGTTCCGGCGCTTTGTGGTTTCCCGGAGGCGGTCCGGAGCGCTTGCCGGGCCCGGCGGCCAGTCCACGTGGCTGCAGTCTGAGTGGTGGGCGCCCGGTTACGGGGGTTTCTCCCTCTCAGGAGGTATTTATGTGTCCCTGGGGATAGGTTTTAGGTTATTATTGGGGTTTCCCCCTTCAGGATTTTGCTCGGATCTTTGTGAGCGAGCGGAGCTAGTTAGGTGTGCGTCCTAACTCATGCCGTTCCAGGCCACGCCCCCTGATCATCTACATTTAGAAGGGAAAGTTTGAAAGAGGGAAGAATACTGCAAATGCTTTGTAAAGCATAAATAAGGGAAAAGGAAATGTTCTTGCTTGAGAAGATCTTTACTTGAATCTTAAAATGCATGTCCACCCGTAAAACAAAAACTAGTGACTTGTCCGTTATCTGCCCGTAACCCTAACTGCTATTTCTACCAGTTTATTACATGCATTTGTAGCCAGATATTTAATCATAAGTTCTTTTATATTTTAGAAAAGGTAACTGCCTTCTCCCTCAGCTCAATGAGCTTTTTATAAGTTAGAGCATGTGTACCAGAGGCAGCAGGGAAATCGTCAGTCAATCATTGGTTGTGATGACAGCAGTCACAGCACTGTGATGACAGCAGTCAAAGCCTTGATTGACTGGACAGTTTTGATTGCACCTCTTAGCCACAATGCAATCTACACCTTCACTCAGGAGATCCCGGACACCTTTCCATTATATGGTGATCAGCACACATTCTAGGGTATTTCTTTAGAAAGGCAGTCGATGACTAGCTAAAAGTTTCAAGTCTATTTAATCTAATTGAATACTACAGATATACAATGGCGTGGATGAATGAAAACCTTCACAAACATACCCATCATTTACTTTTGCAATGAGATCTGCAATACAGAGTGGGAATGAAGTAGAGAAGACATCACTAAGTCACACCAGAAGTGGCCCCTTGCAGTGATCGACTAGCAGCTGAAGATGCTGTTCTATGTATGCTCCAGCTATCTTTAGGCATTTGACCTTAGGGTGGAAAGGAACTTATCTCAAACTTACAAAATCTCTATTAAAATGGATCTGTTTTGCTGCCATATCTTCTTTTACACTCCCCCCTCACATTTAAAGTAATCAATACATAATAGTTCCTGTCAGCACATTTTGGGAGAATATTTTTGTGTGCCAGTAAAATGTAATTAAAACATAAAAATACCTGAATAAATTCCAAACCATAATCTTCCTCATTAAGGTTTTTTGCCAGGCGTCTCTGGATATTCTGAGCTTCCTCCTCTTCTTCTTCTGCCTCTGCATCAATTTCTTCTTTACCTTTCTTAACTTCTGCACGTAGAATTATAGTTATTCAGAACATACTATATAAAATTGGCTATGACTGAAATGATCAGTAAAAAATCAATTACCGGTATGTAAAATAACCAGTTGCTAAATAAAAACATAATTACTTGCTTAATGGGCATTGTATTTGATAAAAACAGGTCCAGGTAGGAACAAATATTAGGTGCACTGCTTCAATGCCTGTGCCCAGTGGTAACTAGGAATCACTGCCACCCCTGCAAAACTATGATGGGCACTGCTTTATAAACAGCGGTTGTCTGAGGGGGCCTGTATCTGTCATAGGTATAAGCAAAGTGCTTTCATCTTAGTGCCAATTTCAAACACATCATTTCAGACTAAGAGGCTAAGCCCCCTTCCTCAGGTATAACCAACCTACATGTGAACAAGGTACTTATAGTGACAACAATTCAAGTTAAGACTGACCACTCCCCAGTGTAGTTTCTTATAAAAATAATTTATTTGTGTCAATGTATTTAAATAGTTTCACATTCAGTTCCATTATTATAAATTAGGAACTAGTGGTTCGACATAATGCATGACGTCTTCACAAGTATCCACAAGCAGGTCTTAACCTGGTTAGGTGTTAATGTCCGCTAGATGTTAACCACTCTCCTGTAAAGGAAGGACAGTTATGTCCCATTCAAAATGTTACATATTGTATTCCTGTTAAAGGATGTGTACACCCTATTTTTCACTCATCTTATGTCTTTCTCCTAATTTCAAAGTTTTTATTTCCCTAGTTCATTTTTTTATTGTCATTTGTTAATAGTAAACTGTATCACTTTTTTCAGTCTTACTTCAGTTATTGAACTAATTGCTTTTATTTATCCAGACAGAAGGGCATGCTTTTTAAAGCAGCATCAACATTTTTAAATTTAAATTGGATGTGCACTAGGCTTTTATATGTATACTATATTTATTGGTCGCTAGTTGCACTCAATATGTGTACATTTACTACCCCATCTTTATATTTAGCAGTAAATCTGCCAGAAGAAATGATTGGGCTGAAATTGGCATGTGCGTACCAGTCCTTACTCTGTTAATGTCTATGGAACTATTAAACAAATACATACATATGTAAAACAAAAAGTAGAAAAGCTAGATATATTTAAATTTAACCTTATACTGTCCTAACTGCAGATAACATGTCACCAGGTAACACCAATAATCAAGGAGGAAGGGGATGCCACACAGAACTTAGCTGCAGAAAGTGACAGTATTTCAATATGTTTTAGACTCAATATGTTGCAATAAAGACAATTTCTGCAGCTAAGTTTTGTGCGGGCATCCCCTTCCTCTTTGATTATTGGTGTACTTTAACACTGTACTGAGCATTGGGAAGGTGAGGGACTGGCTAGTAGCAAGTATATAAATGCAGCCCATATATAAGAACCAAATCTATATACCAAATACTGCATTTTTAGAAAACACTGAGAATAATTTAGAAAGAATCTTTACATACTTTTTTCTTTGTATTCTGAATAATCAGTGTGATAATACAGCTTCTTCTTTTGTCCCCATGCCATTTCATCTGGAAGACCTACAGGAAACAGAAAGGAGTCTTAAAATTTACTCTGATATTATTACTGCATGTTTTCATTTGGTATGCCTTTTCTTATTCTTAAAACAAAATAGACACATTGTTACTGTCCAGTACAAGAAGTGGTTTTAGTATTTTCATATTTATTTTTCAAACATTGCTGCAAAGAATTATGGGACTAAGTCAATGCAGGAAGGATATTAAATAAATACCAAAGTATTCCATTATACAACATAGTTAATATGTGACCATGAAGGTATTTATTTAAATAAAAACACACTATGTGTATTTAACTGTGATCTGAATTTATTTTATACATTGTTGCGGTACGAGATAATTAAGACATTGTGTAACATTTGCTAGAGTTGGAGCTTAGGTCTGTTTTGAACATTTATAAAATTTTAAATATGAAAAAAAAAATTTGAAAAGGAGGAAGTCAGAAGGTAATAAAAATCTGAACGTTTAGATTAAATTTAAGGTATAAATAGCAATAGTATGTTGGTGTAAATGGCTCAGAGATCTGGGGAATGGTCTGGGGAACACAGGCGTATGATCTGCGGTTCTTACAATCGTATTGGACACTAACACATTTTTCCATCTGGAACGTCAGCCCTTATATGGGTTGTATCGTCTGACAATCAGTCAATATTTTTCCTATCCTGCCAGTCGGATTTTTTTTTTTTTGCCACAATAAGATTGTACAATCCACAGATCGTATGACTGCCATTGTAGAGTCTGTGGCCACCATAAGGGCTAGGCCACACTGGTTATTTTCGAAGCGCATGCTATCAGCATTTTATTGCCAATCGCATCCACTCTTGGTTACGCAAAATTGCACAGATCGCAGCACAAACAGGCGGTAACGGTATAGTTGGTCCTTTTCAAAATTGCCATAGAAACTGAGTTTTAAATCTCGATATACTATATACAGACCTAAAACTCAACCACACTTTCCAGCACGACAGATCAATGCCTGTATTTTTTGTCAAAACCAGTTGAGCCGAGTGATCATATTTGGCATTCAACCACTGTCGATAATGCGCTTTCAATAGATCTGTCTAATATATTGATAAGGGCATTTTAATTCCTAATAGGTAGGTCAGTCAGCAGGAATACTGATTATGGGTCTGCTCGTGTGTGCACAGCCTAAATGTGAGTTGAGCAGAGAGTTACTGTTATGAACAAAGGGCAAGGTTTCCAAAATATATGCTTTTATCTACGTTTTACAAAATTTTACAAATGTTATTAATAATATTGAATCTGCTAATTAAACAAGCAAACCATCATTTTCACGATCTTCTAGGTCACTTTCCATTGAGCTTTTATCAACATCTTCATCATCTTCCCCTTCTTCATCCTCCTCATCATGGATATCAAGAGGCATAACCTCTTCCTAAATATGCAAGTTTGTGTTATTGCAGCTACATTTACAGTGGAACGCAGTAATGAATTATATATGACTTGACAGGTCACGTTTAGAACATCGCAGTGCACACAAAGACAGAGATTATGTTCCTAATTCATGTGTAAATTAGAAATATTAATGTGATTGATATTATATCAATAGTATATTATTAAGCCCTGAATGGATTCTATAATTCCTTACCATAAAGCAGTAACTTTTACATCGAAATCATGTGCAATTCTGTAGGTTTCTGGCGTTTCCCTTTGTTCTGTAGCCAACCCTTCCTAGTAAAAACTAATATGTTTATTTCCGATTGCTCAAATTTGTTTAGAGAGGTCACAGACAGACCAACCAGCTATGAAAATAGGGATCAGAGAACTAAGCATTTGCAGATATACCACTTCCCTTCTCTATGAATCTTTGCTTGGAAATAGGGGGCAGAGAACTTGCTAAGCATTCTCAGATATCATTCTTGTCTGTGACCCACAAAAGAAGACATGATTTTTCCAAAATTGTGATGGTTTCAGTATTATCAGGAATTATAGGATCTCCTATGAATCAATTCAATTTTAGCTTTAAGTTAGATGTACTTTCATTTTCAAAAACTTCTATCTGACACGCACAAACAGTAGCTCTGTATGACTGCAAACATCCTCTCTTTTTTGCTCCAAATTCATATCCTATTACCTTGTCTTGTTCCTTTCTTCTCTTCGAAGTACATACATACTTTAAAATACATCATGCATGTTTTGTTAAAGGAACACCAGAAGAATTTTCAGCAATAAAAACTATTGTTTAGTTGACATGTTGGCAGATCTATGCACCAAGGTTACAAGGGGAGCATCTACCACATATTTCTTGCATTTTTTTTGTGTGTTTCAAATATCATTCTGTATATTTACAGGGATTCAACATGCAGGAAATGTTAACATACCTCACTGTCTATTTGTTCTTCATCACTGTCAAACTCCACTCCTTTTTTCATTAAGCTCTAAAAAAAAGTAGATATTATTGCACTGATTATATACAATAGGAACAGAATTGTGTTTTAGCATAAATATGCTTTTGTTAAAAAACAATTGAATTGAGAGAAGCTATATAGTAGTGCCATAGGCTTGTGTGACCATGTACGGTAATGTCATTTACAAACAATTGACTACAATGAGCCAAAATATAAATCTCCTTTTATTAAAGGAGATTTAATGAAGAATGTGTTCAGTTGATTTCCCATGTAATGAAGCACAATAGGGCTAGGGAGGAACAAAATATTACTTGTGCTCTTAATCTACAGCTACCAATCAGATTTTATCAGATGTTTTCTGACTGTGGTTGACCAGTAAAAATATAATTTATCTAATTATATGCTGCAAATTACCACCAAGGCAAATTTTGCTCCTCTTATTAAAAAGGTCTGAATATGTAAAACATTTAAAATTCTAATACTTAAAGATTCATGTGATTCTGCATTATGCTTACAGGACTGCCCTGCTGCTGTAAACACCCCAAATGTTCATTGATGTAAACTATATAGTTTATAGCATGAGAAAATAGTTTGAATTTTTACCATGATATGGTAGGTTAAATAATTCTTAATAGGTCTAAAAGAAACAGTAAACCGAATGTGAACATACAAAAAAATACTAAAAAACAACTATAAATGTTTTGTACTGTCTGTTATGTTACAGATTTGTCCAGGGGGGAGATACACACTACGGTTAGAACATCATAGGTTTAAGGCATCTTTTTTTTACTGGGTTATTATATCTATAAACACTTTTAGCAATTGCCTAAACTTACATTCCTTAATTAATACCAAAGATAACATACAATTTGATTATTAAAAACAAATCTGAAAATGAAAATAAAACATTTTTAGTGTATAACATACCTTAAATTTTGCCTCATGAAAATTATCAACTGCATCATTAAAATAATCTGAAGAAATCTGTAAAAAATAAAAAAATAAAAACAAATGACCTTTCTGTACAAGATATACAGATTAAGTTTTTTTCTATAAAACGGAAAAAATAAAAGGAGAGTTATTGGCAATTTGGCCTAAATTAGGGCAAAATAACATGTTGCCCGGTAAAAATCGTCCCTATTCACTTTTGCAGCTAGCCAGGAGACACGCATCCTCATTTACCAATTTTGCCAAAGTTAAAGTTGTGCTAAGCATCAGTTAGCGCGACTTTAAATCCATCTTTGTGCAGGCTAAGCGGGTGTCGCAAAAGACAAGTGATTCAGGATCAATTTTGCTGGACTTTTTATTGCGTTCTTGTAGAAGCAACTGAGAGGAGGGTTAGTATTACAGTTTCTGGGTTGGGAGGGGGTTCTCTACTCTGAGAAGAAATGTCATTTGTGGGGACTGACATGCCCTTTAATGTTTGTTTAGCTCCTGTCCATGGTCTTCTATGGTCTCTTAGATGCTACAGTATGCCATTAGTCAAGCAAGGCTTCCCCTCTGTCCAAACAGTAGGTCTGGAATGCTCAGACTTACATGCAGGGAAAGGGATGGTGCAGAGGATGCTGGTGACCTAAATAAGCTTCATATCTTTTTCTGACAGGATGCATTCAGAGATAGGATCCAGGGTTTTGTACCTCTTTAGTAGAAGATATGTCTGCCTTGGACAGGGAATCATCATATACATTTTCATCCACTTTATGTTTCTGGAACCTTTGACTCCTGCAAGAAATGTAATTATACTTTCAGTTTGTTAAGAATATTTTTGTAATCAGAAACATAAAAAAATACACTATTTACAGAGTTAAAGGATTGCATCCTTTTTAGAATGTTTCCTTATTGCTTTGTGAGCCCCTGACCCAAATGCAGCCCAGCCTTGTATTAACCCTACCACAGACCCAACCAAACCCAGTTTAACTAGGCCCAAACCTGGAGCACCTTAAGGCTATATTTTCTGCAGGTCAGACATTTAATACTAGTAATTATGATTAAACATCACTTTGAACTATTTTTTTTAGTAACTACAAGATATTTAACTTGTACATTATATAGTGGATAATGTACCCCCTACTGTAAATTATAAGGATATTAGAATTCACCGAGGAGTTCCGTGACCATATAAAAGCACGAGGCCGGAGGCCGAGTGCCTTTTATACAGGCCACGGAACTCCGAGGTGCCTTCTAATATCCCTATGAATTTACAGTAGGGGGTACATTATCCATTATAACCCACCCCACCCTCATTTATAAACAAACCCATGGTTATTGTGCAGTCCACAGGCTGCTGTCCCCACACCACACACTACTGATTCTTCCTTTCTGACCCCTTCTCCTCCTGACACACACACACACACACACCTCTGACACACACACACACACACACACCTCTGACACACACACACCTGACACACACACACCTGACACACACACACACACACACACACACACACCTGACACACACACACACACACCTGACACACACACACCACTCTTTCTTTCCTCTCCTGCCCCGTAGTTTTCTGCATATAGTCAGCTGACCCCTGCTCCTCCTGGCAGTCCCACCCACCTGCTGCTTTCAGTGATCCGGCCGGAGTCTAACAGCTTAGACCGCACCCCTTCTGCTTCCTCCTGGATTATCTCACATAACACCGGCTCCTCATACTTGCTTCCGGGTATACGGCTCTTCATTAGATCAAAGGTACTTTTCCCAGGTACTTCCGTGTTATTATCGGCGCGCTACTGCGTAGTAGCGCGCCGATTATAGGGATATTTTTTACAGTTTATGCCCATAGGGATCAATGGAAGGGGTGGGTTATACTGTTGTAATATACAAGACCTCAAAGCAACACATTGATATATATGGTTCAGTAAACTTTGTGTGCATAAGAATGTACTATAAGAACAATTAACAGTTCAGCAAATTTTTTTAAATACTAAAGTGTTTTAGCAAACGGATTACACTCATGCTAATTCAAAAATGCACACTAAAAGTGTTATTTTGCAAGGGAAAAGGTGATCCCTGAAACATCGTATTTATACTTTAAGTGTACCCCTTGCATCAATCTTTGCTTGTGTTATAGCTAAGGGTCATTGGTAGAAGACCTGGGAAGGGAGCACCTTATGAAACATTGGCTAATAGCCACAAAGAGATTTCCTAGGCCCAAAACCAAGATTGCTGTACCCTGGAAATCAACTCTGCTGTGCCTCAGGGCTGCAACTGGACCCTCTGGTTGTTACCCAATTACAATTCATGGGTATTGGGATTGGCAGCCCTCCATTTGTGAGCACAATCCCTTCCAGTGGCCCTGCATTACCATAATCCTATTTCGTGTATTCCTCCTACATTGTCCAATACCGTGTCCACCAATCTAGACACTAGATATAATGGAAAGTTGCACAGATCAAATATAACCTAGTGGAACGCTGAAATACAGTGGTGCTCTAAGGGGTTTAAAGTACTATACAATAATATCAAAAAAGAAGGGGGAAGTATAGTCTCCATCTGTAGACCCCTACAAAGGCACTACCACATTAAGTCTAAAGTACAAAAAATAATTTATTGGTAACTTTCACTATTATGAAAGTAGTAATACACTGCATGTAATAAAAATTACAGTCATATACATAAAGTGCACAACGCTAAATTACACACACACACACACACACACACACACACCCTTCCTTTATATAAAATTATTTTCCATTTTGTGGAGATTGCATTGAGTTTTTAGACTGTACTATGTAGGTGGGGGTAGGCTAAAATAATATTATACATAGTAAAAGTGTATATTGTAATGTAAAAGGTATAACATGAATTAGTTTATTAATATGTACAAAATAAAGATATATAAGTGTGTAAGTGGCATATGAAATAAATTACTAACCTACAGAATCTCCCCACGTTTGAATGGACTGGTCAAAATGGGAGCTATAGACACACCTCTCAAATTTATTAAATTCTGCATGGAAGTTTGCTGCCATTTCCTTATTGTCCTTATTATCCAATAGGTGTGCTTCTTGTAGCTGCTGTAGCACTACATCACATCCTGACACAATGCATGCTTTACAGTAACATCCCTTAGCTTTGCATTGTGGTAGAGCATTTGCAGTTATGGCCAATCAAAACAAAGTTTGCTTTCCCAGTAAGTGTAGATAATATCCAGCTGTATTGCATTGTGGGAGAGACTTACTGAGCATGTGCGAGTTAATGGCCAATCAAAACAAAGTTTGCTTTCCCAGTAAGTGTAGATGATATCCAGCTGTATTGCATTGTGGGAGAGTGCTTCACATCCTGATGCAATGTGTAGTGGAAGCGGGTGGGCGTGGCCAAACGACACTGTCTGTCTCTGTCTCTCTGTCTCTCCCTCCGTCTCTCCCTCCGTCTCTCCCTCCGAACAACCGCAAACACCCCCTGGAAGACAGAATTACTGGGAAAGGCTCCAAGTGCCGCGGAGCCTCCCAACACTTGCGGCGGGGCCTGGGAGCCTGGTTTTCGGCCGCGAACAACCGCAAACACCCCCTGGAAGTTGGAACTACCAGGAAGAGCTCCAAGTGCCGCCGGAAGTCCCACGGAGCCTCCCAACACTCGTTGCGGGGCCTGGGAGCCTGGTTTTTGGACGCGGACAACTGCAAACTACCCCTGGAAGATGGAACTACCGGGAAGGGCTCCAAGTACCGCGGGAAGCCCCGCGGAGCCTCCCAACACTCGCGGCGGGGCCTGGTTTTCAGCCGCAAACTACCCCTGGAAGACGGAACTACCGGGAAAGGCTCCAAGTGCCGTGGGAATTTATCATTAGGTAAAAACGTATCTTAAACATAATTACACTACAAAAATAACAGCATTGTTACTTAAAATATGTTATTCTTAGATAGGACTACCCTAATATGGAGGGCCTTGTAAGTGGCGGTTAGCTTACACATATATTTTAATAAATATATGTAACTAACACTCCAGCAAATGAAACTACCGTATATACTAGAGTATAAGCCGACCCGAGTATAATCCGAGTATCCCTATTTTTAATTTTTACCTGAAAAAATAGGAAAACCTGATTGACCCGTATAAGCCGAGGGTGAAAATTATGACCACTACTGCCTTCTGATTCATTATTGTTTTGAGGCTAAGTTGCCCTTTAAATGGACACAGAATTCCCATACATATGTTTGAAAACTACAACTCCCAGCAAATAAAGCATGCTGGGAGTTGTAGTTTCCAAACATCTGTATGTAAATTCTGCTGTCCATTTAAAGGGCAACTTAAGCCTCAAAACAATAAAGAATCAGAAGGAGGATGGTATCTATGGTATCTATTACAGAAGATTGTCTTTTTGAGACTTAAGTTGCCCTTTAAATGGACAGCAGAATTCCCATACAATGTTTGGAAACTACAACTCCCAGCATACTTTTGTTGCTGGGTTGTAGTTTCCAAACATCTGTATGGGAATTCTGCTGTTAGGTTAAAAGCTCAAAGTTCTGCTGTTAAGTTAAAAGCCTGCAGTGGGAGCCCCACCAGTTGCAGTCCTTACCCCACCCCACACACCTCACAGCTACTCTCAGACTCTGAATCCTTACCGGCATCGCTCAGCACTCCGAATCTGGTTGCTGCACTCTTAGTAAGTACTGTGCATTTGCCAGCTAATGTCACTACTAGGCGCCTCTCATCGCCCGGCGCCGAGTAGTGACGTCAGCCAGCAAATCCACAGTGCTAACTATGCGTGCGGCAGCCGGATTCGGAGTGCTGAGTGATGCCAGTAAGGATTCAGAGTCTGAGAGTAGCTGTGAGGTGATTGGGGTAAGGACTGCAACTGGTGGGGCTCTCCACTGCAGGCTTTTAACTTAACAGCAGAACTTTGAGAGGACTTGACTCGAGTATAAGCCGAGGCAAGGTTTTTAGGTTTATTTTAAAACCTAAAAACCTCGGCTTATACTCGAGTATATACGGTATATAAAATTAACACATATAAAACCCACTGTGCATCAACGGGCACACTTCGATTCCGGGTGTCATAATAAGAAAGAGGTAACAATAATGTTCCACAGAATGCAAGGCACCGTTATTCTATACACAGGCTTAGCGTGGGAAGCCAAGTCCAAGGTACGGCATCATATGTAACTCATTCCCTCAGACAGACCACACTCTTCACCAGTCTTTCACCTCAGAATGTCCCGATCCACTTGCTTCTGGGTTCCTGCCGATAGAATCAGGTGACTCTCGCACTAATATGTCACGTCTAGGATATGTAGAATAAGCAGCTCCTACTCCGACACCTCAGAATGCAAACAGCAACCTACACGTGTTTCGTCCTACGTCATATCCGCCAAGGCCTTCGCCAGGGATACATGGCATCATCAAAATTACGCCTCTTATATGCTTGTACAGTCTATACTACACGTCATTTAAAGGGATATTGCACACATATATTTGGTTAATTACTACATTTCCAACACTGTTATCCATATTGCTATGTCCATTTGGTAGGATAAGATTACATAAAAATACATTCTTTAACTTATCCACAGTAAGCACCACAAGTAGAAATAACAGGTATAGTAGACCATGTCATTATTACAGATTTACTCCTATAAGGTGGTCCAAATCTGCAACCTTTAACCAATAGATCATAAAGACCTAAAGCAAGGAAACTTACAGATAGCATGAAAATTGCTTATACATCCAGCTTAACTCTTTTTGGAGAATCATTTTAGATATATCCCCCACCCCAGATGCCCATGGACACCACTTCTAACCCCAAAAAGGTCCAACATAGAGGTACATCACTATGTTTTTTTAAGCAGTGACGTAACTACCACCACCATCACTCCTGCGGGGGGGCCCGGATGGTAGGAGTGCCACCACAAGCCCGTTACCTGCTTAAAAACAGCTGATCGTGCGTATGAATGAAACATACATGCAATCAGCTGTTTAAAAGACCAAACCGGAAGTTTAGGTCCTGTCTTTTATACAGCTGATCGCGCATGTTTTATTGATATGCGCGATTAGCTGTTTAAAAACAGCGGATCGTGGAGGGGGAGGGAAGTGTGTGGTGGGTCAGGGGCCCTGCAGTTACGCTCCTGCTTTTAAAATATGCTTTGCTAGTGCTGATCTTTCAGCATTTGTTAATAACTGCCTTCCTATATTCTTTTATACAAGTGGAAAGCGGTCTTAGGGCAGGGCTGGACAAATCATGCAATTATTTAAGAGCCAGCAACTTTATACCACCCAATGTCCCATGAATGACATGTGAAACACCCCCTTCCAACCTAGCTCCACCTAGTCACAATTAGCCCCACCCATTACAAATATTACTAACGTAAAGGAATTGTACATTGGAAAAAATGACTTTGCCTCATTTTAATCTATAAACAAATACATTTTTTTGCTCATGTTTATTCCCCCAGCTAGACTATTTGACTGTCTGTGTGGGCAAGCATGCTCATTAACCCTTTCAGTGCCACAGAACGTGTATTCACAGATTTCAGGAATATATAGTTTGTGGGGATTATTTCTGAGTTAGGGGGATGTTTTGTGGAAAAAACTGCAGACTGTTCAAATTCGGAGTTGGCTAAATACTTTGGATGTTTCTGAGCCATCATGCATTGTCTCACTCCGTGGCTTTTCACTTCCACGTCCGCGTGTGTAACCACGCATATGGCATACCGTTTGAATCAGGACATTTGGGAGATTGATATTTGGTAACTTGTTTTTACATTCCATAAGGTTTTGACATGATTTCTACCTTTTGAATGTTGTTTAATGTTAATTTTTTTAGAAAATCTGCGAAAAGTGCGAACTTCTACGAAGAACTGCGCCAACACCATTGATGGTATGAATGAATGAACTACAGCGTTACATAGCTGAAAGTGTGTAGATTTCAGGAATATATAGTTTGTGGGGGTATTTCTGATTTAGGGGGGTGTTTTGTGGGAAAAACTGCAGACTGTTCAAATACAGAGTTGGCTATTTTTTTTTTTTGCGGTTACTGACATTTGGCATTGGTCCCGCTCTGGGTTAGTTGGTAGCCATGTCTTTGGGTACACACATGAATGTGGCATACCGTTTTATTCGCGAGGGGTTAGGCTTTCATATTTGAGATGCGTTTGAACTTTCCTCCACAGTTTTTGACTGAAATTCACATTTGATTTTGTCTCTGATTTTATAGTTGAGGAAAAAAAGGGAAAAGGGAGAAAATACCTTTCGATTGGACGAAGAGCTGCGCCCAGGTATCTGCATTTTGATCGAAACTTATCTCACTCAAAATCCCGCGGGTGTGTAGTTTCTAAAAATATCTCACTTGTGGGGATATTTTAGATAATTTGGTAGATATTCTATGTTAACTGTCAGTAGTGGTTATACATTTCATTTTGATGTAATATTTTTGAAGGTGCAGTTTTAGTTTGGGGGGGGGAGGGTCTCCTGTACAGGAAAAGTGGGCTACCTACATATATCTGGTATCGTTGTACTCGGGAGTATCTGAGCTTTTAGAAACAGTAAGATTTTTGTGTGTAACCTTAAAATAACTATAAATAAAAATGGGAAACATCCATGAAAATTTTACATTTTTTTTACATATTTTACCCATAATTCCAGTCAAATTTCCAGAAAAGTTACAAAATTCTGTTACCGTGTTAAAGTACACTTTGTGCTGAAAAAAACAATGTATAATATTCCTGATTTACTGCAAGGTTTCCTACTGTAAAATTAGTCTAAAGCGATTAAGGGCAAAATCCTGAAAATTCTTCTGGCAGTTAACGCAAAAAAAAAAAGAAAATCTGCTGGCACTGAAAGGGTTAATCCCTGTGAGACATCACTGGTAGAGGGAATTTCCACCCATGCAGTTCACGTACCAACTGTCACCATTCCAGCTATAGCAAAACTATAACATAACAGATGAGTTTGATACCAAGGAACTTGATTGACTGCTGAAATGCTAAGCCCATAGACGCGATCGTTATTTTGAGCGTTCTGATAAATTAGATTGGATCTTTCAAAATATTGATCCCATGTTTTTTTGATCGACCACTTGAAAATGTTGAGCAGTTTATTGAAAAAATAAGGGGAATCTGTGGAATGATCGGAGCCTCAAGGTGGGTAAATTTCAAGCGGTTCCTTCCACAGACAGAAAGATAGATATAGAGAGGATAGATGGACAGAGTTTGCGATCCCTTACCTATTAGAACTTAAGTTTCCCATTGCTAGCAGACTTTCCCATTACGAGTAACATTCCCAGTGCCAGCAGATGTTCCCATTACCAGTAACTTTCCCAGTGCAGCAGCCTTTCCCATTACTATTAACTTTCCCAGTGCCAGCAGACGTTCCCATTACCAGTAACTTTTCCAGTGCAGCAGACTTTCCCATTACCAGTAACATTCCCAGTGCCAGCAGACGTTCCCATTACTATTAACTTTCCCAGTGCAGCAGACATTCCCATTACCAGTAACATTCCTAGTGCCAGCAGACATTCCCATTACTAGTAATATCCCCAGTGCCAGCAGACATTCCTATTACCAGTAACATTCCCAGTGCCAGCAGACTTTCCCATTACCAGTAACATTCCCAGTGCAGCAGACTTTCCCATTACCAGTAACATTCCCAGTGCAGCAGACTTTCCCATTACCAGTAACACATTCCCGTGCGCACTTTCCCATTACCAGTAACATTCCCAGTGCCAGCAGACTTTCCCATTACGAGTAACATTCCCAGTGTCAGCAGACTTTCCCATTACGAGTAACATTCCCAGTGTCAGCAGACTTTCCCATTACGAGTAGCATTCCCAGTGTCAGCAGACTTTCCCATTACGAGTAACATTCCCAGTGTCAGCAGACTTTCCCATTATCATTAACTTTCCCAGTGCCAGCAGACTTTCCCATTACAAGTAACATTCCCAGTGCCAGCAGACTTTTCCATTCCCAGTGCCAGCAGACTTTCCCATTCCAAATAACATTCCCAGTAACATTCGCATTGCCAGCAGACGTTCCCATTACCATTAACTTTCCCAGTGCAGCAGACTTTCCCATTCCCAATAGCATTCCAAACGCCAGCAGACTTCTCCATTACCAGTAACATTCCCAGTGCCAGCAGATTTTTCCATTACCTATAACATTCCCAGTGCCAGCAGGGATTCTCATTACCATTAACTTTCCCAGTGCCAGCAGAGATTCCCATTACCATTAACTTTCCCAGTGCCAGCAGACGTTCCCATTCCCAATAACATTCCCAGTGCCAGCAGACTTTTCCATTACCAGTAACATCCCCAGTGCCAGCAGATGTTCCCATTACCATTAACTTTCCCAGTGCAGCAGACTTTTCCATTCCCAGTAACATTCGCAGTGCCAGTAGACTTTTCCATTACCAGTGCCGGCATAATAAAGTGGCAGGATAGGGGTCCCAGAAATGCCTGTCACAGAGGCAGCTTGGTGTGCTAAAAATCACGTAATAGCTTTTATTTCCCAGTGTTTAGGGCTAGGCCACACTATCGCAATTTTTCTTGCGTTTGCACATGCAATTGCGTTTTTTCAGATCATTGAAAACGCGGCAACGCACCAAAAACGTGCATTTTCGGGTGTCTTGCATTTCACATTTTTAATCGCATTGGCATGCCATTTCCTATACCTAATGAAAAAAATGCACGTGCAAGCACAACGAAATCGCATGTGATTCTGTGTGCGATTGCGTCGCAGTGTGGCTGTGCGTTTGCGCATGTGTTTTTTCATTAAGTATTGAAAAACGAACGAATTGCAACGCACCTGAAAACACGCGTTTTCAGTGCGTTGCCGTGTTTTCAATGATCTGAAAAAAAACCAAGCGCAAACGCAAAAAAGAAAAAAACAACGCAGCAGTGTGGCCTAGCCCTAACACTGGGAAACTAAAGCTGCAACACGATTTTTTAACTCCCAGTCGCCAGTAAACAATTTTCAGTCGCCATGGCGACCAGGATTTGTCCAGCCCTGTCTGAGGTTTTGAAATCAAAACACTACCCCTTTTGTTTGACAAGATATATTTTGGATCTTCCCCTTGAAATCACATACTTTTGCGGCTTCATGCATTAAGGGGAACACTATACATTTACCGCATCACTTATTGCCCTTACATCAACCAATTACATCCCCTCTTCTTGGGTTCAACATAGTGACAAGGTGAAAGTCTGTGCCTTAAATTGGGGGTCCTTCTTGCAGTCAAAGAAGGAAACTTTCCTACCTCATCTGCTAGGTCTCTATCCAGAGACAAAGGCCAGTGTGATTTTAAAATTTTCTTAATCGAAGACCACTCTTGGTAGTAACGTGTTATAAACTTAATTTTAGTGTCCTCCTTGGTACTGGAGCTCATCTCTGCCTTTTTCTGAAGTAGGGTATATCTACTGATCCTACTGGCCTTATTTAGCCCTTTTTGAATGTCTCCCTCCATATACACTCTTTGGCGAAATCTGAGAGGTCAGTTGCCTGGTGTAAAAGGCTTTCCCATACCTCCCAACATTTGAAAATGTAAGAGGGACAAGAGGGTCAAGAGTTGTGCGCGCATAAGCATGCAGGAATTTTTTTTGACCATGCCCACTTTTCATAGGCCACACCCACTTTGCTTACGACACACCCAATTAAAGACAAATCATCTCTGCAAAAAGAGGACACTTTTTAATACATGAATACTGCACCACTCAGTATGCTTATAGTCTATTTACCTGTGTTTTGCCTGCATCTATTCTATCTGTCAGTTTATCTATCTATCTCTATATTTATCTCTGTATCTATTTTATTATATCCTGTCTGTCTTTATCTGTTTATGTGTCTTTCTCTATCCATCTAGCTATCTATCTATCTATCTCAATTTACCTGCATCTCTATCTGTGCCACATACATACACGCACTGACAAACATGCATGCGCTGAAATACTGACACATGCATGCACGGATATAAACACAGACACATATACATGGACACACACTAACACCCATGCACTTATATACTGACACATATGCACCAATATACTGACATTCACTGACATACATGCACTGACATTCACATACACATACACACATTGATATATTGACACACTGGCACATGCTCTGACATACTGACACACACAGACTGCTGTAATAGACATGCACACACAGACACACACTGACATACTGGCACACAAACTGACACTTTATACAGACACACACACAAACTGACACTATTATACAGACACACACAAACTGACACTATTATACAGACACACAAACTTACACTCACTGACACTATTATACAGACACACACAATCTGCCACTATTATACAGACACACACACTGACACTATTATACAGACACACACAGTCATGTCCCTAGCATCCCAGCTAGCCCCCCAACCAACACAACCATGTGTACATTATGATCTATGTACCTGTGCACCTGCTACAGTAAAAACGCCCCAACCCCCTCCTGACAGACCAGCCAGGCAAAGTCTCCACACACAAAACTTTCCCCCCTCCCTATTTTCTTTACCCACTTGCAGTTGCTGGTACAGACACTATGGAAGTCCAGGAACATGCAAAAGTTCTAATAGGAAAAGTCCCGCCCACACACAGTGTACAAGCTGGGAGCAGGAGGGGCCAAGAACCATTGGTTGCTTCAGGCTTTGCAGGCATGATGCAGAGCTATGACGCTGATTGGCTACAAATGTTATAGCAGACTATTGGATTGCTGGCATGTCATTCAAAAATCCAGGACATATCTTAGAACTCGGGGTTTTTGTGTGTTCACCGGGACAGCGTGATTTACCTTTAAAATCGGTACTGTCTCAGCCAATCCGTGACAGTTGGGAGGCATAGCTTTCCTTTATTGAGCAGTTTTGTTTTAATTCTCTGAAACTGCACAACACGAATGCCCTTAATTAGGTTGGGTGTGTGGTGACTTCTAGCAGAGCATTGACTGCCGTTTCTTTTCAAAATGTATCCGTTTGAAGGGTATTGCCCCTTTTGATAAATTTTAAATCCAAAAAGTTCACCATCCATAGATTGAAATCAAATATTATTTTAAAGGGCATGTCCACCCCCCAAATTAAAATGTTACCAACTACTCTCCCCACTGTACAATAAAAAAAACTTACCATACATCCCTGCTCCTTGTGGTTCTCCTGTCATGCCTCTTCAAAGTTCAGGAAACTGAATAGTAGAAGCTGGCAGTGACTCATCCGGTGCCTGTTTCTCTGCTAACCTCAGCAAGGTCTGAGGCATGCGCAGGAGAGCCCCCCCCCCCCCTCCCGATCCCTCCATGGCTGGCAGTCTTCTATCTATAAAAGCTTTCTATATCATGCAGGGCATACCCTCCCACCCCCAACTGCTATATTCATACTTGTAAAACCGCTTCCAATCTCTACTTCTACACCTCCTCGTTCCAGCGCCGCTCTACATTGATTGCAGCCGTGGCTGTGATTGGCTGCAATCAATGTAGAGCCACTGCGCTTGCAGTTCCATGGAACAGGGGAGCTGGACCAAAACAGCGCAGGAACAAGGAGGTGTAAGTAGAGATTGGAAGCGATTTTACAACTATGAATATAGCAGTTGGGGGTGGGAGGGTATGCCCTGCAAGATGTAAAAAGTTTTTAAAGAGGGTGGACATGCACTTTAATGTTAAATGTATCATTATTCAATCTACTGATATATCTTCTCAGGCCCTCTAGGGACGCCTTCCATACCAGGAGGACCTCGTCCACATATCTCAACCATAGGACTATGTCCCCCTCGGCTTGAAGGTTAGACATTTCATCATTCACCTTTTCTTGTTCCCACAGACCCAAGTGGAGACAAGCGTGTAAGAGTAGGAGCTGCATATTCTACATATCCTAGACGGGACATATGAGCACGAGAGTCACCTTATACTATCGACAGCAACCCAGAAGCAAGCGGATCGGGATGTTCTGGGGAGAAAGACAGGTGAAGAGTGTGGTCCGTCCGAGGGAATAGGTAACATATGATGCTGTCCCTTGGAATTGACTTCTCATGCTAAGCCCCAAGTATAGAAAAATGGTGCATTGCATTCTGGGGAACAATGTTACCCCTTTATTATTCCGACATCCAAAATTGCCAGTTTCTAGATGCTATGTTTTAGGATTTAGCATTGTGCACTTTATGTATATGACTGTAGTTTTTACTACATGCAGTGTGTTACTACTTTCATAATAGTTTGCAAGTTACCAATAAAAAATGTTTGTACTTTATGCCGTAGTGCCTCTGTAGGCGCCTACAGAGGGAGACTTTACCTCCTCTTCTTCTATATATATAAAATTCAATGTATGTATGTATGTGTGTATATATATATATATATATGTATGTTTGTATGTTCCAGAAAAACTCCTAAATGGCTGGGACAATTTTCTCTTTTCAATAGGAATGGTACCATATATACTCGAGTATAAGTCGAATTTTTCAGGCTTTAAAGTTAGCCTGAAAACCTAACCTCGACTAATACTCGGGTCAAGTCCTAATTTAGATCCGAATTTTGCAATTGCAGATAGTAACCAGTAGGTGGCGCTGTGTTAACCTGCATAGAAAGTTACAGGAGCTGATCTGCCTGTACACTTCCTGCTTCCTGTAGTCTGACTGCTGGACTCACTCAGCTCTGTCACTGACTGCTCATCTGGATACTGTAAATCTGATGGGTCTCCTCAGTTTGGGGCAAAAAAAAGCTGCTAGTACAGTGCAAATGACAGCTTGAAACTACAACTCTCAGGTGACTGTTTAACTATTGGGATCAGAGAGTCCTTTACTATATGGGGGTCAGAGGACCCTTTACTATATGGGGGTCAGAAGGCCCTTTACTATATGGGGGTCAGGGGCCTTTCTATCATGGGTTCAGGGGTAAGAGGGCCCTTTACTATATGGGGTCAGAGGGCCCTTTCTATATGGGTAGAGGCCCTTTACTACTAATATGGGGTCGAGGGCCTTTCTTTACTTTATGGGGTCAGTGAGCCCTTTACTATATGGGGGTCAGAGGACCCTTTACTATATGGGGTCATAGGACCCTTACTTATGGGGGGGGCCAGAGGACCTTTACTATATGGGGTCAGAGGACCCTTTACTATATTGGGTCAGAGGGCCCTTTACTATATGGGGTCAGAGGACCCTTTACTATATGGGGTCAGAGGACCCTTTACTATGGGGGCCAGAAGGCCCTTTACTATATGGGGTCAGAGGACCCTTACTTTTGGGGCAGAGGACCCTTTACTATATGGGGTCAGAGGGACCCTTTACTATATGGGGGTCAGAGGCCCTTTACTATGGGGGTCAGAGGGCACTTTACTATATGGGGCAGAGGACCCTTTAATACTATTGGGGTCAGAGGGCCCTTTACTATATGGGGTCAGAGGCCCTTTACTATATGGGGGCCGAGGGCCCTTTACTATATGGGGTCTGTGCCCTTTACTATATGGGGTCAGAGGACCCTTTACTATATGGGGTCATTGAGCACTTTACTATATGGGGGTCAGAGGGCCCTTTACTATATGGGGTCAGAGGGCCCTTCTATATGGGGGTCAGAGAGCCCTTTACTATAGGGTCAGAGGACCCTTTACTATGGGGTCAGAGGGCCCTTTACTATATGGGGTCAGAGTGCCCTTTACTATATGGGGGTCAGAGGGCCTTTACTTATGGGGTCAGAGGCCCTTTACTATATGGGGGTCAGAGGGCCCTTTACTATATGGGGTCAGAGTGCCCTTTACTATATGGTGGTCAGAGGGCCCTTTACTATATGGGGTCAAGGGCCCTTTACTATATGGGGGTCAGAGGGCCCTTTCTATATGGGGTCAGAGGACCCTTTACTAATGGGGCAGAGGGCCCTTTACTATATGGGGTCAGAGGGCCCTTAACTATATAGGGTCAGAGGGCCTTTACTATATGGGGGTCAGAGGGCCCTTTACTATATGGGGTCAGAGGGCCCTTTACTATATGATGGGGGTCAGAGGGCCTTTACTATATGGGGTCAGAGGGCCCTTTACTATATGGGGGTCAGAGGGCCCTTACTATATGGGTCAGAGGGCCCTTACTATATGGGTCAGAGGACCCTTACTATATGGGGTCAGAGGCCTTTACTATATGGGGTCAGAGGGCCCTTTACTATATGGGGGTCAGAGGGCCCTTACTATATGGTCAGAGGGCCTTTACTAATGGGGGTCAGAGACCCTTTACTATATGGGGTCAGAGGACCCTTTACTATAGGGGGTCAGAGGGCCCTTTACTATATGGGGTCAGAGGGCCCTTTACTATATGGGGGTCAGAGGGCCCTTTACTATATGGGGTCAGAGGGCCCTTTACTTAATGGGGGTCAGAGGGCCCTTTACTATATGGGGGTCAGAGGGCCTTTACTATATGGGGGTCAGAGGGCCCTTTACTATATGGGGTCAGGGCCCTTTACTATATGGGGTCAGAGGGCCCTTTACTATATGAGGTCAGAGGGCCCTTTACTATATGGGGGTCAGAGGACCCTTTACTATATGGGGTTAGAGGACCCTTTACTATATGGGGTCAGAGGGCCCTTTACTATATGGGGGTCAGAGGGCCCTTTTTTATATGGGGGTCAGAGGGCCCTTTACTATATGGGGTCAGAGGGCCCTTTACTATATGAGGTCAGAGGGCCATTTACTATATGGGGCTCAGAGGACCCTTTACTATATGGGGTCAGAGGACCCTTTACTATATGGGGTCAGAGGGCCCTTTACTATATGAGGTCAGAGGGCCCTTTACTATATGGGGGTCAGAGGGCCCTTTACTATATGGGGGTCAGAGGGCCATTTACTATATGGGGGTCAGAGGGCCCTTTACTATATGGGGGTCAGAGGGCCCTTTACTATATGGTGGTCAGTGGGCCCTTTACTATATGGGGTCAGAGGGCCCTTTACTATATGGGGGTCAGAGGGCCCTTTACTATATGGGGTCAGAGGACCCTTTACTATATGGGGTCAGAGGGCCCTTTACTATATGGGGTCAGAGGGCCCTTACTATATGGGGTCAGAGGGCCTTTACTATATGGGGGTCAGAGGGCCCTTTACTATATGGGGTCAGAGGCCCTTTACTATATGGGGGTCAGAGGGCCTTTACTATATGGGGTCAGAGGGCCCTTTACTATATGGGGGTCAGAGGGCCCTTACTATATGGGTCAGAGGGCCCTTACTATATGGGGTCAGAGGACCCTTACTATATGGGGTCAGGGCCCTTTACTATATGGGGTCAGAGGGCCCTTTACTATATGGGGGTCAGAGGGCCCTTTACTATATAGGTCAGAGGGCCCTTTACTATATGGGGGTCAGAGGACCCTTTACTATATGGGGTCAGAGGACCCTTTACTATATGGGGGTCAGAGGGCCCTTTACTATATGGGGTCAGAGGGCCCTTACTATATGGGGGGTCAGAGGGCCCTTTACTATATGGGGTCAGAGGGCCCTTTACTATATGGGGGTCAGAGGGCCCTTTACTATATGGGGGTCAGAGGGTACTTTTACTATTGGGGGCAGAGGGCCTTTACTATATGGGGTCAGAGGCCCTTTACTATATGGGGTCAGAGGGCCCTTTACTATATGAGGTCAGAGGGCCCTTACTATAGGGGGTCAGAGGACCTTTACTATATGGGGTTAGAGGACCCTTTACTATATGGGGTCAGAGGGCCCTTTACTATATGGGGGTCAGAGGGCCCTTTTTATATGGGGGTCAGAGGGCCCTTTACTATATGGGGTCAGAGGGCCCTTTACTATATGAGGTCAGAGGGCCATTTACTATATGGGGCTCAGAGGACCCTTTACTATGGGGTCAGAGGCCTTTACTATATGGGGTCAGAGGCCCTTACTATATGGGGTCAGAGGGCCCTTTACTTATGGGGGTCAGAGGGCCCTTTACTATATGGGGGTCAGAGGGCCTTACTATATGGGGTCATAGGGGCCCTTACTATATGGGGTCAGAGGGCCCTTTACTATATTGGTCAGTGGGCCCCTTCACTATATGAGGTCAGAGGGCCCTTTACTATATGGGGGTCAGAGGGCCCTTTACTATATGGGGGTCAGAGGGCCCTTTACTATATGGGGGTCAGAGGACCCTTTACTATATGGGGGTCAGTGGGCCCTTTACTATATGGGGTCAGAGGGCCCTTTACTATAGTCTTATAGTTCTTGTCTTTTTATATTAACATTTCACTTTTTATTCTAAGAAAGGGCAGCACAAAAATTATGAGTTTGATTTGTTTCCTCCTTCTTTTGCCATATGCAATATGTGATGTATACGCTTTTTTAGTCAGCTTTTTTTTTACTCTTTTTCAAACTGCTTTAAGGGCATCTTCCCTTAAAGAACAACTCCACCCTTATAATGACATGAAAAGAATTGGCCCCCATTAAAGGTGTTGGATATATCCTTCTTGTCCCTGGAATCATTAGTGTATGCCTGCATGCGCCTATAATGTCTTCAGCTTCGACGAAACGGGTGTGTTAAATGGCTATTTTTTGTCATCGCCCCTTCGCCATTTATTGAAAACTGGTTATGAGCTTGGCATGTTCAGAGTAGCAGATGGGGACTAGCCTACCGTCTTGTCTGAGAAGCTAGGGCAAAAAAAAATAAGTATTTTATGTTACTCCTTTTATATACAATTCACATTCCCTCTTAAATCGCAGTCTTTGGGATGATTTAACTATATTTTTTTACCTTCTATATTTTTTAATTGTGAGTGAGCGGACTTTGCCCTTTAAAAACAACAAATAACTGGTCACTTGTCAGTAACTTTTTCCACCAAAACCCCCCACGGCATATATCAGCACTTATGTATCCATTTCCTGGAAAAGTGAGCTTCCCATCGCTGTCCAATAAGGCAATGACTTCTGAATCCAAGCATGATTTACAGCTGTTTCCCCTACTGCCTCCTTACAACATGCTTAAGCTTAAAAAAGCTCATGAACAGAGGGATGTAGGCCAGAATGACGATACTTAAATATCTGGTAACAAATGGATTTAATCACCTTGTAAAATAGCATTAGGATTGGGGGCAGATAACAAGTCACCAATTAGTTTATAAATATAAAGATCCAGATTCTTGTTTTTTAAGGGTGGATATGACCTTTATTTGCCTTTACAATCTATTAGGCATGATACAATCTAGTAAGCAGCTACGGTAGTGTGTTCCTAAAGTGACCTGTACAACCTAGACGACACCTGAACACATCTACTTTGTATCATAGATCCTACATCGCTGGGTGTTGTCTGCCCTTGGAAATCTCCCTTGAAGTTTGGTCATATTGACTTAGCAAGTACTTTCATAGCCTTTAGTCAAGGAGATTCATTTTTTGATTGGTTTTTAGATATCCCGTCCCACTATGGGGCTTTAGAGATATTAAACATTTTAACCAATCACTTTGATATTTTAACATTTTTGGTAAAAATTGTTTGTATAGTGCATTGTTTTACTGTTTTGACTTCCCCACCATAATGCAGTTGTTCCTAGAAACAGATTCTGTTTGTCCAGAGTAAAGCATATAAATCACAGTATTTTTTACGTATCAGTGTTGGACATGTAGCATAACTAGAATCACCATGCCCCCCCCCTCCTTGCGTCAACTATGATTATCTTTTGTGGGGGCTGTAATCTGTGTTAGAAATATAAAAGTTGAGAGTACACCAATTTGTATTCACGGGGACCAGCCCTTTGGTAGTTACATCTCTGGTGTGGAGACCCGAGGCTCATTGATATAGTGGATTTAAAATTTTCTTTCCTGGATCATATTCTAAAGTAAAATCTATCTATTTGTACAGCGCTCTTGTCTGCCAGTATTGTGGGTATCTACAATATGATACATCTCCTGTGTCCCATTAGGGTTTGGTTTTCTCTTTTCTGCAAATAAAAGCTACCCTGGTAAGCCCTTTTTATTTGCTATTCCCTGATGCATATCCATGATTACCTAAAAGAAGATATTATGTATGTGCTTAGTTGTATCATCTTCTGTAATACTAACTTACTGCCCAAATTTGTATAATAGGGTGAGCATTTTACAGAATTAGTTAAATGTAAATAACTTTACATTTGCCTGTTTTCCCGACTGAATATGGGCAAACAGGTTAAATCCAATAATGTTACGGTATTCCTATGAAGTGCCAATAAATAATGTGCTGCAATCACTGAAACATGTTTTTTTTTAACCGGGACTTACTTTGTCTCCTTTTATCTTCCTTCTTTTTTTTGGGGATGGTAATTAATAGTAGAATTATTTAGTTACATTTTACTAACAAACTAACTATAACATTTGTAGGCAGAGAATGTAGATTAAGAGAATTCCTTTGCAATGAATTCATTAATAATCATCACAATTGTCCTTCCTTAGAATATATGTGAAGCTCTAATGGCTGGGTACACACGAGGTGATTATTCCACACCAAACTGACCAATTTTTAGTTTAGGGCGGGGCGAAAAATTTGGCTGCATTTTGTTCAGACGCCCAGCTCCCGATTTCTGTTTGTCGGTAAATCATGGCCAATCGGACCACACAACTGGTCAGAAGCAAACTGTCCAGCTGCACGCACACGATTTTGCCTCAACCAACAGTGATTCGGGCCCCACGCACCATTCCTCCACAAGCCGTGTGTAACCACCTAAAGTTGTTTGCTGGGTGACCTAAAACAAACCCTATTCCCATTAAGAGAAACAGAAAAAGAAGCCATGTTTCTCACCAGAGACATAGGCTTTGAGAAAGGTTTATTACAGTAGGCAAGTCAGGAGGACACTTCTGATGCCCATTCCTAATGCTATACAACAACCCATGCTTTTTATTGTCTGTGTCCAACATGTTGAAACCCTTCTCAATTAATTATCTAAATATGCTCTGATTCAAGGAGCCTGTTGGAAGCCTGTTTTTTATCGCTTTTTCACACAATACTGGAACTGAATACCCTCCTATTTTTACCAATCTTAAACTTCTTCTTGCACTTATATAGTGGTGATAAAACATTAATGTCATGGCATTCGACATTTTAAACATCTTATGATATTCACATTTTCCTGCAGAATCCAAAGAGAAAATCCTACAAAATATAAACCTTATCTAATGGTGGGGGGGGGGGGGGGGGGGGGTGTGGGGGGGGGGGGGGGAGGGGGGGGGGGGGGGGGGGGCGGGGGGGGGGGGGGGGGGGGGGTGGGTGGTTTGGGTTTTGGGTTTGTTGTTTTTTGGGGTGTGGAGGGGGTTGGGGCTGGGTTTGGGGGTGGGTGGTGTTGGGTTTATCGTTGTGGGGGGGGTGTGTTTGGGGGTGGAGGTGTGGGGGGTGTTGTGGTGGGGTGGTGGGGGGGGGTGTCGTTGGGTTGGGGCGCGGTCCCCACCCCCCCCCTCTCACCCTCTCTTGTCCCCCACCTTTCCCCCTCCCCCCCTCCCTATTGGCCCCCGATTTTGTTGGTGGGGAGATGCCCCTCCTCAAGATCTTTTACAACTTGCACAAGTGTCTGGGGGGCTGCTAGGTATAGTATTTAGTGATTTCGGTGATGTACAACCATCATTCCAGTACTGAGAGCTGCTAACCAAAAGAACCAGAAAGATAAAGAACTGAACATCGGCATAATTCCATTAGTCCCTTCCATCACTCATATTTTCCAACTTTTGGCAGTTTTTGTCTGCTCATTTACCTGGAGCCGAAGCTGACTTTAAAGGAGTTTAAAGATCGCTAAACAATTCAATAATCTGTTTTTGCGGGACTTTAACTACTTTATATTCCAGCTGCTAGACATCACCTGTGCAACAAATTAATCTATTACGGTTTTGTGGCTGGATTTGGTGTGCTTTTTAATGCCAGCCTAATAGCGGGTTTTAAAATTCCAATTTTGATTCACACCGGAATGTGACCCAAAGCTGTTGAGAAGGCCAGGGGCACAGTGGTTTTGAGTGTTTATAACTGAGCCTTGTCCATCTGCAAGGAGTTGGGTATATTCTCCTGAGCAATTGCCATGGTTGTCCTCCAGGGCACTTCCGTTTCCACTAAATCATAAAGACTACTGACAATATCGTGAAAATTTAAAAAAAAATATATGGAGGAAAGGGTCGCACTCCAAAGTATAAATAGTGAATACATTATTGATCATAACACACAACGTTTCGGAGGTTCCACCCCCATCATCAAGGTGGTGAAGGGTGTGGAAACCTCCGAAACGTTGTTGTTATTGTTCAATAAGGTATCACTATTTTATCCTTTGGAGTGCAACTTCATATGTTTTTTTTTTTCAAGATTGCCATCTATTATCCCCAAGGGTAGGGGTTGCACCCAGGCTGAATGAATATGCCATTAGGGAACTTTTTCGATAAGCTCTTGTGGGGCCACAAATATGGTTTCACCACTAGTAACTTACTACAAGAAATCTCAAATGATAATGCTATTATATCATTTAGTAAATCTCCCCATTATGTAGTGTTTTCGCACCAATGAAGCACTGCAACAAGACGGCAGTGTCGATTCTCCCTCTTCCTGTATTTCCTTTCATTAAAAAAATGCCAAGTTTCTTTTTCAAGCGAAAAGATGAGTACTGTAGGATCAGGTGGATACCTTTTTTTTATTATGACTAACAGTTCATTTTTAACAGCCACGCCTCTTCCTCAGACAAAGCAGTACTAAGACTCAACACGGTACATCACTCTTTAAGGACACTCCACCACTCCACCGTCATAAGAATCTTTAATAAAAACGATGGCCTCTTTAATATGTTGATATATCATACTTTGTCCTCTGAATTCCTTCACCGTATGCCTGCTATCTTTCTGGTGCCTCTGTAAAATGAGCATTTATACACCTGTACTGAGCATTACTGAGTCTGGGCATGCTCAGAAGAGGCGACAGGGATTAACGTTCAGGGTCCATTGGCTGTGATGTCAACGTCTCCATAACTGACAGTTTTACTAACGGAAGAACCAGAAGCAAACAGGGGCAACAGGACATTGGCCGGATTTCACGTTAGACTTATGTATTTCACATTTCACACTATTACAAGTTTAGGGTTTAGGGGGTGATTTACCTGTATGTAAGTTTTTTTCAAATTTTAGGGCTGACTTGCCCTTAAAAGTTGAATACAACCTTTTTTGAAAATCCATTATGTTAGGAATGTAAAACAGGATAAGCATATAAGGTTGAACTAATAAGTAGTTAAGTCATTTAAAAAAAGCATTTTTAAACCTAGCCATGGTTTTATCATCTTTTACCTGATTTTATACAAGCATTTTATACACTTTTATGAACATCTCTATAACTCTGTAAAATACGTTTGTTTTTGACATATCCAAAAGGAATTCTAGCACAAATTTTAGCACTGCAGATAGAGTATGTACATGTATAGGTTTTATCAACAACATTGTACTCAAATATTTTTAAAATTGTAATATTTGTAAAAAGAACTGTACCTCCTCATTGTACTTTTCCAACCCATGGTCCGATTTCCACCACATTCAGTAACAGTATGCTTTTTTTTGGTAATAGTGTTCTTTTTCTTAAAATGGTCCATAACAGGGCTGCTTTTGTTTGGACAGTGTCCTTACATACACAAATATGATCATGTTGATTGCGACTTGAAATATGACATGAGAGCTTTTGGGGGGGGGGGTATCTGAGGGTCCTGCAATAATGCACATTATCTCATTTCCACAATATATCTTTTTTTCACTCTTCCTTCTGTGATTCAGTTTTCATAATAATTTGAAATCTTCCAAATGCAAATTATTTCCAAACGCATTGCATAGCAATTATGGCTACACTACATGTCATATTAAATGTATACAGCCTTTCATTTATTCAATAAGAATTATTTCTGTGTGTATAGTAACAAATTGCACCTTGCTTTTACTTTTGCCCTGGCCCCCCCCCTGGGCCCTTAAAATAAGTCTACATTAATTTTGACTAACACCATTTGGCCTTGATCTGATGATACTGAAACTTAACCCAACTTAAAACAGTTGTAAAAAAAATCCTCTTTTTCTGAATCGCAACTAACATCAATCCCCTTTAATCTGATTCATCATACACAGCTAGCCGAGCACTACTTATTGTAACTGTATACACTTAGCCATCATTCCCTTATTGTATTGTATACACAAGCTAGCCATCAGCCCTACTTACTGTACTGTACAAATAGCTAGCCATCAGCCTACTTACTTTATCTGTACAAACAGCTAGCCATAGCCTACTTACTGTTAAAAATCTGTACACCAGCGAGCCATCAGCCTACTTACTGTAATCTGTACACAGCTAGCCATCAGCCTACTTACTATTACTGTATCTGTACATAGCTAGCCGCCATCAGCCTACTTACTGTATCTGTACATAAATAGCCTCAGCCAATTTACATACTGATAGGGAGGCGATCCTTGGTGCCCCTACGTCTCTCTCTTCCCTCTCTCCTTCTAACTCCATATAACATATGAAAGGCTTTCCTTAGAGCCTATAATGGCCACACTCAAGGTTCCGATCTAATTCTTACCAAGTCTCTGCTCCTACCCTCTCCCCCCCCCCAAACCCCCCCCCCCCCACCCCCCCCCCCCCCCCCCCCCACCCCCCCCTACCACCAACCCCCCCCCCCCCCCCCCCCCCCCCCCCCCCCCCCCCCCCCCCCCCCCCCCCAGCCCCCCCCACACACCCCCCCACCCCCCCCCCCCCCCCCCCCCCCCCCCCCCCCAACCACCACCCCCCCCCCCCCCCCCCCCCAAAACCCCCCCCCCCCCCCCCCACCCCCCCACCCCCCCCCCCACCCCCCCCCCCCCCCCCCCCACCCCCCGCCACCACCCCCCCCGCTACCACCACCCCCCCCCGCCCCCCCCCCCACCCCCCCCCCCCCCTCCCACCCCCCCCCCCTCCCCCACCCCCCCCCCCCCCCCCCCCCCCGCCCCCCCCCCCCCAACCCCCCCCCCCCCCACCCCACCCCCCCACCCCCCCTCCCCCCCCCCCCCCCCAAAAACCCAAACCCCCCCCCCCCCCCAAAAAGCCGCTACCCCCCCCCCTCCCCCCCACCCCCCCCCCCACCTCCCCATCCACCCCCCCCCCCAACCACCCCCCCCCCCACAACCTCCGCCCACCCCCCTCCCCCCCCTCCCCCCCCCCCCCCACCCACCGCCACACCCCCCCCCCCCACCCCCCCCCCCCCCCCCGACCCCCGCCCCCCCCACCCCCCCCCCCCCCCCCTACCCCCCCCCCCCCCCCCCCCCCCCCCCCCCCCCCCACCCCGTCGCCCCCCCTACCCCCCCCCCCCCCCCCCCCCCCCCCCCCCCCCCCCCCAAAAACCCCCCCCCGCCCCCCCAACCCCCCCCACCCCCCCCCCCCCCCCCCCACCCCCCCCCCCCACCCCCCCCCCCACCCCCCCCCCCGACCCCCACCCTAACCCCCCCCCCCCCCACCCCCCCCCCCCCCCCCCCGACCCGCCCCCCCCGCCCCCCCCCCCCCCCCCCCCCCCCCCCCCCCCCCCCCCCCTCCACCCCCCCCCAACCCCCCCCCACCCCCCCCCCCCCCCCCCCCCCCCACCCCCCCCCCCCCCACCCCCCCCCCCCCCCCACCCCACCCCCCCCCCCCCCCCCAAACCCCCCCCCGCCCACCCCCCCTACCACCGCCGCCCACCCCCCCCCCCCCCTCCCCCCCTACCACCCCCCTCCCCCCCCCCCCCCTCCCCCCCCCACTACCCCCCCCCTCTACCCCCCGCCCCCCCCCCCCCCACCAACCCCCCCCCCCTCTACCCCCCCATCCACCCCCCCCCCCCCCCCCCCCTCCCCCCGTCCCACCCCCCCCCACCACCGCCCCCCCCCCCCCCCCCCACACCCCCCCCCCCCCCCCCCCCCCCCCCCCCCCACCCCCCCCCCCTCACTCCACCTTCCCCCCCCCCCCCCCCCAACCCACCCCCCTCCCCCCCCCCCTTTCTCACGTTCCAGTTCACTGCCCCTTTCCGTGACGTGCCACTCATGTCAAGTTTCTCCCATTACACGGCCTGCCTTTAAACCCTTCATAGCCTCTTTCAGTTCCTTACTGATTCCTCCAGTCTATCTAAGCATCTAGAGTTTCACCCTCATCACCTGTCCGGTTATCACTGCAATCTTCCTGCCTTCCCGGTCTTTACACTGTTAATTCAGTGTGTGAATGTACGTGTTACAACCATTTCTTTTCTTTTCTTCTTTCTTCCAATGTCCCCCATCCAAGGGAACAACCCATCTAACTCCAACGAATCTCCGCCCCCTACACTGTCCCTCTATGTGGTAGTCATGGCAACTGGCCCTACCCACGGCCCTTCGCTGATTGCACCATTAATGTGTCCTACTGGGAAAATACAATTCTTCTCTTCTTTGTGTTCCGTGTAAGCCCGCGTCTGTATCTAATCAGAACGGCCATGCTTCCAGCTAGTTTCTTGGGCTGATATTAGGGGCGGACTGGACGGAAATAGACCCTACTTCAGGAATTAGAGACTCGAAAGCATTGGCGAAGACTCTATGTCGGCGGATTTACTCACACTGCGTGTTTATATTGTACTGACATATATTTCGTTGTGAGGAGTCAATAACCATTTGTTTTTTTCATAACTGGCCCATATAGTAGAAGGAAAGGAATTCACCCAAAGAGTATTGGTTCATAAGAGGGACTGACTGTTGGTAGTTCACTCTCAGCAGACAGCTTCTATATCAGTGTCAGACCATACAACAATATCAACTACTCGCAGAGTACCCAAGTTGCCCGGTTTGTGTACAGATCCGACCCGAACCTGCATCCGAAAATTCACAAACCTACACCTTCCTAAATCAAACCGGTCCCGTTTTAAACACCCTGATCCACCATGATACCCCTTTTCCTTTTTGCTCTACTACTGCTAAAATGCTCATCCATGCCTTATCATCTCCCATCTCCCATCTTTTCTAATGTAACATTCTCCTACTTGGACTCCCCGGCCCCTTACTCTCTCCTCTCCAGTCTATATTTAAACCTATTTCCAATAGTCCCCGGATGTACCGGGACATCCCTGAATTTTAGGTAGCATGCCCGCTATCCTAATTGTCCCGGGAAAAGTCCCGGAACCTAGGAATGCCAGAAAACGTGCCTGACTGAAATTTTGGTCTGGATCGTCCGATCGATCGAACAGCAGTCATGGAAAGTTGCAGTCTTTAAGTCATTGTCGGCACTTCCTGCTCTGCTGCCCTCTATGGTGGATGGGGGATAGGGGGGGGGGGGAGGAAACACAGAAGGACTTCTGAGGTGCCTTTGTCAGCGCCTGCGCAAATTGGCTGAGGTCCCGGTCGGTGCTGAAAGTGAAGGAGATAGGGCTGAGAGCCAGAGTCCGAAGCAGACTGTCACTGTTATTACCGTTGAGTTAGCACAGTTTTTTTTAGGTCTATCTTATCTTCATTCACTATCTATTATCTATCTATCACTATCCTATTATCTGTCTAGCTATTCTATCTATCTATCTATCTATCTCTCACTATCTATCATCTATCTATCATCTATCTTATTATCTATCTAACCCTCATCACTTATCTATATCTATCTATCTAGCTATCGATCTATTATCTGTCTATCTCTATTCTCGATCTAATCATACATCTATCTACACTAAGCTATCTATCTATCCATCTATCTATCTACTCTATCTATCATCTATCACTATCTATCTATCTCTCTATCTATCTATCTACTATCACTATCTATCATCTCTCTATCTATCTATCTATCTATCTATTCTATCTATCTATCATCTATCTATCTATCTATCTATTCTATCTATCTATCTATTATCTGGTCTACATCTATCTATCTATCTATCTATCACTATCGAAATCTATCACTATCTATCTATCTATCATCTATCTATTCTATCTCTATCGCTCTCTCTATCACTATCACTATCTATCTAATCTAATCTATTTATCTCATCTATCTATTCATCTATCACTATTCTATCTATCTATCTATCTATCTATCACTATCTCACTACCTATCACTATTACCTATCACTATCTACCTATCACTATCTATCTCTATCTAGCTAATCTCTATCTATCTATCTCCTATCTATCGAATATCTCTCTATCCTCACTATCTAGCTATCTATCACCTCTATCATCCAAGTAATATATGAGTTAGCAACCACCCAATCCTGCACACTAATCCCCAGGTGGGTGCAAAAATGTCCAAATTCCCTTACTCCACAGTGAATAGGTCAATAAACATAGATACCAGGTTGACTGCCCTCCAAAAAAGAACGTTTTTAATTTATTCAGAAGCCAAACATCTACACAATACACGTTTCGAGGGATACACCCTTCAATCATGTGATTGAGCAACACAATGTGAGTTTAATAGCTTGGGCTATTTAAACTCACATTGTGTTGCTCAACATGCCCTATAAGGTGTATCCCTCGACACGTCGTATTTGCTGTTTGATGTTTGGCTTTGAATAAACACGTTCTTTTTTGGAGTGGCAGTCCCACCTTGTATCTATGTATTGCACTACTATCTATCATCTATCTATCTATTACATCTATCCTACCCATCACTATCTACCTAATCATCTCACTATCTCTGTTCTATCTCTATATCTATCATCGATCACTATCCCTCCTCTATCACTATCTATCTCTATCTATCTCTATGTATCTCTATCTCTATCCTCACTATCTATCTCACTATCTATCGATCTCATCTACCTATCACTATCTATCATCTCTTCATCTATCACTATCTGAACTCATTTTCCACTATCTCTATGTATCACTATCTCTAGCTATCGTCTATCTATCTATCTTCTATCTACTATCACTCTCTATCTATCTATCTATCTATCATCTATCTATCTATCTATCTATCTATCTTCTTTTCTATCTTCTATCTCTATCTATATCTTTCACTCTCTATCTATCTATCTCTGTCCTTTCTACTGTCTAGCAACAAAAATAAATATAGTTTTTTTTTTTTTAAATCATTGGACGTTAAAAGTTGGTGTCGCCTTTATAAAGTGGGCGTGGCTAGAATTTTGTGGCGAATTACATTTCTGAATGTGTCCCCTGGAAATTTTTTGGAGAATGGGTGGCAACTATGTCTTAACTCGCAGCAGCTCATATCATCTCACTCTCCTCCAATGATAACCCCAACCCGATACTTCAGTCCAGAGGGTGTCCTTCTCAGCAAAGAATCAATATTCATACCCTGCTTTTTTTTACCTTTAAATCTTTTTATTTGCACCTCCTATTATCTTAATCTTGGTATATATTATGCTCTTTAAAAACCCCTTACAAAGGCTGCTTCCTCCTGCCTTAAAGGCATTCCCCCCCCAAAACTATAATCTCCCCCCCAACTTACTGGCCCCACCATGTAGTTTAGTTTAATCTTACCTCACACGTCCCAACTCCAATCTCGTTCTCCTGTAGTGTCCCCCCTCCCCCAAAGTTCCAACAAACTGACCACCAGGAGGCTACAGGTCCATATAGGACACTGCCTGCTACCTTGGCCTCCCGAGATTTCCTCCCTGCGTGCTGCAGCCCCCTCCCCTAGCATTAAACCCCCTTATTATTCTCTCCCCCTGTCCCCCTCCCCCAGCCCCCACCGCATGTTTGTTTTTTTTAAAAAGCTCCCCAAACTCTTCTTACCTTCTCCGCTTTCCCCCTCCTCCGCTACACTGAATTACCGGCAGCCGCATCCGTGATTGGCTGCCGTCACCAATCACATACGCGATGCCGGTCCCCGCCCTCCCCTCTGCTTGCATTCTCGCAAGCCGAGGGCCGGCAGTAGCGGCGGAGGATCGGGGGAGGTAAGTAAAGTTTGGGGGATTTCTTCTGAAAACAAAACAATTATGCGGTTGGGGCTGGGGGACATGGTTGAGCATAATTATTAAAATTCGATTTAGGGGTGGACATAGCGTTAAACACCATTCTCTCTTGCCTGCTTCCCGCCCTTTGGAATCTCTCTAACGCTCTCCCTCTCTCACTTCCTGGTGTCATCCATTACTACTTTCAAATCTAGACTGTTTTATCCGAACTTTTATGAGCACCACACAACAATGATTGTTAGCCATCTTAAGCTCCTTAAAGGAGAACTAAATCCATTTTTTATACTTCAGAATCTGAAACCACCCCCCTAAAAATACAATAAGCTATATAATATGAACTGTATCTGTGTGTAATGTGCAGTGTCAGACCCGCCTCCTTAACCCAGTCCCATGCTTCCTTGCTTAATCTGTCCTGTAAAAGGATTGGCTAAGATTATTAATGGGTGTGACCACTTACAAGTTTCTGCATAGCTAAGACTGAGCATGGGCCAACTAATGGTCGTTGACCAGCTGGTGTGATATAGAATGCTGTGATTGTTTAAGCCACAAACCAATATCATTATTTCAGGTAACTTTCCCAGTGCCCATATCAAATGATAGGTAAGACCAGATTACTGGCTTTATTCAAGGTGTTCTGCCTTCTGTTCAGTGTTTGTTCTGTGGCTTTAGTTTGTCCTTTAAGCTCTTTGCACCCCCACCTATGTATGTTGTCCCCCCACTTATATTGTAAGCTCTTAGAGGATCTCATTCCCTAAGTGTCCAAGGCATGATCCTTAATCAATTTTCCATAATTTATATATATTGTAATTCTTAACTTTTGTATTAAAATTGGTATTTCATTTTTATTTCTCCTCTGTATATTGCACTATTCCCTTGTTTGTATACCCTGTTGTTTACAAAAGTGGCACTTTAGATACGGGATAATTGCTACCCTTACAGCGACAATATGGATATTATGCCACTAAGGAGTTACATGACCATATCGAAAGCACAAGGCCACATAAGCCAGCCAAAACAAGCACAGAAACCCTCTCCCCCCTACCCTTTCCATGTCTCTCCCTCTCCCTCCCCCCCCTCTCCTAGTCTTTATATAGGAATCCCCGTTTAGTGTATAAATTGTTAAAGAGCAGGTCCCACCCCAACACTATAATTAACCCCCTACTGGCCCACTGTGTAGTGGTAGAAAAATTTTACCATTACATCCCTGCTCCAAATGGTTTCTCCTGTATGTCCCTCCAAAGTCCAAAAACTGACCACCAGGATCCTGTCAAGTCCATATAAGACTCTAGCCTCCTGTTCTCTCCTCCAGGAGAATTTGCACATGCTCATTAACATCCCTCTACCCTCACCCTAAGTGTACTCCCCCTTTTCTCTGTAGTGTAGGCACACCCCAACCGCCCATTTTTCCAGAAACGCCACCGACATTACTTACATTTGCCTCTTTCCCCCATCTCCCCCAAACGTTTCACAACAAAGCCGGAAGCCACTCTATGATTGGCTTGCCCTCTCAGCCAATAACGGATGCAGCTGCCCGGTCCGCCCCTTTTTGCAGTTTCATGCAAGCAGAGGGCCGGGACTTTAACGTCTGAGGAGAGAGGGCCAACGTAGTAACTAGCCGGGGTAGTTTTTGTGACAAATGAACTATAGCAGTTGGAGCCCACACTAAAAGCAAAGATCTATAATAAAAAAACAAAAAGGGTGGACATGCCCTTTAATTACCGTATATCCGCCTCGTAATATAAGTCCGATCCTAGTATAATTCGACGGTACCATATTTTTATAACCTGAAAAATTTGAAGTAAAAACGGATTTACTCGAGTTAAGCCGATGGTAGAAATTAGTTGCCCTTTAAGTGGACAGCAGATTCCACATACATGAATCCCATACAGTAACAGTCCAAATCCTAGTACCAGTAACACCCCAATTCCTTGGTCACCTCCAGTGTTTGGAAACTACAAGCTCCCAGCAGCTGTTGCTGGAGGAGTTTCAGTTTCTAAACGTTGTGGAGGGCAAAGGTTCAGTCAACTTTTAATTAGCCTTACTTTATTTACAATTCTCCCACCCCCATATTGGAAGGGCCCTCTTCTGACCCCCATATAGTACAGCAGACTTTCCCATTACCAGTAACATTCCCAGTGCAGCAGACTTTCCCATTACCAGTAACATTCCCAGTGCCAGCAGACGTTCCCATTACTATTAACTTTCCCAGTGCAGCAGACATTCCCATTACCAGTAACATTCCTAGTGCCAGCAGACATTCCCATTACTAGTAATATCCCCAGTGCCAGCAGACATTCCTATTACCAGTAACATTCCCAGTGCCAGCAGACTTTCCCATTACCAGTAACATTCCCAGTGCAGCAGACTTTCCCATTACCAGTAACATTCCCAGTGCTTATATACTTGGTTATTGGTTATTATAGGTTATTATATTATAGGTTATTATATGGTTATTATATGGTATATAGGTTATTATATGGTATTAATATTCTTTATATGGACAGGTATATAGGATATGGTATATATTACTAGTTATTATATGGTTATTATATGAATAGGCTATTATATCACTAGGTGATTATATGGTTATTATATTACTAGGTTATATTGGTTATTATATTACTAGATTATTAATGGTTATTATATAACTAGGTTATTATATGGTTTATATAACTAGGCTATATTATGATATTATAAGGTTATATTATACTAGGTTATTATATAACTACGTTACTATATGGTTTTATATTACTTGGTTATTATATGTTATATATTTACTAGGTTATATAAGGTTATTATATGACTTAGGTTATTATATAGTTATTATATGACTAGGTTATTATATGGCTATTATATGACTAGATTATTATATGTTGTTTATATGACTAGGTTATTATATGGCTATATGACTAGGTTATTATATGGTTATATGACAAGGTTATTATATGGTTATTATATTACTAGGCTATTATATCACTCGGTTATTATATGGTATTATATTCTAGGTTATTATATGGTTATTATATTACTAGATTATTACATGGTTATTATTAAACTAGGTATATTGGTTATTATATTACTAGGTATTATATGGTATTATATAACTAGGTTATTAATGATTATTATAAGGTTAATATTACTAGGTTATATTCTGACTAGGTTATATATGGTTATTATATAACTAGGTTATTATATGGCTATTATATGGTATTTAGACTTGGTAATTATATGGTTTATATTACTAGGTTATTATATGGTTATTATATGACTAGGTTATTATATGACTAGGTTATATATGATTATTATATACGAGTATTATAGGTTATTAAAATGACTAGGTATTATATGGTTATATGACTAGGTTATGATATGGTTATTATACTAGGTTATAATATGGTTATTATTTACTAATATATATGGTATTATATAAATAGGTTATTATATGGTTATTATATTACTAGGTTATTATATGGTTATATTGACTAGGTTATATATTGATTTATAAGGTTATTATATTACTAGGTTATTATATGACTAGGTTACTATATGGTTATTATATGGCTAGGTTATTATATGACTAGGTTATTATATGGTTATTATATGACTAGGTTGTTATATGGTTATACATGACTAGGTTATATATGGTTATTTATATGACTAGGTTCTTACATGGTTATTATATGACTAGGTTATTTATAGACTAGGTTGTTATAGATAGGTATATAGGTTATTATATGACTATTTAGAGATAGGTTGTTATATGGTGATTACAGAAGTTTATGTTATATACTGGTTATTATATGACTGGTTATTAATGGTTATTATAGGACTAGGTATTATATGGTTATTATATGGACTAGGTTATTATATGACTAAGATTATTATGGTTATTATATGACTAGGTGTATTATATGACTAGGTGTAATGGTTATTACATGGACTAGGTAATATAGGGTTATCTAGATCTATGTTATTATATGGACTAGGTGATTATATGACTATGTGATATATGGTTATTTATACTGGTTATTATATGACTGGTTGGTAATGTATGACATGAAAGTGTTATTTATATGGTTTTATATGGTATTATATGAACTCGTTATTAAATGGTTATTATGGAACTAGTTATTATGGCTTTATGGTTTAGATAGGTACTTAGAGGTTATTACATGATAGGTATATCTGGTTATTATATTACTGGTATTAATGGTTATTAATTATAGATTTTTTATATGGTATATAAGACTAGGCTATTATAGGTTATAGACAGGTTATTATATGGCTATATAACTTGGTTATTATATGGTTATTATATTACTAGGCTATTATATTACTAGGTATTATATGGTTATTATATTACTAGGTTATTATATGGTTTATATATTACTAGATTATATAGGTTCTTATATAAAGGTTATATATGGTTATTATATTACTAGGTTATTATATGGTTGTTAATAACTAGGATTATTAAGATTATGAACGGTTATTATATTACTAGGTTATTAATGACAGGTATATAGGTTATTATATGAACTAGGGTTCTTATATGGTCTATATACTGGGTTATTATATGGTTATTATAGTGACTAGGTTATTATAGTTATATATAACTAGGTTATTATATGGTTATTATATGGATCAGGTTATGATATGACTAGGTTACTATATGGTATTATATGCGTTGGTTATTATAGGCTAGTATATGGTTATTATGGTTATTATATGACTAGGTATATATGACTAGTTGTATATGGTTTTAATGACTGGTATTATTGGTTATTATAGGTTATTATATGACTAGTTATTATATGGCATTATTATAGGTTATTATATGACTAGGTTATTATATGGTTTATCGATATGACTAGGTTATTAATATGGTTATATATGGGATTATATGACTAGGTTATTATATGGTTATTATATGACTAGGTTATTATATGGTTTTACATGACTAGGTTATTATATGGATTATATATTACTAGGTTTATATGGTTTAAATTTACTAGTTTTTTTATATGGTTATTATAAGACTAGGCTATAATGGTTATATGACTAGGTTATATAATGGTATATGGCAGGGTTATATATAGGGTTATATATACTAGGCTATTATTCACTCGGTATTATATGGTTCATTATAGACTAGGTTATAATATGGTTATGATATTACAGATTATTATATGGTTACTTATATAACTGGGTATTATATGGTTATTTATATACGTAATAGGTATATTAAACGGTTATTATATGAGTATTATAAGGTTATTATACTAGGTGATTAGATGACAGGTTACTATATGGGATTATATGACTAGGTTATTATGGCTATTATATGGTTATATTTACTGGTTATTATATGGTTATTATATTATAGGTTATATATGGTTATTATACTAGGTTATTATTGGTTATATACTAGGTTATTATATGGTTATTAATACTGAGTATTATATGTTTATAGACTAGGTTTATATCACTAGGTTTTTGGGTATTATATTACTAGGTTATAATATGGTTATTATATTCTAGATTATTATATGGTTATTATATAATAGGATTATAATGGTTATTATATAACTAGGTATATATGTTTAGTTATAAGGTATTATATTACTTGGTTATTTATATAACTACGTTACTATATGGTTATTATATTACTGGTTATTATATGGTTATTATATACTAGTTATTATAAGGTTATTATATGACTAGGTTTATATAGTATTATATGACTAGGTTATTATATGGCTATTATATGACTAGATTATTATATGTTTTTTATATGACTAGGTTATTATATGGCTATATGACTAGGTTATTATATGGTTATATGACAAGGTTATTATATGGTTATTATATTACTAGGCTATATATCACTCGGTTATTATATGGTTATTATTGCTAGGTTATAATATGGTTATTATATTACTAGATTATTACATGGTTATATATAACTAGTTATTATATGGTTATTATATTACTAGGTTATATATGGATATTATAAACTAGGTTATTATATGATTATATAAGGTTATATATTACTAGGTTATTATGACTAGGTTATTATATGGTTATTTATGACTAGGTTATATATGGCTATTATATGGTTATTATATTACTTGGTAATTATATGGTTATTATATTACTAGGTTATTATATGGTTATTATATGACTAGGTTATTATATGAATAGGTTATTATATGATTATTATATTACTAGATTATTATATGGTTATTAAATGACTAGTATATATGGTTATATTACTAGGTTATATATGGTTATATGACTAGGTTATTATATGGTTATTATATTACTAGGCTATTTATCATAGGTGTATATGGTTATTATATTACTAGGTATAATATGTTATTATATTACTAGATTATTATATGGTTATTATATAAATAGGTTATTATATGGTTATTATATTACTAGGTTATTATATGGTTATTATATGACTAGGTTATTATTGATATTATAAGGTTATTATATTACTAGGTTATTATATGACTAGGTACTATATGGTTATTATATGGCTAGGTTTTTTATATGACTAGGTTATTATATGGTTATTATATGACTAGGTTGTTATATGGTTATTACATGACTAGGTATTATATGGTTATTATATGGTTATTATATGACTAGGTTATTATATGACTAGGTTGTTATATGGTATTATATGGTTATTATATGACTAGGTTATTATATGACTAGGTTGTTATATGGTTATTACATGACTAGGTTATTATATGGTTATTATATGGTTATTATAGACTAGGTATTATATGACTAGGTTATTATATGGTTATTATATGACAGGTTATATATGACTAGATTATTATATGGTATTATATGACTAGGTTATTATATGACTAGGTTGTTATATGGTATTACATGACTAGGTTACTATATGGTTATTATATGACTATGTTATTACAGACTAGGTTATTATATGACTAGGTATTATATGGTTATTATATGACTAGGTTATTATATGACTAGGTTGTTATATGGTTATTACATGAATAGGTTATTATATGGTATTATATGGTTATTATATGACTAGTTATTAAATGGTTATTATACGACTAGGTTATTATATGGCTATTATATGGTTCTTATATGACTAGGTTATTTTTATTTATTTTAGTAGGAGAAAGGAGAATAAGGCTATTATATGGTTATATGACTGGTTATTAATATGAGACATAACTTGGTTATTAATGGTTATTATATTACTAGGTATTTATTACTAGGAGTAGTATACTAGGTTATTATAGTACTAGGTTAGAATATGGTTATGTATATACTAGATATTATAGGTATTATATAACTAGGTATATATGGTATTTATATTACTAGGGTTATTATATGGTTTTATATAACTAGGTTATTATATGATATTATAAGGTTATTATATTACTAGGTTATTAGATGACTAGGTTACTATAGGTTATTATATGACTAGGTTTTATATGGCTATTATATGGTTATTATATGGTTATTATATGACTAGGTTATTATATGGTTTTATATAACTAGGTTTTATATGGTTATTATATGACTAGGTTATTATATGACTAGGTTACTATATGGTTATTATATGACTTGGTTATTAATGCTATTATATGGTTATTATATGACTAGGTTATTATATGGTTATAGATGGAACTAGGTTATTATATGGTTATACATGACTAGGTTATTATATGGTTATTATATTACTAGGTTATTATATGGTTATAATATTACTAGATTTTTTTATATGGTTATTATAAGATAGGCCTATATATGGTTATATGACTAGGTTATTATATGGTATGGCTAGGTTATTATTGGTATTATATTAGGCATGATAATCACTAGGTTATTATGGTTATTATATATACTAGGTTATAATATGGTTATTATATTACTAGATTATTATATGGTTATTATATAAACTAGGTATATAGGGTTATATTATAACTAGGTTATTATATTGATTATTATAAGGTTATTATATTACTAGGTATTATTAACGACGTTACTATATGGTTATTATATTACTTGGTGATATATGGTATTTATACTGTATTTATATGACTACGTAACTATATGTTATTATATTACTTGGTTATCATATGGTTATTATATTACTAGGTTATTATATGGTTATTATATAAATAGGTTATTATATGGTATTATATGACTAGGTTATTATATGGTTTTTATATGACTGATTATATGGTTTTTATGACTAGGTTATTATATGGCTATATGACTAGGTTATTATATGGTATATGACTAGGTTATTATATGGTATTATTATACTAGGCTAATATACACTAGGTTATATATGGGTTATATTACTAGGTTATTATATGGTTTATTATATAAATAGGTTATATATGATATTATAAGGTTATATATATAGGTTATAGATGACTAGGTTACTATATGGTTATTATATGACTAGGTTATTATATGGCTATTATATGGTTATTATATACTTGGTTATTATATGGGTATATATTACTAGGTTATTATATGGTTATTATATGAATAGGTTATTATATGGTATTATATGACTAGGTTATTATATGTTATTTATTAAGGATATATTATTATGACTAGGATATTATATGGTTATATGACTAGGTTATTATATGGTTATATGACTAGGTTATTTATGGTTATTATATTACTAGGCATTATATCCAATAGGTTTATTATGGTTATTATTACTAGGTTTAAATATGGTTATTATTACTAGATTATTATATGGTTATTATAAACTAGGTTATTATATGGTTATTATATAAACTAGGTTATTATATGATATTATAAGGTTATTATATTACTAGGTTATTATAACTACGTTTCTATATGGTATTATATTAATGGGTTATAATGGTTATTATATTACTAGGTTATATAAGGTTATTAATGACAGGTTATTATAGGTTATTATATGACTAGGTTATTATAGGCATTATATGACTAGATATTATATGGTTTTAAGATGACTAGGCTATATATGGCTATATGACTAGGTTATTATATGGTTATAGACTGGTTATTATATGGTTATTATATTACTAGGCTATTTATCACTCGGTTGTATATGGTTATTATATTACTAGGTTATAATATGGCTATTATATTACTAGATTATTACATGGTTATTATATAACTAGGTTATTATATGGTTATTATATTACTAGGTTATTATAGGTATTATATAACTAGGTTATTATATGATTATTATAAGGTTATTATATTACTAGGTTATTAGATGACTAGGTTACTATATGGTTATTTATGATAGGTTATTATATGGCTATTATATGGTATTATATGACTTGGTTATTAATGGTTATTATATGGTTATTATATGACTAGGGTATTATATGGTTATTATATGACTAGGTTATTATATGATTATTATATTACTAGATTATTATATGGTTATTAAATGACTAGGTTATTATATGGTTATATCACTAGGTTTATTATATGGTTATTATATTACTAAGTTATAATTGGTTTATTATTTTACTAGATTATTATATGGTTATATATAACTAGGTTATTATATGGTTATATATTACTAGGTTATCATATGACTAGGTTTTTATGGTTATTACATTACTTGGCTTATTATTGGTTAATATATTACTAGGTTATTATATGGTTATATATTACTAGGTTATTATATGTTATTATATTTCTAAGTTTAGCGAACGGTACATTCGAAGGCTTGAGAAAATGAACGAACGAAGGTGTTTATCAGTCTCTGACATTAATTGGATGTAAACCACTCACCGCCCACTAAACGTGGATATACTGAGATTGTTTTGTTCTTTCCGCATGGAACAGACCAGAATCAAATGTTTTCTGCAAACGGCACTCTATATGATCTATGGGAATAAGAGACGGAAGTTTTAGTAGATTGAATAAGTTTTGTTCTTTTCAAAAATGTGAAAACAAACCCAATGAATGTCAATGGGAGCTTCGGGTTGTTCAGATCCTTTTCTGCAGTCAATATCGTATATTCCAAGTTCAATATTGAATAATCTGTAAAACCATCAAATATTTCAAGTTCAAAAAAGCTTCAAAGAGTTCGAAAAGGTTTCAAAAAGTTCTGCAGAAACATCCAGTTTTGAATAGGAACTCGGTTGGAATAACCCCAAAACCATCCTAACCCAAGTTACCCGTACAGACATTCCTGCCACATTCATGAAAATCGCCCATTACTATAAACAGACATTGTCCAGCAGGGAAAGTACGGAAAACATGCAACCTATAAAAAGGTTTCAATATGGTATTATATGACTAGGTTATTATAGGTTATTATATGACAAGGTTAATATGGTTATAGACTAGGTTATATATGACTAGGTTATATATGGTTATTATAGACTAGGTTATTATATGGTTATTATATGACTAGGTATTATATGACTAGGTTATATGTGACTAGGATATTATATGGTTATTATATGACTAGGTATTATTATGACTAGGTATTATATGAGTTATTATATACTAGGTGTATTATATGACTAGGTTATATATGACTAGGTTATTATATGACTAGGTATTATAGACTAGGTATTTATATGGTATTATATGACTAGGTATATATGACTAGGTTATTATATGGTTATTATATTACTGGTTATTATATGACTAGGTTATTATATGGTTATTTATGACGAGGTTATTATATGGTTATTATATGACTGGTTATTATATGACTAGGTTATTATAGACTAGGTTATTATATGGTTATTATATGACGAGGTTATTATATGGTTATTATATGACTGGTTATTATATGACTAGGTTATTATATGGTTATTATAAGACTTGGTTATTATACGGTTATTATATGACTGGTTATTATATGACTAGGTTATTATATGACTAGGTTATTATATGACTAGGTTATAATATGGTTATTATATGACTAGGTTATTATATGGTTATATATGATAGGTATTTATATGACTAGTTGTTATATGGTTATTTTTTACATGACTAGGTTATTATATGTATATTATAGGTTATTATCGACTAGGTTATTATATGGTTATTATTGACTGGTTTTTTATATGGTTATGTATGGTTATTATTATATGGTATTATTTATATGGTTATATATATGGTTATTATATGACTAGGTTGTTATAGACTAGGTTATTATTGGTTATGATATAAACTAGGTTATATGGTTATTATTATTACTAGGGTATTATATGACTAGGTTACTATATGGTTATTATACGGTTTTATATTATCTAGGTTTATTATAGGTTTTATATGACAGGTTATTATATTATATTATATTATATTATATTGTTATTATATGACAAGGTTATTATATGGTTCAAGAACTACATTCAAGTCAGGTTGATCTAATTGAATACAACAGATATTTATTATATGGTTATGATATGGTTATTATGATAGGATTATTATATGGTTATTATATGGTTATTATATACTAGGTTTTATGATATTATAGGTTTTAATTAATAGGTTATTATATGACTAGGTTATATATGGTTTGTATATGACTAGGTTAATATGGCTATTATATGGTTATTATATGGTTATTAAATGACTAGGTTATCTAAGGTTATTATATGACTAGGTTATTATATGGTTATTATATGACTAGGTATTATATGGGTATTATATTACTAGTATTTATATGGTTAGATATGACTGGTATTATATGGCTATATGACTAGGTTATTATATGGTTATATGACT